>OV277869.1:7132463-7451988 GCA_922989275.2 Gari tellinella
CGTCTGCCTTAATATTGTTTTCTGCAACATCGTTTCAAAGTAATTTGATTGCAGTAAAACTGACACCGGCGGACGTGGTATAGTCGTAGAACACTCGACTACGATGTCAGGGTCGTGAGTTCGATCCCCCGCCGGACCAAATCTTTCGGATGAGACTTTATAAAAACCGATGTCCGATGCATCAGTGCTTTACACTGGGCATCTAAAAGAACCACAGCTCTCTGTCGATAATAAGAGTAGCGCATTGCGCACCTGTTCTCTGTATCAGCTCCCCTCTCTCTTGGGCGTCCAATTAGCCTGTAGATGGCAGAAACGGACTTTAACAAAGTAAATGCTAAACCTATAACTGACTTTATTTCAACACAAGTGGCAAACAGTTTTTATCATGTTCAGACGCTGCGTAACGCGGCGCTTGATCAGGATCAAAACTGTTTACAAGTGCACTTTTTAACGTCATTGAGAGTGAAAGGGGGTTAAAAGCAGTAAACAAGACCAATGTACCGGTTATCGATCATTATTTATTCCTCAAAGTGGCTATAAAACTAGTTGCATTAAGCACACTAAGTCTTGTAAAGTGTATTCGTGTCACGGTGAACATATAACGGCCAATTTATTACAAAGTAAAATCCATAGAAGCAAATTATGATGATATATAGAAACGTAAAAACTAATCATATTTCTTTTTAGAATTTGACGGAAAAAATGCACGACTTGTGAACCAACTGAACTCATATGAACACGCACAGTAAAGAAAACTTTATTCTTTACCAATTAACGCTTTTATGCAAAAACTGTTATTTCCATTGCAGACATTTTGGAGCCAGATCAGACGACGGGTAACCCGGTGTCTGATCAGGTCTGTTCCATACTGTTTGACACAAATATTGAAGGAAGTAGTCAGAATTGTCAAAAATTTGTCATTTTTTCTACATTTCATTGCAATGTGTTTTCGTGTCGTTTGCGTTTAAACAGGAAAGAATAACGTTACTGTACTTTATGCTCAATGGTCAATGTTCGAGTGTTTTATGTGATAATCTATATTCAAATATATTGAGCGTATTTGTAATTTTGGTTTAATTTTCAATCGCAAAAATGGTGAATACCTCAACACGTAAATGGCGATCAGCAAGTACTTCAACATATTCATGATATGAGTAGTTGATGACAAAATTTAGGTTATTCACAAAGGCAATATATCAACTCAAACCGTGTATGTAGTGATTTAAGAGCTACTTCGGTCTTCTCCTCTCTCCAAATACTGACAAAATTCCTCAGTTGTTAAATGCTATTAAAAAGTACCCCCAACAAAAAACTAAGTTGTCACCCTTTCACTCTAAATGACGCCTAAAAATGCGTTTGCAAACAGTTTGGTTCCTGATCAGACGCCGCGTAACGCGGCGTTTGATCAGGGTCCAAACTTTTTGACACTCTTATCGATATTTTTTAAGCCATACAACCTTAAATCTAACTTTGAAACGTGTCTTGCGGAAAACAATACTGAAACAGACGACAATAAAGCGTTGAAGGGTTAAAAATCTCCTGAACATTTTGATCATGAAAGGGTTAAACTCGGTCCGATACATTTCAGAACAAGTTGGATTTTTTTAAGTTTTAGTACAGAAATTGAGTAACTGGACGTCGGATCAGGATTCAAACAATTTGATTGACACTCAGATCGATGGTTTAGTGTTAACAATGCATACCCATAAACTGTATCGAACAAGAGCAAACGATGTTGTTATGCGTATGCTATCCAAGTAGGGAAATGTTTTAACATTGAGTTGTTTCCCTTGTACAATAGTACAGTCGAACCTTAGCAATGAAAGCGGACAGTTCAAGCCATAAATCAGTAAATTTGCTATATGATTATGTTTAACCAATTCACTCTCAATGACGGCATAAAGCGCATTTGCAAACACTTTTTATCCAAAGAAGACGGCGCATAACGCGGCGTCTGATCAAGATCAAACCTGTTTGTCATTTACTTTGAAATTACGCCAGTTATACTGTCTTAAATCTAAGTTTGAAACGATATTGAAGACAACAATATTGAAGCAGACGACACTATGGCGCTATAGGGGTCAAAACTTCTCGATAGATTTGATCGTGAAAAAGTTAACTCACTAACTTGATATTTTCTCTGTAGCAGTTAATTTCGTGATTACTGTAGGAATATAAAAAAGTAAAGTACCAATTTATAGTCTACTGTCAATCCGAACGACCGTTCAGCCGGCTGTACATTCACTCCTTTGATCAATGAGCAATCTAACCCACACTATTGAGTACTGCTAACATATGGCGTGTAGGCAGCCGCAGTACAGGCCCAGAACCTTCAAATGTTCCAAGTCTAACCCTTGGGTGGAGAGGAGCGATTCGCGGTACATATCTTGCTCAAGAATATTCCTGAAAATCTACCGATAATCTAAAAAAATCCCCTAGTCTTGCCATTGGTCCGGCGGGGGATCGAATTCACGACCCCTGGCACTGTAGTCCAAAGCTTTACCACTGAACTACTACCGCCGGTATGTCTGCTCTTCAGATAAAGCAATCAAACTAGTGGTATATAGTACGTACTTGAACAATGCACATACAAAATAGATTTGATATTTTATCAATTAAGATAATTCCGTTATATATTTTAAATTCTTCCATTAAAACGAAGCTTTTTTTTGGCATTTTTCAAAGTATACGTGGATGGATTTTGGATTTAAACAATGTGATTGACACTCTGATCGATGGTTAATGGGCAAAAATGAATACTCGTAAAATTTATCAAACAAGAGCATACGATATTGTCATTTACAAACATTTGACCAGACACCGGGTTACAGTGGAGAATCTGTTATTCTTTCCCAATAAACGCGTTTACGCCCAAACTATTATTTGCATTGCAAACAGTTTGGAGCCAGATCAGACGCCGGGTAACCCGGCGTCTGATCAGGCTCCAAACTGTTTGCCACCAAGATAAACATGAATTATCAGAATTGTCCAAAAGTTGTACTTTTCTACGTTTTAGTGCTTTGCGTTTGCGTACGTTTGCGTTTAAACGGGAAAGAATAACAGATTCTCCACTGTATCATGTGCCATTCATACACCTAAATTATAAGACACTATTGTCAATGATTTGTTCGTTTATATGACAAGATGCCTACATTTGTCATTGAAATACAAACGGAAGTCAAACGTAAAACACTAAAATGTAGAAATGGACCACTTTTTGACATTTCTGACTATTAGTGGCAAGCAGTTTGGAGCCTGATCAGACGCCGGGTAACCCGACGTATGATCTGGCTCCAAACTGTTTGGAATTGAAATAATAGTTTAAGCGTAAACGCGTTTATTGGGAAAGAATAACGTTTTCTCCACTGTATGCAGTTTCTGCAGTTTTCTTCAAATGGGTCACACCACTGTTTGGCTATCATTAACAAACATTTCATATTTTATGGAGTCCAGTAAATTATTTTAACTACAATATGTTTCTCAGTTGAGGCAGGCATTAATCTGTAGATGGGAAGGAGGTAATCCATCTTTTGTCGGGGGCAGCAACTCTGCAACTAATTAAAATGCGGCATTTCAAAATGTTTGATATTCATAGAAATGTTCTATTACAATTTATACATTTTAGACGTTAACCCTTTCACTCTCAATGACGCCAAAAATCACGTTTGCAAACAGTTTGGGTCTGATAAAATGCTGCAGTAAATTACTAATAATAAATATTGTCTGTAATAGTGATAAATGGGTGTTAAACCGGGGATTAACTGTATATCTTAAGTCATTATGTGTCTTCAGACCGTGTATAAAATAAATCTCAGGACTTCAGTCTACCGTTGTATCCTAGATGCAGATTATAAATATCCAAAGCCGAGACTAATAAAGCTATATATTCAGCGGTAATGCTTTCCTAGACAAAAAGAAGCTTCTCATTTCTAGTGATGAATGGAAATAATACGTCACTTGTGAGACCACATTTCTGTCTCGTTTTGTACTTAAATAGCCATCCTTATGTCACGTCCGCCCACAGAGAACAAAGTGAAAGCAGTTCAAGTGTCACGGACTTACAAACGAATATGTGGCTGAATGTCGATTGTGAAGACAGGTGGCTTTTAACAGAAGAGGATGTTTCTATAATAGCATTTCATAAGTCACTACAGTGGCACCCCTTTAAATACGCCTTTTTACGCCTTTAATATATTCCTTCTCTGAAGAAAATAGTTGAAATTTATACAGTCATAAATATGTATGACAAAAAATATTTTCTATATTCTAGCAGATAGTAGCTTAAAGCAGGCTGAAAGTAAAGCAGACTGCGCCTTAAGGCGCATTCTGCTTTACTTTCAACCTGCTTTAAGTGGTCATCTACCTTCTAAACTAGAAACAGGTTATGGGGTAATGGGTTAATGAATAAACCATAGACGTACATGATGAGGATTATAGATGATATATGTTGCTCTAAATGCATGATATAATATAAGTTTCCTATATTATAGTAAACTGATTGCCCCTTGAACAATTAGAGATAAACTTGGCGTTTCAACTGTATCAAAACAAGCTGTTTGTTTAGTTATCACAAGATCGCCTGCAACGTGCAGATATAAAATCATAATTTCAATTGTGGTATTTGCATTGCAAACTCATAATTGTTCAACTAAAACGTTGCCTCTTTTTAAAGTGATGCTTCTTAGAACAAAGAACAAAAGAAACACATTTGAAAATAATACAGACGACAAACGGAGCCAGACGCTAGAAGGGAATAGTAATCAGAATTGCTTTGATAAACTTTCTATTTGTGTGTTTCAATAATGTTTAAATTGTGCACATTCTTCGATAATATCTTTTTGCGTTGAAATGGTCGTGTTTCAGAATGTTCAAGGGACATTAAGCTCTTTAGTGGCATTAGTTTAATCATTCAAATTTGGTTGAAAATGAAATGAATGTTTTATTTTAGTTTAATCATTAACCCATGGTTCCACGGTGTCCTGGCTTTAGCATTGTTCTCTATATTAGATATTCTCAAGCAAGTTGTTTATTGTAGCATGTTCATACACAACTAATTATGCAATTGATCTATTTTGTATCAAAATGAATATTTGCGTTAATTTTCTCTCATAATGTCTGAAATTCGTCCTTTACTACTAATGGACTTGCAACAGTTTTAATAATGAATATGTACTACGGGCGGAGTTTATTTTCTATGATTGTTCAGGGGGGAGAAGTGTCATTTTGCAAACTCATAATCTTAATTAATCAACCACTATTGTCTATCAATTGCAGACACAACGCCTGATACTTTTCCTTGCTTTTAAGCAATAGTTTCTATTGTTTCTTTGTTCTGTATTTAGACAATTAGTTTGATGGCCATTTTGGTTACCTCTGGGAGAATAGCTGTGTCAGTACTGTTGAAATTTAGCAATGACCCCCTCTAATTCTTACATGTATGGGGACAACATAAGTTTCCGGTTTAGAGCGGTTGCCAATTCAGAGGGCTTTTAACACATAAGCCCGTAGTACGTTTCTAGTATGGAAAATAGCTGACCACTTAAAGCAGGTTAAAAATAAATCTGAAGGCTACTACATAGAGAATATAATTGAACTGTTAATTATGAAACGTTACTGTTTAATTATTTTGTTTAAAAAAACTTGTTCCTGATATGGTATAGGCTATGTTATTACTTAAACAACTAGATTCTAAATACGAGCATAGGCAGATTCAGGATCTGTCTAGATTCTAATATAGCCTACGGCATATACAGACACTAGACTAAACGGTTTATAAAATATCTACCATAATCCTATAGGTCAGTCTGACACATCGGACGTATAAATGATTATTCATTATTTCACGGTTGCCTCATCGCCGCTTGAGCCATATTTCACAGCCATAGACGTATTGTCTAAGGTCAAGTAAATCATTGTAATGTCGATCTGTCTGCCGATTGATAACAGAATGCATCTGTCTTGGGTCATGGGTAATGTTGGCCGGAATACGACCGCAAATACATTACAGTCTAACCGCCTCATACATGTACAGAGCTTAACCCTTTCATGATCGAATTAATCGTGATGTTTTTACCCCTTCACCGCCATACTGTCTGCTTCAATATTGTTGTCTGTAACATCGTTTCAAAGTAAGATTAAAGACAGTATAACTGACGTAATTTCAAAACAACACAAAATTGCAGTAGTGAAAGCGTTAGTAGACAGAATTGTATTGCTAGTGGGGGGGGGGGGTCATGAATACATTTTATATGGAATATTTTCTATATTCTAGCGCTGGATAGCTTAAAGTAGGCTGACAGTAAAGTAGAATGCGCCTTAAGGCGCATTCTGCTTTACTTTCAACCTACTTTAAGTAGTCACCTATCTTCACTACTAGACATATGCTATCAGGTAAAGGGTTAAGGGTGACTTTTCTTTAAAATCGTCAAGAAGACACGATTCTTATGAGAAGCTGGACATCTATTCAGCAAACAAAATAATACGAAACTTTAAGATACATCGAATTCAAAAACTATTTTTTGGTCCCTGGTTACACGCCATTGATGCTATTATCTACAGTTGTGTACTGAGACCCACTGTGACGTCATAGAATTAGGTCTACTAGTATGTCCTTGGTGCACAATAAACTTCTCGATATCGAGACTAATAAATCGCTTTATTAAGCCGTAGAGTCCTTGGAGGCAAACAGAGGCTTCGCAGTTCCTCTGATTAATAGGAATAATATGTCACATACGAGGCCGAATTTCTGTCTTATTTACTCTTCTACTAGCGATCACGACTTAACTTACTTTAGAAACAGAGAAAATGTAGATCTGACGTTCGGCGTTGTATCAGGATCCAAACTTTTTTACAATAGTTGTACTCGGGGCAAGGCAGTGAATAATGGAAATTATTGTGATGCTTTATTTGTCATAATGGATACCATCGATAAGGGTGCCAATTGCATTAGACCCAGGTCAGACACCGTGTAACTCGGCATCTCATTTTCTTCTCAGCTGTTTCCATAAGTCGACAATATACCTCTTTATCATTAGAAAGGTCAATAACGTAAAGTCATTTTATAATATGTAACAGCATTGCAGGTAACTTTCTAAAATGATAGTTTCTATAGGCTCAGAGACGCCTAAGGTGTAATGCATTTTTAAGATAAATTTAGGCATTGCCATTGGGACATATATTGCCTGATCGACACTTTTTAATATATTCCCTATTTGATTTATGCTTAGCCCTTATACTGAACCCGAGTAACTAATAAAATGTCCTTTGATTAATATACAGATGTAAACTTGCTTCTTTATATCAATACAGTGAAACCCCTCTAAACCGGACATGTTTTGGGACAACATAAATGTCCGGTTTAGAGGGATTTCCGGTTTAGAGGGGTTTTAAAACTCATAGTTTGTTTCTAGTATGGAAGATAGCTGATCATCTGCTAGAGACTAGTAACATTTATTGTTTCTTATGATACATATTCATGAATGTATTTTCTTCAGTGAAGGAAAAAATGAAAGGTGTAAAATGCATAATTATGGTGTACTAGGTTAAAATAAAGAGGGGTTGGAAATCGGACCAAATTTTTTGTTCAGTTTAGAGAGAATTCCGGTATTTAAAGGGTCCGGTTTAGAGGGGTTTCACTGTAGTTTGCCACGCACATACACTTTAATGTTCGAATTTGTATTTAAACATTTTCAGCGCCAAATTAATCGGAAGAAGTTTATCCCCTCACCGCCTTATTTTCGTCTGCTTCAATATAAATGTCTGCATGTACGTTTAAAAGTTATATTTAAGGTTGTTGGCAACAGGTTGAATTCAGAGTTTTTTTTTCTGTCAAAATGTATTTTATGTAACTTCGAGAAAACCAGCAGATGACACTTTTAAGCAGATGATATTGCACCCGTGAATAGGTATGACATACCTGTCCTGTTTAGGAAACTATTGCAAGGGTCGTTGTAAGGAGGGAGTCGTTGTTGGGAGGGCCGTTGTAGGGAGGGAGCACTGTACTTTCCTTATGCAAACTGTTTGCGAGCTCCATGCAAGTCACGCTTATCAAATACATGATTAATGCGATTGCCAGCATGACGATTTAGGTTGACCTGATCGAGAGAAATCGCCGTTTGGATGACATTAATCTAACCTATCATCCATCACATCTGGCCTTTGTGGTAAATATCCAGCTGACACTAAGACATCAAGACAAGAAAGTGGGCATTTCGATCTCATAAACAATTCTTTTGACCAAGATATGTTATTCTAAACATGGAATGACACAACAGTATTCCAATCTTTATATATATCGTTTCATCGATATTTGAATTGAGCTTGAATTTGGACAAACAGGGTGTCCCAAAAAAATGTAACCCTAGTTCAATGGTAAATTTTTCCCTAGAGAAGACATGTATTTTAAACGATAAATATGCAGTTTAATAAATACATCAGTTGGGCATATATCTGCCAAATTGTATTTATATATATACGTTGGTTTTAAAGTTATGAGTATTTTAATGAAGAGCCCTAAAATCCGTTTGACTATGATATTCGTGTTTGTAATTACAAATGGCAGCTTTTTGCACTGTTAAGGAATAGTCTAAACAATCGTGCAACTGTTTTATTCTTACCTGTTTAAGTATTTGAAATGTTCATCGTCTGATAATGGTCCGGTATGTTTGTTCTTTGACAAAAGCAGAGTGAAAACGATTTTCTTGTGGTACAGAGAGGGAGACGCTATTCCTTCTCTTTTAACCCTTTCCCCAATAGAAGCGACTTTTAGCGCATTTAATTTATTCCTCCGCTGACGAAAATAGTTCCAAATTATACAGTCATGAATATAATTTATAAGAATTATTTTCAGTTTCCTTGCATATTATAGCTTAAAGCAGGCTGAAAGTAAAACAGAATGTGCCTTAAGGCACATTCTGCTTTACTGTCAACCTGCTTTAAGTAGCCATCTATCTTAAAAACTAGAAACAGGCTATGGGGTAAAGGGTTAAATAAAACTATCGCAAACACAGTCCATAACATAATAGGTACAGTGAAACCCCTCTAATATGCCCATTAAATGATGTTAATTATTACAGTGGAGAATCTGTTATTCTTTCCCGTTTAAACGCAAACGTACGCAAACGCAAAACACTAAAACGTAGAAAAGTACAACTTTTTGACAATTCTGATAATTCATATTTATCTTGGTGGCAAACAGTTTGGAGCCTGATCAGACGCCGGGTTACCCGGCGTCTGATCTGGCTCCAAACTGTTTGCACTGCAAATTATAGTTTTAGCGTAAACGCGTTTATTGGGAAAGAATAACAGATTCTCCACTGTAGGTATTTACGACAGGCGACCACTTAAAGCAAAGTGACAGTAAAACAGAAAGCTCCTACAGGAACTTTCTGTTTTTCTGTCACCTTGCTATAAGCTGTAACCTGTCTTTTATACGATCAATTAGCCTTCATTTTAGTGGCCGTAATAGAAAGGTTTAACTGTGTTTAAACAGTTTGACGATTTGAAGCTGATAGTTAGCTATTTGAGTAGCTTTATAGTATTTGCAATGAACAAAATTGTACTATTACAAATACATTAATTGGGGGAAGAATACTGTTTTCTCAGTTTCAGATATCTGAAAACATATCAAAATGTAATGCTCTTCCTTTTAGATAAGTGATATGTTCCTAAATTACGTTCGATAAACATGTACCTCTTGTATAGAGTACACTTCATAATATATCCAATTAGAGGTTAGCCATGCCGTTCGATCAATATTTGATGAAGAAAGATCATCTTGTAAATTAAATTATTCTGATCACACATCAATCAGTAAATCGGAAGATACTACGCACTGGTCAACCCTGAAAAAAGGTTGTGTAGCCAATACACATTTGTTCTGTATGCACATCAAAAAGATATCCCTGTTCCTTTTTATCGTCTGTACGTTGCACACGAATACAGTAGAGTAGCATCTTTCTTTCCCGTTTAAAACGCTAACGAAACGCAAACGCATCGGAAAAACGGAAAAAATGCCATACATAAGTAATGTTTGACGAATTTATTTATTCTGAGTGGCAAACAGTTCGGAGCCTGATCAGACGCCGGGTAACCCGACGTCTGATCAGGCTCCAAACTCTTTTTCAATGTAAAATATGGTTTAAGTTATAACGTTAACGCGTTTATTTGGAAAAAGTAACATCTTCTCCACTGAAAATGATAAATGTTGTAAACAGTTTGTATCAAGGTGAGACGTCGAGTAATGGTTTGACACTGTGTTAATATAATCTAAAAGAAAATGCCATTTGATCAACTTTGATTATGGGTACAGTTGAGATTGAAGGCGACGATAACAAAGTGTGCAAACTATTAAACGCGAATTGATTACCGTTTACGAACATAATGAATCTGCAAGAGGCGCGAAATAAACTGAGCGCCTTATAATTTTCTAATTGTGTTTAATTATACACTGGAAACGACATTGTAATATATATTATGTATAACAACTTAAAGGACGATTATAAGTGAAAGAACAATTTAGTGCATAATCAAACGCAGCAACATGAACATTACAATTTATGTGAAGCAATCTTTCAATATAATATGATGCATTACAGCACTCCCGCTCTACAACGACATCCAATGGGAGACAAATATTGTGTGCGTTGTTCGGAGGAAGTCGTTATAGAGAGGGAAATTGGTTTACATTTGCAAACAACTTGAATCAAGACGAGACGCCGCGTAACGCGGCGTCTGATCTGGAGTCAAGCTGTTTGTCACTCGTCATTATATTTATTTATCGAAATGTCCATTTACATGTACATTTGAGAAAAACAGCAGACGAAATGTTTAAGTAGACGCCATTGCAGCCATGGAAAGGTTATACATAATTGTCTTGTTTGGGGAACAGCGACAAAAGTCGTTGTAAGGAGAGAATCGTTGTTGGGAGGGCCGTTGTAGAGAGGGAGCACTGTAGTGGCAAATAAAACCTGATTGAGCTTAACCTGTATTAAGTTGTGTACGTACCATTACACACAGATTGCACCGTTTGTAAACAAGAACACAAATGTATGTAACTCATAGCATGCATTACTTTTGTCTCGACAATGCATCTAGAATCAATATTTGCATGATCAAATTTATCGTGAGATGTTTACCCCTTACCGACATATTGTCGTCTGCGTCAATATTGTTCTCTCTGCAAGCTCGTTTAACCCTTTACCTTATAGAAGCGCCTTTTAGCGAATATAATTTATTCCTCCGCTGAAGAAAATAGTTCCAATTTAATCAGTCATGAATATATTTTATAGGGAATATTTTCTGTATTCTAGTACATGATAGCTTAAAGCAGGCTAAAAGTTAAGCAGAATGCGCCTTAAGGCGCATTCTGCTTTACTTTCAGCCTGGTTTAAATGGTCAACTATCTTCAATACTAGAAATAGGCTATCAGGTAAAGGGTTAAAAAAGTTTTAAGACAGTATGACTGATGAAATTTCGAAATGAGTGGCAAACAGTTTTGGTCCTGATCAGGATCAAAACTGTTAGCAAAATTCAATGTTCTTTATGACGTCATTGAAAGTGAAAGTGTTAAGCATGTACCAGCGAATCATGGCGACATACAACTGTTTCATCACAAAGCATGACAATGATATAAACAGTTATTTCTTGACATATTTAAAGATGGTTGTTTCATGTCTGAAAACTATAATTATGTAAAGTTCGTCTTCGTACAGAAATCCGATATCCCTGCGGAGACACCGTGTTGCTAAATGTCAAATTATTGTGTCATGTTTTGCTGGTAGCATTTCCTGATGAACTTTGTTAAACACTCATCACCGATTGCAGATATCAGTATTGAATGGTTATTTCATATTTAAGCTGTGTCTTTGGATATACTTTACGCAAGTACTGTCGATTGTCACATTCCACCCTGTATTGAACCGTGGGTTGTTATTACACGGCGTTTGATCTGGATTCAAGCAGTTTGCAAATGTAACCTAATTTCCCTCCCTATAACAACTCCCTCCGAACAACATGCACACTAATTGTCTCAATTTGGATGTTGTTGTATAGAGGGAGCACTGGATCAAAATAATGTGTAAGTTCCAACTATCGTTCTCTTGATAACCGAAGTTCTCTTTAAAACTGAACTCGATCTCAAACGTTGTTAACAAAACAATTGAAAGCACTATTTGCAGTTGCTGCTCCCAAACTCTGGAATGCTTTGCCTGAAGGTATCAGAGACTCTGAATCATTAGAAACTTTTAAAAGGTCATTGAAAACACACTTCTTCGTGCAAATACATGGACAATAAATGTCATATTGACTGTGTATATGTAGAAATATATTTTTATTCCTGACTAGACAGAATTATATTTGTTTTATAAAACTGCCAATATGCCATCTTCATCTGTAGTTATGCCTGTTTTAATGATTTATTTATTTATTTAATTTTTTATAACGCAATGATTATGCTTTAAACTGTAGGTAATCTTATGAAATGTTTATTTTAATTGTTACTCTCATTTCATGTTTTATTTGTGTTTTTTGATAATTGTAAAGCACTTTTGAACGTATGATCATGTATGAAAAAAGTGCTATATAAATATGGTATATAATAATAATAATTTTGAAATCAGACTATTTGTGTTTAACCCTTTACCCAATAACCCGTTTACAACATTAAATACAAGTAATTACTTAAAGCAGGTTAAAAGTAAAGCAGAATGTGCCTTAAGGCACATTCTGCTTTACTTTCAACCTGCTTTAAACCACCATCTACTTGGCTATATAAAAATATTTGTTATGATAATTGTTCATGATGGTATAAATTGGAACTATTTTCTTCAGCGGAGGAATAAATTAAATACGCTAAAAGTCGCTTCTATGGGGTAAAGGGTTAAAGAGTTGAAGTACTACAATGTGCTGTTGGAAATTATTTCATATTAAATTAATTCCATGCATTGCCGAATTTGCATGCCTGTGACAACAGAGATAAACATATCAACGAGCTGCAGTAAAATAAGATCTTCTGCGAATCGCGATTAAAATATTTTATTATTCAAACAGTTCAAATACATACAAACAACCTTGTAAACCGGTATATGGTTGGAATCAAAACCGTTTGAGGGATTACATGTCTTCCAAAACCAAAACTATAAAATTACATTTTGAGAGAAATACAGACGATTTTCAAACGCAGCCGATGCAATGGCAGCAAACGGATAAATCTTACAGATAAGACGTTATTATTGCCCTTTTAAATATTTTACTGTCACGTTTCATCGTCTGTTTTAACCCTTTATCGTCTGCATGGATAGCTTCGACTGCAATATTATTTCAAGTCAGAATTAGGTATTCTTTGACTAAAGAAATATACAGTGGAGAATCTGTTATTCTTTCCCGTTTAAACGCAAACGTACGCAAACGCAAAGCACTAAAACGTAGAAAAGTACAAATTTTTAGACAATTCTGATAATTCATGTTTATCTTGGTGGCAAACAGTTTGGAGCCTGATCAGACGCCGGGTAACCCGGCGTCTGATCTGGCTCTAAACTGTTTGCAGTGAAAATAATAGTTTTAGCGTAAGCGCGTTTATTGGGAAAGAATAACGTTTTCTCCACTGTATATATATCTATACAAATTTCAAACAGTTTGGATCCTGATCAGATGCCGTGTCACCTTTTAGCGCCACTGGCAGTGAAAGTTTTAAGCGCAACGCATTTCAGTAAAACGAAGAAAAGAACAATTGTTTGACAATTCTGAATATTAATGTTAATGTGAGATGCAATGAGCTTTGAGCCTGGGCAGAAGCCGGATTTCTCGGAATCTGATCATGCGCAAAACTGTTTGCAAAAGCTACAATAGTTTTAGCGTAATGGAATTTATTGGGAAAGAATATCGCCTTCCCCACTTCAGAGTGCATAATGTTACTGCTATCTAAGCGCTAACAGATACTAGTGCATGACATACCTTGAAGATAACATTGCACGGTTGTGTCTTGTTAAATAGTTTTACCATTTCATCTTTTTGAAAATAGTCGTTTATATTAGTTTTAAATAAAGATTTAGACATTTCTCGTAATGAAACCTCGGCACGAATTATATTCTCATACCTGTAAAACTGTTATATTGCAACCATAGTTGACTATGTCAGACGTAATGCGACTAATTGCATACAATGATTTGAGCGTGCCACCGGGGCCCGTTTCATAAAACTTCGTACGAAAAAATCGATCGTAAGTCAAAACTTAAAAATGCCTTTAATTTCTTATTTCTCTATTTAATCCGGTCTTGTGACATATTTTTGGAATCGTCTTTTCAAGACGATTCCAAAAAGATGTCACAAGACAGGATGGAGAAATAAAAAAATATTGAGACTTTTATAATCTGACTTACGACAACATTTGTCGTACGAAGTTTTATGAAACGGGCCCCAGAACAAAACCTCTTTATTACATTGCAGCATTGCACAAACCTAACACCGTCGTCATTATCCGCTCTATATCTGAGTTTGTCTACAATGCCACAATACCGTAGATAATACTGCTAAATACAATGTCTTAGATGAGTGTGGTTGTCAAACATATTATATCAAGGCCAGCAGCCGTCTCAAAGACGAGGCGGCTGGCCGTTATATACAGTGGAGAATCTGTTATTCTTTCCCGTTTAAACGCAAACGTACGCAAACGCAAAGCGCTAAAACGTAGAAAAGAACATTTTTTGGACAATTCTGATATTTCATGTTTATCTTGGTGGCAAACAGTTTGGAGCCTGATCAGACGCCGGGTTACCCGGTGTCTGATCTGGCTCCAAACTGTTTGCACTGCAAATAATAGTTTTAGCGTAAACGCGTTTATTGGGAAAGAATAACAGATTCTCCACTGTACACTGTTTTTAATGCAATAAGGCAGGTCATTGCACGGCTCATATCTATTAACTGTTGTCTTCGGGGCAACCATTATCTTACGGAAGGGAATAAGTCAAACATTTCCAAGTTAAGGACACGAAACGGAAACGAAGTGACATGACATGTACCATGACCCTTTTTAAAGTGTAACATACCTTTTTAGCTCACCTGGCACGAAGTGCCAAGGTGAGCTTTTAGGATCGCTGGATGTCTGTCGTCCGTCGTCTGTCTGTCTGTCCGTCCGTTCACAATTGGTTCGTTAACACTCTAGCGGCTACAAATTTCATCCGATCTTTATGAAACTTGATAACAATGTTTGTCTAGAAAAATTTTGTTCAAGTTCTAATGTGGATTATTCGGGGTCAAAAACTAGGTCACTAGGTCAAATCATAGAAAAATCTTGTTAACACTCTAGAGGCTACAAATCTTATTGGATCTTAATGAAACTTAGTCAAAATGTTTGCCTCATTAATATCTAGGTCAAGTTTGAATATTGGTCATGCTCGGTCAAAAAATAGGTCACAAGGTCAAATCATCGAAAAACCTTGTTATCACTCTAGAGGCTACAAATCCCATTGGAATTTAATGCATCCTAGTCAGAATGTTTGCATTATTAATATCTTGGTCAAGTTCGAATGTGGTTCATGTCTGGTAAAAACTAGGTCACTAGGTCAAATCATAGGAAAACCCTGTTAACACTCTCATTGGATTTTAATGCAACTTAGTCAGAATGTTTGCCTTATTGATATCTAGGTCAATTTCGAATATAAATCTAGGTCACTAGGTCAAATCAAAGAAAAATAGTGTTAACCCTCTAGAGGCCACAAATCTCATTAGATTTGATTGAAATATTTCCAGAATGTTTCCCTACATCAGATCTAGGTCAATATCAAATGTGGATTGTGTCTGGTTAGTAACTAGGTCAAGTCATAGAAAAATCTTGTTAACACTGGTTGATTGTGTGTCATGTCCAGTCATAATCTAGGTCACTATAGGTCATGTTTCACATGGTACCATGTACCAGGTAAGCGATTTAGGGCCATGGTGGCCCTTGTTTATATAGTGACAGACAGTATTTAGTCTAATCAGGCATTCAACTGTCAACATCTTCATTCACCTGTGACTTTAAATACATGTAATATATGTCCTTACGATTGCACTTCGATTACTAAAACTTATATAAAAATAGCTAGTGATAAAATAGCAGTTGTCAATTCTAGCTGCTTGCTATTCAGAACAAAGCTTTCAGAATGTTCTGTATTACTGTAATGCCTGGCTCCGAGGTTATAAAGCTTTTGCCTTGAGTCTAAACTCGTTCCCAAGCATAGGCTCAAATCTGACCAATCAAATGCTTGGGAACACACTCAGACTCAACTAAATCGCTTTATAACCTCGGAGCCTGAACATACATTGAAGTTTAGTTTGCGTGACTGCTCTACACATATATCACAACACATGTCGTCAGAATGAAAAAACAGGTTTTTGAACAGCATGTAAATGCACTAAAGTTATCAACACTAAGTGCAAACACGACAGTAGTCCTGTCTTGCAATATACAGTGCTCCCTCTCTACAACGGCCCTCCCAACAACGATTCCCTCCTTACAACGACTCTTATCGCTGTTCCCGAAACTGGACAATTATGTCTAACGCTTTTATTGCTGCAATATCGTCTGCTTAAAATTGTCGTCTGCTGTTTTTCTGAAAGTTACATATTTGACCATTTCAGAGTAAAACACTTAATTACGAGTGACAAACAGCTTGAATCCAGATCAGACGGCGCGTTACGCGGCGTCTAATCTGAATTCAAGCTGTTTGCAAATGTAAGCCAAATTCCCTCCCTGTAACGACTCCCTCCGAACAACGAACATATTTTGTGTCTCCCATTGGGTGTCGTTGTAGAGAGGGAGCGCTGTAATTCTCTCCTGTGACTATAACCATTTCGTGATAACGCTCAAAGCTGTTTGCAAATGTTCATTGTATTTGGGGCATGGCAGTGAAGATTTTGAATAAGCGTATCAATTACAAACAATTAAAACCCAGATGATGATGATGCTAGAATTTCGGTTTATGATCTTGCTCTAAACAATTTCCTACCAGATTTTGATAATTCAACAACATCTCAAACGAAAGGTCAATTTATTGATTTAATTGCATTTAGATTCAGCGTAAACTCTTTTTTAAACGGGAAAGAGTAACATCTTTCCCCTAGAATACAGAAAGTGAATATCTTCATTACGGTGCATGCTTGTACATTTTACGAATGTGTTTTGAGGGAACTGTGCCATTGCCATAAATGTTTCGTGCAAATATGATGCATTTTCAAAAATGGCTTGAGAGTCAAAACGGTGAGGTGTGTGAAAGTCAAAAATAACAGCTACACGTGCTGTATTATATTTGAGTAAAATTACAAAAATCTCAATATACGAGATTTTCTCAAGCTGAAAAAATTCATCTGAATGCGTTTGATTTATAAGATTTCATCGCTCGCATGGTCAGTGGAATTCTTTTCAGTATTTGAAAGGTTTGAACATGCTAACTTAATCATTCTCAATGTATGATTTTTCATCTGAGATTTCCCATATGTATAGTTTATATCATAGCCAATTAGATGTGCAGCATTCTGCATGTTGAACGGATATGCGGATCAAGCTGATTTTTCTTAAACCGCACTAAGACAAGACTGTTCGTTTTCTTTGGAACCGAAAATTGTCAGCCCGTTTATATCCTGAATATAACAAGCATATAATAAATTACGTAAGAAAGTAAAGAAATACAAAATAAACAAATGACGATTTAACAGAAAAAAGCAAATTTGAAAGAAAACGGAAAAGGAAATTTAATAAATAAAAAGAGATACTCTTAATAGACAGAACTGTCAATAGTATGACCCCTTATTCCGATGAGCTCCCTTTTTTGCGAGACGATTTCCCTCACATCAAGATAAGAGTATATTTTGATGAATGGGTTTATATAATCTATATATAATAATAGGTAAGCATTCGTATTTAATTAGCATCGTAAATTGACTTACAAGACTTCATTAGCACTTCCATGAAAGCATCTGCTTTTAACAAATGCCGTCTGCTTTTAGTTTAATTTTATGCATGTTGACTTACGAAATATTGGTATCAGTTTCAAACAGAATGGATCCTTAATGTTTAACCCTTTCATGATCGAATTCATCGTGAGGTTTTTACACCTTCACCGTCATATTGTCGTCTACTTCAATACTGTTCTCTGCAAACCATGTGACAAACAATTTTGATCCTGATCAGACGCCGCGTGGATTCAAACTATTGGCTACTCGTCATTATAATTTTATTTCAAAATATCAAATATGTAACTCTGAGAAATAGTAGCAGGCGAAAACTGAAAGCATACAAAATTGCAGCAGTGTCAGCGTTTAGATATAATATATAATTATTATATAATATTCTTGTTAGGGGAACAAGCTTTGTTGTGGTGAGGGAATCATTGTTTGTAGGGCCGTTGTACAGTGGCGAAAACGTTATTCTTTCCCAATAAATGCGTTTACGCTAAAACTATTATTTGCAGTGCAAACAGTTTGGAGCCAGATCAGACGCCGGGTTACCCGGCGTCTGATCAGGCTCCAAACTGTTTGCCACCAAGATAAACATGAATTATCGGAATTGTCCAAAAGTTGTACTTTTCTACGTTTTAGTGCTTTGCGTTTGCGTACGTTTGCGTTTAAACGGGAAAGAATAACAGATTCTCCACTGTAGGGTGGGAGCACTGTACCCGATGACCACATCAACAGTTTCATCATGTGGTAGGGGTTTACCACTACCCTAAGCCGTTGATGAAATGGAGACCTTAGTATGGATCCATACCGTAATGGTGTTACAGTGGAGAATCTGTTATTCTGACGTCATTGGTGACGTCATACAGTGGGTAATATGTTATTCTTTCCCGTTTAAACGCAAACGTACGCAAACGCAAAGCACTAAAACGTAGAAAAGAACAACTTTTAGACAATTCTGATAAGTTTTGTTAATCTTGGTGGCAAACAGTTTGGAGCCTGATCAGACGCCGGGTTACCCGGCGTCTGATCTGGCTCCAAACTGTTTGCACTGCAAAAAATAGTTTTAGCGTAAACGCGTTTATTGGGAAAGAATAACAGATTCTCCACTGTACTTGTCTATGAATACTTCTATCCCAAATTGCTGTCTTATAGATCGGCACTCACAACAATATGGAAAACAAGTGCTGTCGGAGAACAGCAAAGCTCCCCTTATTAAACCTCTCTTAAAAAGGTAACTATCAATAGAAAACTGTATCAGAACATTGATATTCGAGACATAGGGAACCTCCATTCAGCTAACTAATGCAAATATGTAATGTATATAAGTGCATTCCAACACTTTGAAATTTCAGTCCCAACACTTTGAGTCTACAACATGTAAAATTTTGACAAAATTTAAACTTTTTTTTTTTAATTTTTACTACACAACATCAATGTTCAACCCGCAGGGCTACTCCATTCCAAATATCAGTTTTATAATACAAATATTTCATGTAGTATTAGTGAATTACATGTACAACACTTACCCCAAAACTTTAACCATCAGAAATCAGCCGAAAAACCTAAGTCCACGAAAGGTGAAATTTTGACTAAATTTAAACTTTTTTTTTTTAATTTTAACTAGCAACATCAATGTTCAACCCACAGGGCACCTCCATTCAAAATATCAGCTTCCTAATACAAAACACTTACCCCAAAACTTTAACCATGAGAAATCAGCCGAAAAACCTAAGTCCACAAAAGGTGAAATGTTAACTTTTCTTTAAATTTTAACTACACAACATCAATGTTCAACCCACAGGGCACCTCCATTACAAATATCAGCTTCCAAATGCAAATATTTCATGAAGTATTAGTGCATTACAACACTTACCCCAAAACTTTAACCATGAAAAACCAACGCCGACGCCGGGGTGATTCCATAAGACCCCCCCCCCCCCCCCATTCTCAGAATAGGCGAGCTAAAAAGTACTTAACACACGCATTGTCATTAGTCATGTTTAGGTTTCAAGCTGATTGACAATTATATCGACAGGTTTTCCCTGGTTTAATTTGCTTTCAATCTATTTTGTTAACTGTATACACGAAACAAATAAACTTGAAGCTGCTGCTAACATTATATGGTTTGACAAACTCTGCATTTCGAAATATGTTTTCCGTTCTACATATGAAACACAGACGCAATTCATTGAAATGATGAAACTGCCCATGTTTCGAGCATGTTGACTATTTAAGCTTTCGTTCAAACCAGACGCTATTATAATCAATGTATTGTAGGAAAAGGAATGTTCTTTCTTCCTCTTGTAATACTGGTGTTTCGTAGCTACCTTATTTCATCTTTCAAATTAAAAGGAAATATATTTTTACAACAAGCCTTTCAGAATTATTTCTATGCAAATTATCGTCTTTTTATTTTTAAGCAGACATTTAATTATAGCACCTTCTGGTTCGGTCTAATTATCTGTAACCATTAAAATCAGTTCAATATAACTTTATGGATCGTTTCTGTGGCAACAAGAAAAGTGCACGACAGCAGCATGTTTCACTGTATTAACCTAAACCCCTTTATTGCCATGACGTCACACATTGTAAAACTATTGCCGTCTGCTTTTATTTCTCAAATTTATTCTTTAGGAATTTTGACGTTAATGATATCGAAATGAGTGTCAAACAATTTTAATTCTGACCAGACGCCACGTTAAGTGGTACTTTATCAGGATACAAAAACGCTTGAAAATAACTCTAAGTAAGGCATTGGAGGGGATAAAAGGGAATTATTTTGATTATTATGCAAATGCCATATTAAACTACTATTCTTGTCGGGGCTATTTCTGAGAATCAATTGTGTTTAGTTAAAATTTACAGGGAAATTGTACTACCTTTACGAGCGACGCACGTCATTTGAATGTCTGACAAGCCCAGACGGTATATAACAGGAGCAATATTGTCAGATTATGTTTCAGTAACCACTGATTTTAGTTTACCTGCTAATATTTAGCCTGTTTCTAGTTTTAAAGACAAGTGACCACTTAAAATGTGTTTAAAGTAAGCAGATATACCTTAACCAATTCGCTCTCAATGACGCTTAAAAGTGCGTTTGCAAACAGTTTGGTTCCTGATCAGACGCCGCGTAACGCGTCTGATCAGGATTCAAAATGTTTGACACTCGTTTTGAAATGTTTCAATCATTCTGCATTATTTTTCTAACCTTGAAATGGCATTACAGACAACAAAATTGAAGCAGACGACAATGAAACGGTGAAGGGGTGAAATACTCACGAAAAAGTTGGCAGTGAAAGTGCTAATGTGCAGTCTGCCTTTGAAAACTTCTTTAGCTACATGTACCATCAAAAAGGACATATAAACTATTCCGTATAGTGCATATGTCTGACTGTATAAATGTAAACTATTTTGTTTAGTAAAAGAAAAGGTTATATGCATAAAAGACGTGTTTAAGGAGAAAAAAGTAAATAATTTTTATGACAAGTTTTATTCATCGGGGAAGTATTTTACCTCAACGAATAATTATTTAAATGTATGTGTAAAAAGCTTTTATGCATTTGGAATAAGTAATATTTCTTGGAGGGACACGGTTGTGCTAAAACCGTTTGCAATTGATATAGTTGTTTTTAACACAAACGCGTTTATCTGAAAAAAACGTGTTCTCAACTGTAAGGTCAGTCGTCAGTTTGTAGTTATTTTTGTTTCTATAGTCACAATATAAACTATCTATGAGTATTGTTTGACAATAAGCATAATAAATGAGACGTTCATATTAAAAACTAACATTTCACAATTCCGCCATAAATATTGCTTTGTTTTATCCTACAATGTATCGCAGGGATATGGGCTTCGAGTTTTATATCTTTATTGAATTTATTTTTATTGTCTTGATATATGTCTTAATAAAGCACTCATAAATCTGTGCGCAGGGCTACCATAAGTTGCTAAAAATAATCCTAAGAATTTCAAATTTTCAAGCCCGATTTTAGGAATCGTACCTCTTACCCTATCACTGCCAGGCTCTATAACACTAAACTTTATTATGCAAACAGCTTAGATCCAGATCAGACGCCGCGTAATGCGGCGTCTGATCTGGATCTAAACTGTTTAACACTCATATCAATGTTTCTTAAGTAAAATAAAGTATAAAAATCCAACTTTTTCAAGGAAGATCAGAAATCGGAAGATTTCGGAAAAAATCCGTAGGTCCGGAGAAATAGTGAAAAATCCGAAGATTTCGGAAAAATCCGGAGAGATGGCAGCCCTGTGTGCGCATGGTGATAAAGACATCGCATATATTAACCTTATAATGGTCAAATTTATCGTGGGACTTTTACCCCTTCACCGCCATATTTTCGTCTGCTTCAATAATGTTGTGTGTAATATTGTTTCAAAGTTAAATGTAAGAATGTATGACTGAAGAAATTTCAAAACGAGTGTCAAACGGTTTTTACGCGGCATCTGATCAGAATCAGAATTGTTTGCAAACGCGCCTAATGGTGCCATTGATAGTGAAAGGATGACCGAATACTTGTATGTATCTTATAATAAATTCTGGACCGGTTCGATGTTGAATATATCTAACTTGTTTTCTGTCTGTTTTTAAAAAGTGATGTGCTCATTTATACACACAATCCAGACATAACAAACATTACGTGTACAGTGGAGAATCTGTTATTCTTTCCCGATAAACGCGTTTACGCTAAAACTATTTTTTCTTTTACAAAAAGTTTGGAGCCAGATCAGACGCCGGGTAACCCGGCGTCTGATCTGGCTCCAAACTGTTTGCCACCAAGATAAACATGAAATATCAGAATTGTCCAAAAGTTGTACTTTTCTACGTTTTAGTGCTTTGCGTTTGCGTACGTTTGCGTTTAAACGGGAAAGAATAACAGATTCTCCACTGTACGTTTATTTTTATTTGTGCTCAAAATTTGACATTATGGCACTACGGGTTCGACTTTGATTGACATTTAATCGGAAAGTGTTACGTTTATGTGTTTATTGTATCAGCTCTCGTGTTTTATCATCGAATAATAATGTTCCTGTCATCATATATCATATGTATATAATGCATTATTCAGGGTTTAAAGCAATTTGCCTCGTGTATTGAATTTTATTGATTGACATAGAAATGTATTTTGTATTTACATTCCGAATAAATAAAATCGAAAATGTTACAATAAATCATATCCGTTAAGTGCATATACAAACTTATTTAGGTTTTGTGTATTTTATCAAACTCGTTTATAAAACGTTGTGGAGCCTGACTATACCCTCGCTTTGAACCCTTATGACTTTACAATGCATAGAAGATAAACGTATGACTCTCGAACGTCAATACTATATGGCTATATCAGGTGCGATAGTTGAATTTGAATATATCATTGTTAGCTGTTGCGTTGCTGAAAATCCTTGGTGCCTAGTGGATTATAAATCAAACACAATTTTGTTGCTGACGGGTCATTCCCCAAACAATATGTAGTCTTAAAGAACAGTTATGTTCAGCGCCAAATGTTTACTGCATTAACGTTCATTGCATCTAATTGGACAACAAATCAGTGAATGCTAAAATGGACGTATGAATCATTTCCCGGCTAGCTTATCATATGAGTCGTACAATAAAACACTGACGTATTGCATTGCAAACAGTGTAGATCAACGCCACCCACTGCCTAAGAGGCGAGGCGGCTGGTCTTGATTTACACTGTTTGATACCCACATGCATCCAAAGATATTAATCTTTTTCGTACAACTATTGCATTTGCACGGTCAGTAAATGTTCTTGTCTAGAAGGAAACACATTGATTCTGAACACCGAAACATTCCATCAAGTATTTCTATCAGCAGATTTCCCCTTGGTGTCGTTGTATTTAATTGCCAATTTAGTGTGCCATTGTCGGCCTCTTGAATAGTCAAACACCTCGTAAGTCAATACAGTCAAATATGTATTAATCGTTCCCGGGAAAAGAGCGTCAATTATCAGCCTTCGATGTATTTAGTGATACAATGAAAGCGCATGCCAAGCAGAGATCTGATATTGTTTTTTTTGCTTTAGTTGTACAGCATTAAGCATTCGCATTTGGTAATGTCCCGAATATTGTTTTTCCAGTCGCAGCATTGGATCGTTCTTCCCGAGGTTTTGCGGCTGTGCATTCCTATACTTTCAGACACTTCGTTCTCTAATGTCTTATGAAGAGCGACATTTGTTAGTACAATAAAGTCTCTTAAACTAAACTTTTCAGGACAAGCAAACTTGTTAAGAGATGAGAAAGGTTTGAAAAGAATTTGAAATCATATAAATGTACTTAAAAAGGTGAGAATAGACAAATAACTACATTTACAATAAATTAAAGGCATCTTACTTATTATTCTTGCAATATACTTACTAAGATTATAACATTTGTTAATATTAGTTTATAAAATGAATTTTAAAGTGAGTCAAATATTTAATATCTTATTCTAATCACATGCGTATGGCCTTCTCCAAAGTACTGTGTCCTCAATATAAAGTTTTAAAATACTTTAACAATTTTGCCAGTGCAGGGAGTCGTGATAAACGAATGTAATCGCGACAAATTAACATAGTCTAAACTATATTAGAGAGGCATACAATTTGATTGTGTGAATCACGTTTTAATAATAGTTTAAATTATTCGCTATCTTTAGTTCCTTTGCAACAATACGTTACATGTAACCCATCACTCAATGTATACGCATTTAAGCGACTTTTATTTATTCCTTCACAAAAAATAGTTCAAATTTACAGTCATTAAAGACCCTTTTGTGTTATCCGTGGTGACTGCCATGGTCCATTATTCATTAATGTACTATATATATATGTTTTACAATGTTTGTAATAATTTCCGACAATGTATTGTTACATTTATGTTGAAATAAATACATGTATATCTATTTTTTAAAACTTACAATCAATTAAAATGTACGTATTTCAATATTTAAACGACATTTTAACGTACATTATCACGATATCCTTAATTTTAGAACAGAGTGAGACTGACTCTGCAAAACTATTTGTCTTCATCATTTCCCAGAATAAATTCACCTGAATTTTCTTTCAAATTCCAAGTGTTTGCCAATTATCACCAATCTGGCCAAAACGTGCATAGGGTTACATTGCTCAATAGTTTCTTTGCAGCCAAATGTTCAATATCCAGAAGCATTTGATATTCCAGGCAGGACAACGAACTCTTATACATGTATGTCACAAAGCAGAAAGAATTTCTACACATGTAGGAATTTAGAGTTCCCTGGCGCTTATCAAAATCATTGACGTTTGAAATACAATGCAAGTTAAATGCTAAAAATGCACGCGAAAAAGTTTTCAATGCATAATATTGTACTCTACCCTACATGTACGCGGAAAAGTATTGTATTGCAGCGTGTAAAAAAGAAACGATATTGTTTTAATATTTGTTTCATCTAAATGATGTCATAAAATCCTTCAAGCAATTCGTAAATATGTGACAATTGCATACAGTGGAGAATCTGTTATTCTTTCCCAATAAACGCGTTTACGCTAAAACTATTATTTGCAGATAAACAAGAATTATCAGAATTGTCCAAAAGTTGTTCTTTTCTACGTTTTAGTTCTTTGCGTTTGCGTACGTTTGCGTTTAAACGGGAAAGAATAACAGATTCTCCACTGTATATAAAGAATGTAATTTGTTTGCATAGAAATGAAGATAGCATTACATTACAGTGAACCCCCTCCAAACCGGACACGTGTGGGGACAACATAAATATCCGGTTTAGACGGGTTTCCAGTTCAGACGAGTTTTAACCCATTAGCCCATAGTATGTTCTAGTATGGAAGATAGCTGATCACTTAAAGGAGGTTGAAAGTAAAGCAGAATGCGTTTTAAGGTGTATTTTGCTTAACTTTAACATGTTTTAAGCTATCATATGCTAGATTATTATAAGTTGAACTATTTTTCTTCAGTGCAGGAATAAACCAAATACGTAAATAGGCGTATTTATTGTGTAATTGGTTGAAATAAAGAGGAGTTGGAAGCGGGATCAATGTGTTCGTCCGGTTTAGAGAGGATTCAGGTATTTAGAGGTTTCGGTTCCATTGTCTTTATATCATACGTGTCATACCGTGAGCATTAGTTAGGTTATTATCTGTTTCAGAACTGTTAACTAAACCCAAAACCTAACAAGTCTCTCAAGGGCATGTGAACTCATTGTATCAGTTTTCATACAATGATTTGGTCTCTCATGGCCATTAACCCTTTACCTGATAGACTATTTCTAGTATTGAAGATAGTTGACCACTTCAAGCAGGTTGAAAGTAAAGCAGAATGCGCCTTTAAGGCGCATTCTGCTTTACTTTCAGCCAGCTTTAAGCTTCCATGTGCTAACATATAGAAAATATTCCCTATACTACATATTCATGGCTGATTAAATTGGAACTATTTTCTACAGCGGAGGAATAAATCATATCCGCTAAAAGGCGCTTCTATTGGGGAAAGGGTTAAGTCTAAATTATCAGTGCCCCAGTGGAACACTACTGTTGTCACGCATGTCATTTCAGAGAGTAAATTGTGGTGCTTATTGTTGTCTAGAAGGATTAGGGTTCAACTTACCCGTAGGCATATAGTTAAATGATAGTTAAATCATTCTTCCTTTACACTTTTCACCCTTTCATGGTCAAATTTATCGCGAGAGTTTTACCCCTTCATCGCCATATTATCATCTGCTTCAATATTGTTGACTGCGATATCGTTTCAAAGTTAGATTTAAGGCAGTATAAATGACGTATTTTCAAAACAAGTGACAAACAGTTTTGACAGCGTCTGATCAGGATCAAAACTGTTTGCAAATGCGCTTTATGACGTCATTAAGAGGGAAAGGGTAAAAAATCAGCAATTCCAATGTTCAATATAGTCCATACTTTTACTATTTACGAGTGATGTTGACAATATATTGAAGATATGACAGACAATGAAGTCCCTGATCAGAGTCCTCTTGCAGAGTCTTCTAGTCAGGTTCTACAATGTTTGCATAGTAAATGTGTACTCTTGAAGTAGACTTGTTATTGACAAGTATACAGTGGAGAATGTATTATTCTTTCTCAATAAACGCGTTTACGCTAAAACTATTATTTCCAGTGCAAACAGTTTGGCGCCAGATCAGACGCCGGGAAAGAATAACAGATTCTCCACTGTATACGTGTCACCAGGGCTGAATATATATATCGAATGCGTTGACGTAGAACTACTCTTTCGCCAAAGTCAAAACATAGTTTTTGTACGTTTTAAATCTAAAGTGCGGGCTAGATTGACTAATTCGAAAACGGATAATCAGAAATTGACTTTCCTAATAAAAATAAGGATGATAAAAGCCAACGAACAGAAAATTATCAGAAGAAAAATACATTTAGTTATAAGAGGTCAATTAAAATGTCAACAGTCACTTTGGTTTCTTCCAAAAATATTGAGTATGACATAAAATAGATTGTCATACCCCATTTATATATATTCATCAAATGAGTTTAACCATTTCTTCTTCCAGGGACAAAACCTTTGACAACTCATGCATTCTTACAAGGAACTGTTTTAAGTAAACTTTCCTTCACCCTAAGAGGTGGTCGCTTACAATAGGCTAAGAGTAATTCTTTAAATATAGTGTGCTTCAAGCAGCTACATGTTTTAGATATAAAAACAAACAATCATGAGAGAAACAAGCACAACCAAAACATGGCACAGATTCCTCGTTATATACAAGCCTCTTGAGATACGATTAGGTTTGGTGTAAATGAAAACAAATGTATTTCTTGCGAGGGGAAATGTAGATTTATTTGTGCCAATTAGCCATTGTCGTATTATATTCATGGTCCTATGCAGCAGTTAGGCTAGCATGCTCGGAACATAATTGATTCCTAGGAAACAATCAATGCCCACATGCTGCTCAGTCACTATAGTTCGGCTCGCTTACCAACTATATCCCCGAAATACAGTGCTATGATATTCTGGGGCCCGTTTCATAAAAAATCTTACGACAAATGTTGTCGTAAGTCAGATTATAAAAGTCGCAATTATTATTTATTTCTCAATGTAATCCTGTCTTGTGACATCTTTTTTGGAATCGTCTTTTCAAGACGATTCCAAAAAGATATCACAAGACAGGATTAGACAGAGAAATCACAAATTAAATGTATTTTAAAGTTTTGACTTACGACAACATTTGTCGTAAGAAGTTTTATGAAACGGGCCCCTGGTCCATAAGTGTTGTAGGTCTAACTTCGTCAAACCAAGGTACAAACTGTTTGACAATCATATTAGTGTTCCTTTAACGTTTATACAAATGCCTTAACCCTTTCATGATCAAATTTGTCGTGAAATTCTTACCCCTTCACCGCCATGTTGTTGTCTACTTCAATATTGTTGTCTGCAATATCGTTTCAAAGTAGATTTAAGACAGTATAACTAACGTAATTTCAAAACAAGGGGCAAACAGTTTGATCCTTTACGCGGTGACGGATCAAGATCAAAACTGTTTGCAAATGCGCTTTATGACATCGTTGTTGAGAGTGAAAGGATTAAATCACATATTATTTTCCTTTATGACATTAATTGTTTGGTATCTTTACTTCGATGGCTGTTTTACGTAAATATGTCTTTTATATGCCTAATAGCTTAAACAGTAGCTCATAGTACAGTGGAGAATCTGTTATTCTTTCCCAATAAACGCGTTTACGCTAAGTCTATTATTTGCAGTGCAAACAGTTTGGAGCCAGATCAGACGCCGGGTAACCCGGCGTCTGATCAGGCTCCAAACTGTTTGCCACCAAGATAAACAAGAATTATCAGAATTGTCCAAAAGTTGTTCTTTTCTACGTTTTAGTGTTTTGCGTTTGCGTACGTTTGCGTTTAAACGGGAAAGAATAACAGATTCTCCACTGTATGCCTGTGCAATTATAACGGCAAAGAAACAGGCATGAAATGCACACTTGATCCAGTGCATCACACATTCACACCGCGACCTTAGACACGTGTCACAGATATTGCGGAAAACAACAGAAATAATATAACTAATAACCACATTAAAAAATTTGGCCTAATAATAAGTGTAAAATATTTTTACATTTTAATTTTAAAGAATGGATATGTTCGATTTACCCCAAGAACAATGGTTATTTGCAAACAATTTTTATCAGAATCCATATTGTTTGACACTCATTTAAGTAAAAAATACCTAAAATTCAAATTCGAGGAATAAAAGCAGATGACAACTGTGTTTCAAACTGATGACCTCATAGCTTTATGGGGTTAAACATGACCGAAAAGTCGAGACCCGACTGTATTAAAATATACAGTGAAACCCCTCTAAACCGGACATGTATGGGGACAACATAAATTTCCGGATTAGAGGGATTGCCAGTTCAGAGGGAATATAACCCATTAGCCCATACATGTACAGTGGAGAATCTGTTATTCTCTCCCAATAAACGCGTTTACGCTAAAACTATTATTTGCAGTGCAAACAGTATGGAGCCAGATCAGACGCCGGGTAACCCGGCATCTGATCAGGCTCCAAACTGTTTGCCACCAAGATAAACAAGAATTATCAGAATTGTCCAAAAGTTGTTCTTTTCTACGTTTTAGTGATTTGCGTTTGCGTACGTTTGCGTTTAAACAGGAAAGAATAACAGATTCTCCACTGTAGTATGTTTCTAGTATGGAAGATAGCTGACGACTTAAAGCAGGTTGATAGTAAAGCATTGAGGCACATTCTGCTTTACTGTCAACCTGCTTTAAGGTATCATTGGCTAGAATGTAATAAAGGGAACTATTTTCTTCAGAGTAGGAATAAACCAAAGATGTAGAAATGTGTATTTATGGTGTAATTGATTTAAGAGAAAGAATGGTTGGAAACGGGATGAACGTTTTTGTCTGTTTAGAGAGAATTCCGGTGTTTAGAGATTCCGATTTGGAAGTGTTCGACTATAAAACCATTTTTTTGTTTCTCGTATAGAACATCATAATCAATTAGTTTGAATCTGAGATTTGTCGCGACAGACCACTTCTATGTCAGATAATTGCATTCATTCTAAAACAAAAATAGTGGAAAGTACGTAAATAGTGACTTGAAATGTGAGTTTTATTCCGTACAGTGGAGAATCTGTTATTCTTTCCCAATAAACGCGTTTACGCTAAAACTATTATTTGCGCTGCAAACAGTTTGGAGCCAGATCAGACGCCGGGTAACCCGGCGTCTGATCAGGCTCCAAATTGTTTGCCACCAAGATAAACAAGAATTATCAGAATTGTCCAAAAGATGTTCTTTTCTACGTTTTAGTGCTTTGCGTTTGCGTACGTTTGCGTTTAAACGGGAATGAATAACAGATTCTCCACTGTAAATAGTGACTTGAAATGTGAGTTTTATTCCGTACATGGACCATAAACTTGGCTGAAATCCGATAATATGTAGACACTGTACTAATTAGTTATCACTGAAATTTACACTTCGTGGCTTAAACCAGACGGGACTTTCTTGAGGGAGAAATATATCTTGAACAAAAACATCTTAAAAGTCTATGCAGGTATATCTATGAAAGAAATGGTTTTCAAAATATGATTTAACAATATTTATACAAGGATCTGTTCTAGAATAATCTTTTTCTCGTACATTTTAACCCTTTACTCCATAGCCTTTTACTAGTTTCGAAGACAAATAACCACATAAATCATGTTGCAAGTAAATCAGAATGCGCCTTAAGACGCATTCAGCTTTACTTTCAGTGTGTTTAAAGCTACTAGCAGCTAGGATATAAGACATGTTTCTTGTATTGCATGTTAATTACTGTATAGAATTCAATTTCAAAAAAATTAAACGTATAAAAAATGGGTATCCATGGAGTAATGTGTTATTCTATATCGTTTAATTAACAATTTGAAAACAGTGCAGCTTTTAACTCCGTTTTTATACGTGTTGAAAATATATCCGATGCGTACCAATGTCTAGTATTAATTACGCCCGCAAGTACAAATTAAATACAATCACAGACAGTCATTTTCAACTAGAAGGTACCATTGTTGGTCTAGAGCAAACAACTCAAAGTTTTGACTGCTCTTGCATTTAATCTTGCAAATACAACCTCGGGCGATTTGATTTGAGATCTGAACTGCTGTGCACATTTCTTGATGAGTTGATTTTCTAATTATACTTTTTGTCAATTAAAAGTTAGTAATTGCATGAAAACATCTCAAGAAATATGCAGTGAAACCAATCTTGTATTAACCATTTAACCCCTATATCTTGATTTCAGTGTTTGAGACAGGCGGTTGCTTTTAGCAGGCTATATTTAATTATATAATCTTTAAGAACCTTCCTGAGTTACTGCCAAGCTGCTCTAAGCATCCATCTGCCAGGAAATGGAATGTTTGTTTATTGATCTTTAAAAGTATATTATAGGAGCATGAAAAGTAATTTCCATTTACACCAAACTTATGTTGGAGCTTTCGGTAGAGTTTGTTATCATGCATTCAACATTTACAAGAATTGTAGATGATATGTACATCCTCTCATCATGATTTTCACTATATATTTTCGTCTACACTAGACTGAAATGGAGCAGCTAGTGTTCATCTATGAGCACACACTATCATTGAAGAAAGTACAGGCAAGCCATTCAAACCTGAACATCTGGTATAATTGTCATACAGTGGAGAATCTGTTATTCTTTCCCGTTTAAACGAAAACGTACGCAAACGCAAAGCACTAAAACGTAGAAAAGTACAACTTTTGGACAATTCTGATAATTCTTGTTTATCTTGGTGGCAAACAGTTTGGAGCCTGATCAGACGCCGGGTTACCCGGCGTCTGATCTGGCTCCAAACTGTTTGCACTGCAAAAAATAGTTTTAGCGTAAACGCGTTTATTGGGAAAGAATAACAGATTCTCCACTGTAACATGATAAACATACAGTACTCCCTCCCTACAACGGCACTCCGAGTAACGATTCTCCAGCAATGATTGACGCTGGTCCCCACACAACACAATTAAGTCTAACCCTTTTACTTGTGTCAAATCGGGTAGTGAAAAGTGTTGGTCGCTGTTTTTCTCAAAATTACGTATTTGACATTTTGTAAGACGAACAATATAGATGATTGACAAAAAGTGTAAATCCGGACCAGACGACGCGTAAAGTGGTGTCTGGTCTGGATTTAAACTGTTTGTAGATGTAAGACAGGTCGTCCTCAACACTCTTAATGTGTTAAGTTTCCCTCCCTATAACAACGATATATAACATACTCAATATTTGTCTCCCACTGGGGGTTGTTGTAAAGAGTGGGCACTGTATTTCCTTTTGTTATGACTCAATTGGTTTACGTTATTACAATCGGTTATCTAAAAGCGACAAACGTATTCCCATGTCAGTTCTCCCACACGCAATATCAAATTCAATTCTGTGACCAATAGATACGGGAATTATATTTATATATTTTGTTGGTAAAACTATCGAATGTATCGTTCCTTCTCGTTAATCTTTTTCCTTAACTCTGCGATTTTTTTTTCAAAGTGGTTGGAGCCAGATCAAACTTCTTTTTGATATATATAGATCGTTTACATTTTTAGCTCGACTTTTTCGAAAAGTCGAGCTATTGTCGTCCCCCTGTCGTCTGCGTCAGCGTCAGCGTCTGCGTCTGCGTCAGCGTCTGCGTCGGTTAAGTTGTTTGCTTAAGGTTTTTGTAAGAGTCCATTTCTCAATAACTATCAAAGGTATCCATTTGAAACTTGGAATAGTTGTTCAGTATCAAAAGGACAACTCATAACAACAAGGCAAGTAACCCTGGGATTTGTCATTTCAGAGTTATTGCCCTTGTTTTATTTACTTAAAAATTATAAATTAACATATCTCAAAAACTATCAAAGATATCAATTTGAAACTTGGAATACTTGTTCAGTATCAAAAGGGCAACTCATAACAACAAGGCAGGTAACCCTGGAATTTGTCATTTCAGAGTTATTGCCCTTGTTTTATTTACTTAAAAATTATAAATTAACATATCTCAATAACTATCAAAGATATCCATTTGAAACTTGGAATACTTGTTCAATATCAAAAGGGCAACTCATAACAATAAGGCAGGTAACCCTGGGATTTGTCATTTCAGAGTTATTGCCCTTGTTTTATTTACTTAAAAATTATAAATTAACATATCTCAATAACTATCAACGATATCCATTTGAAACTTGGAATAGTTGTTCAGTATCAAAAGGGCAACTCATAACAACAAGGCAGGTAACCCTGGAATTTGTCATTTCAGAGTTATTTTCCTTGTTTTATTTACTTAAAAATTATAAATTAACATATCTCAATAACTATCAAAGATATCCTTTTGAAACTTGGAATAGTTGTTCAATATCAAAAGGGCAACTCAAAACAACAAGGCAGGTAACCCTGGGATTTAACTTTTCAGAGTTATTGCCCTTGTTTTATTTACGTAAAATTTATAAATTAACATATCTAAATGACTATGAAAGATATTAACTTGTAACTTTGAATACTTGTTTAGTATCAAAAGGGCAACTCATTACAACAAGGTTGGTTACTCTGTGATTTGTAACTCCAGAGTAATTGCCCTTGTTTTATTTACTTAAAACTTGTAAATTGAAATATCGTAATAACTGTCAAAGGTATTAACTTGAAATTTTAAGTAATTGTGTTATATCAAAAGGGCAACTCATTCAAACAAGAAAGGTGACCGAGGATGTGCCATTCCAGAGTTATTGCCCTTGTTTTTATTTACATAAAACTTGTCAATTGAATTTTCTCAATAACTACCATAGGTATTTACTTGAAACTTTAAAAACTTGTTAAGTATCAAAAGGACAACTCATTACAAGAGAGCAGGTAACCCTGGGTTTTGTGATTCCAGAGTTATTGCCCTTTGGTATTGACTTATAAAGATATTGTCCTTGTTTTGACTTATAGTTTACTTTAAATGGAATGCAGGCTGTCCAAGTATGTTAAAGTTGTTGTTGCTTACAAACGTCTATGATCAATAGGGCATTAAACAACCATACACATTCTTTAAGTTTGGAAAATGTAGCCATCACAAGTATATGAAAGTCGAGCGTCCAGCACCCGTTTGCGGTGCTCTCGTTAAAATACAGCTCATTTCGATTGCGGTTTTGTTATTTACAGAAACCCAGCGTTATCCCGCTGAACGTTATTCAGATCCTCCTTTGATCCGTTTACTTTCAATGACACCTAAAGGCTCGTTTGCGGCACTCGTTTCGAAATGTCGTTAGTCATTACTGAATTGTAATGGCTTGACAGAGAGTAAATTGAAAGATCCTGAATTTGTGTCTTATATAACAAGTAAAGATATAATAATTTTGAGTGAATCGTGGACTGATAAAGACTCTGCCATTGACTTAGATGGATTCACCTGTCATAATTTTTACCGTAAATTTAAGCACAAAAAGGCTAAACGTAACAGCGGTGGTATTGTTATTTATATACGTAATTCGTGTAAACAGGGTATATCAGTGGTAAAAAAACATTTTGATTCGATAATTTGGCTTAAGTTAGATTGTAATTTCTTTAATTTTCAGACTGATGTTTATTTATGTGGGCTATACCTATGGTCAGATGACTCCCCCGCAGCAGGTTTAATTGATGCTGATTTGTTTCAATTGTTAATGCAAGACATATCTCATTTTGAGAACCAGGGAAATGTTTTATTAGCAGGTGACTGGAATTGTCGTACAGCAAAAAGACCCGATTTTATTATTTGTGATAGAAATGTAAACAGTTATGACGATGTCTATTATTTGCCAGATCAGTACCTAGATAGGGCCTCTCTCGATACTACTTGTAATACCCGAGGGGTAAAATTGTTGGACCTGTGTAAAGCGACAGACTTGAGAATTGCTAACGGTCGATTAGGGCGAGATTTTGGCCTTGGTGCATATACTTATTTTAGTCGTGGATGTAATAGCATAATAGATTATTTGCTGTTGAAAGAGTCCGATTTTCCTATAGTGAGCAGTTTTCAAGTCTGTCCTTTCAATATATTTAGTGACCATGCTGCATTGAATTTTGTTATAGACGGTGTTAAACCATGTCAATTACCTAATAGCGATAGTGTTAATAGCGACTCGCATATATATTTTAAATGGAATGTTGATTATAAAGACACATTTAGGCGTGGACTTATTGGAAAACTACCTGCCTTGAACAGTATTATCTTAAATACAGGCTCGGCCGAGCACGATCAAATCGATCGTCTGATAAATGACTTTACCACTATTATTTGTGATACGGCTGAACCTTTATTTAAGCGTACATTCAACAGGTCCAATAATTTGAAACGTAAAAACGATTCTTCATGGTTTGATAAAGAATGTATCGAACTTAAAAATGCATATAAAAATGCAATGCACCAATTCAATTGTTGTAAAACTGCGACAAGCAGAATATTATTATGTGACAGAAAACGTCAGTTTAAGTATACTGTTCGCAAAAAGAAGCGTGCGTATAGGATTAAACAGGCGTCGGAGATCATCGAACTTAGAAAACGAAAACCCCGTGATTTTTGGAGACATTTTAAACAGAATAAACAATCTGGGTGTGATATTGCAGTAAACGAATTCCAGACATATTTTTCTGAATTATTCAGCGATATCAGGACTATGAATATTGAAAATGTAGAAAATTTTAATAACAACACTGACTTTAACATAAACGACCCAACTTTTGAAGAACTGAATATTCCAATTTCACAAGATGAGGTAATTGCTGCTATTAAGCGACTTAAAAGGAATAAGTCCCCATGCCCAAGTGATAATCTTCTCAATGAGTATTTCATAGAATCAGTAGATATTTTAGGCGGACATATAACAGATATTTTTAATAAAGTTTTTAACTCTGGTTATTTTCCTGAAATATGGGCACAAGGTTTCATTGTACCGATACATAAAAAGGGCGATAAGAATTCACCTAACAATTACAGGGGTATTACGCTACTGAGTAATCTCGGCAAGCTTTTCACGGGCATACTTACTGCACGGGTTGAAAAATGGTTTAGCGACCACAACGTTTTATCAGACGCTCAATTTGGTTTCAGAAAAGGCTGTAGTACAGTCGACGCGATGTTTGTTTTACATAATTTAATTGAGCATGTACTAACACAAAACTTAAGATTACCGTGTGCATTTGTCGACCTTAAGAAGGCGTTTGACTCTGTCTACCGCAATGCATTATGGTTTAAATTGTATAATATGGGTTTAGACAGTAAGCTCCTCGTAATGTTTAAAGCTATGTACTCTGTCGTAAAATCGTGTGTCAAACACTGTAACTCTTACTCTGACTTCTTCAATATATCAGTTGGATTACGTCAGGGACTTAACAATTCTCCAGCTATGTTCGCGCTTTTTCTAGAGGACATAGAACTTTTTTTGCAGGATAGTAACACATCTGGATTATCTTTTCACGATATTTGTATAATAATTCTTTTGTTTGCTGATGATATGATTTTAATAGGAAATTCAGTACAAGACTTACAGTACAGCTTAAATAAGCTTTATGATTACTGCCAATATTGGGGTCTTGAGGTAAATACAAGTAAAACAAAAGTAGTTGTTTTCCGCAAAAGAGGGCCAGTAAAACAGGATGAACGTTGGTTTTATAACAATGAGCCTCTAGAAATCGTAAACGACTTCAATTACTTAGGCGTAGTTTTCAATTACACGGGTTCATTTGTATTAAATAACCAGTATATTGTGGGTAAAGCTAACAAAGCGGCTAATACGTTATTGTGTAATATTAACAAATATGAAATTAGCCCTTTGATAGCTTTACAATTATTTGATTCGTTTGCTGGATCTATTCTAAATTATGCTAGCCCTGTCTGGGGGTTTTCAAAGTCAAAAGATATTGAGCGGGTACACCTAAGATATTGTAAGGCTATACTAGGCGTTAAACAAAGTACAAGTAATGCGGCGGTATACGGAGAGTTGGGAAGATATCCTTTGTACGTTAACAGATTTGTTCAAATAATTAAATACTGGAACAATTTATTAAGTACTAACAATATAATTTTGAAATATATATATCAAGATGTCCGTATAAAATGTAAGAAGGTAGCAACTAATTGGGCCTCGAAAGTGAAAGGTTTACTAAATGATTTTGGTTTCACAGACGTCTGGGACTTCCAAGAACAAGTTGATTTTAAACGTTTTCTACCAGTATTCAAACAGAGAGTTATAGATTGTTTTACACAACAATGGCACGCTGATTTAGAAAACAATACTGTTTTAAGTCATCTATATGTATATATTAAAGAAGATCTCTGCCTTGAAGATTATTTGAACACTTTAAAATATAAATCCTCAAGGTTTGCCTTAACACGTTTGCGCGTGTCTGCACATAAACTACGTATTGAGTTTGGAAGGTATGGGCGAAATCGCTTGGAACGACATGAAAGAATATGTCAACTATGTGACAGTAATGATTTGGAAGATGAGTTTCATTTTATTTTGAAGTGTTCGGCATATACAAATCTTCGCTTTACATTCATTAAACGTTATTTTTATAGCAACCCTAGTATGCAAAAATTTACAGAATTGCTCAAGTCAAAAAACAATGCTGAACTGATAAAATTAAGTAAATACATAGTAAAGGCCAACAATATGAGAAAAGATTTACTCATAGGCTTATAGATCAAGTGTTTGTATGTTTGTTAATGTATGTATGCCATGCCAGTGTTATATTACATGATGTGAATCAAATCTTTTTAACAACCAGAAAAATCAATTAATCGTCTAATTTATCTGCAAAATTGCATAGTTCATTCTCCTGAATAAGGAAGGTTAGAAATGTTAACAGCTTAACTTTGTTAAATATGTTATAGAGAAAGTACATAAATTACAGTAAGATGCACAGTGCTTTCTACAGCTCAGTGCTTTCTACAATGCTTCTTTGTACTCTAAATGGCTTTCTACTTTAATTGTATTACTACAAGTTTAGACCTATACTACTAATGGGGCCCTACCGCATTACAGAGTTATCCCAATTTTCATCACGAGTTAACTCCCCTGATAAGGAAAAGGTTGTTTCCGGTATTGAGACGGTCGATAACGGTCATAAACGATTCGGAAAAGAATAGATCGAATGCGGTTTATTAGTTTGATACCTATATCTATATGCAGTCAAGCTCCCGTTTATCCCTATGTATTTTAATGTATTAATTTTGTTTAATGTCAAATGCGACGGTTATTTATTTCATCGTTTTTAGCAAACCGAAAGTAGCACTGATCATACTTTTTCTATATAACAAAGAAGCTGACTTTTAACATACTTAACAGACACGGGTTTTCACCTCGGTAAAAGAACGTTAACATGGATTAAAAGTAGATCCTGATCAGATGGTTACTATATAGGAACAGTCTCTATAATCAATGACTGTCCTCTCTGGTTCTTAAATGACATTATAGGTCTATAAATGCTGCCTATTACAGGTGAAAAAGGGGATATTTATTAAGACATTACCGGTATTAAACATAAACTTTGTATTATTCAGTTATTAATAATGACATGAATATTCATTAGGCAAAGGGTTAAACTGATCTTTTAAAATATGTTGAATGGTAAACAGTTTCTTCAAAAATGTATATTTTGTTTGTTCATTATATACCATCAGATTTTAGTTGACAGAAATTTCATAGAAATAGTTCAGCCTGTCATGCTCATAGCGCACATGGATTTCACCTCTCAAGGCTTCTGCCCAGTGGCCATAAAGCGCAAAGCATCATCACAACTAACAACAGGAAGTAACCAATTAGCTAGAAATCGAATTGTATACTGACCCCCACTGGGGTGCAGCTGCTGTCCCATACATGTAAGAGTCATCTCTGCTATGACAATCCATAAAACGGGTACACAGGCTGGAATCAAAACACACCAAACTATTTTTTTTTTATATATAGAGGATCCACATTGTTATTCATGTGGGGAATAAATTTTAATCTCCTATACCATGCACTCCTTCATGTGCAAAAGCTTAACCTATTACCCCCATCATTATGCCTTTTACTCCTTTAATGAATTCCACCTTCATAAGCAACTAAATCCTCTTCATGCACTAAGCAGTCATAATTATGAAACATAGGTGATATTTTATGTCGTAGTGGGTGGTGCCTTAAAGCAGGATTAAAGTAAAGCAGGGTGCACCTTAAGGCGCATTATGTTTTACTTTCAACCTGCTTTAAGAGGTGACCTATATTCAATACTTAACACGGGCTGTGGGGTAATTGGTTTAGGTAATGGGTAAACCCATTACCCGATCGCCTGTTCCTACCTGGAAAGACAGGTGTCCATTAAAGGTAGATTGAAAAGTACATGCTACTTTACTTTCAACTTGCTTTAAGCTACCATCTGCTAGGATATTCAATGTTTTTAATGTTGCACATTCATGCTAATAAAAACTTTGAATTAGAACTCTTTCCTTCAATGGAGGCATAAACCAAAGGCGTATTTAAAGGGTTAATAGGAAATACATACCGTTTTAACAACATAAATACTTTAGAGCCCCTCTCCTATAATTAAATGTGTACTCTATTGAAAACTCAATGTTGAAAGTAAAGCATGTATTCCATCGTTTTAGTAGATTAAAACTTTATTTCTGTTGATCTTTTACCAGTTCACTAATTATAATAGGCTTAAAGCGACTCGCAACCAGATGGTGCATTAAAAATAGTAATTTGTAAATATGTGTCAAACGCTTATATAAATGGTAAAGAATTAGTTTAGGATAAGAAATTCTGTTTAAAAAAAATGAATTTCAATAAAAAAAAATATTGGTCTCTGGTGGGATTCGAACCCATGGCCCGGCATTGGCGGACAGAAGGCAAAATAGGGGAAACCGCTTAGACCAATGGACCACGGAACTATCCGTTTATCTCGGATCGATTTAACGTATTTCAATGTGTTGCGGTCGAAAGTGCATACAACTTCGTAATTCGGCTCGTGTTTATGTCTGAGCCCGTGTAGAGAAGCAACATCAACAACTATACCGTCTACTAGTCGGTATAGAAAAACGATGGAAAATATCTAAAAATCTAAGATTCGGTGACGATTCTTGAGACTTTTTTCGGACTGATCATATTTTTTTAATGTCAGAAGCCAAATAATGCCACAAATTTGCTTTTATTTGAGTATTTTATTTTATTTTGACAAGTACACCATCCGGTTGCGAGTCGCTTTAAGGCAGGTTATATTACATTCTGCTTTAAGCTATCATCTGCTGGGAGGTATAACATATTTATTGAGGTGCAGATTGATGACTTATTTTAATAAACATATGAATAAATGATATGCATAGAACGGTATATCTATGGAAGTTTTTGTAAGTTTTATTGTAGGTAAAGTAAATGCATGTCTTAATTCTATTTTTGAACAATATGAGAGATTGCGCTTTCGATAATGTATAGCCAGGTTCTACTGTATATAATATAAGCTCTACACTAACAAGCAGACGATCTCCTCAAATTCGTGTTTGAGGATAAAGGATTTTCGATACTATGTGTACTTCACTATTGAACCGGAAACAACCGCTCATTCAGGGGGCGCTACTCTTATCACACTTTCCATGCGGGGTAACTCTGTATATCGGTAGGGCCCCATTACCATAAACTACAGTGACCATGTATGTATGTTTGTATTGTATGATTGTTTGATGTTTAACGAGGTACCTGATAGTTTACAAGTTGAATAAAATTCTGTTCTGTTCTGTTCTATCTAAATTTGAAATGATATTGCAGACAACAAAATTGAGGAAGACGGAAATATGGCGGTGTAGGGGTTAAAGCCTCACGAACAGGTATGTTAGCTGAAACAGATTTGTTAGTCCTGCTGAAATTTTCTACCGCTTTTTTCAATACTTGGGTCCGCCTTACGAAACGTCGTACGGCAAAAAACGGCCGTAAGTCAAAACTAAAAAAACATGTACATTTTATTTCTGATTACTTCATATTATCCTTTTTAATGTCATCTTTTTGGAAATGTCTTGAACAGACATTCCAAAGAGGTGTCACAAGAAAGGATTAGATGGAGGAAATATATCATAATGGAAAATTTTAGAGTCTTACGACATTTAGTAAGACGAGCGTCTGCTTCTCATAGCACCTTTTTCAATGTTGTCAAAACGTTGAACCTTAATGACGAGTATAATCGTCATTTTACAAAAAGTGTGTTTGTAAAGAGTACTCATGGCCTAGGAGTAGACCCAGATAAGTGGACACAGGATTCTGCACTTTTTGTTTTCATTTTGCAATATATTGTAAAAATCAAACTTGAAAAAAGAGTCAATAATAGCTTGTACCTAATTGGGAGCAATTTGAAGCTTCAGGGGACAATATTTACATTCGCCCTATCTCTCTCCATTGTAAAATTCGGTGTTTATTTCATATAGACACTCAAACCTTAGGAGGCGGAGCTTAGGGTTAAGTCGTTGCGCATTAATCTTCAGTACCATAAAATTAGAAATCCACGTTGTATTTGACCTAGATTGAATCTAGTTTATTTCCCAATCTTTTTTTAAACACTAAATACCAATTTATATAGATTTTATATTCATTTAAGGAATAATTCGAATATTTATTGTATTCATGGGGTATGAAAAAACACCTGGTCACACTGTATGAAACCGCGAAGCAAAAGTGTGACCAGGTTTTTTTTCATACCTCCATGAATACAATAAATATTCCGAATTATTCCTTATAATTTAATATCACTTCTGAATTTTAGAAAATAGTTAAATAGAGAATCTGACGCGAATGTTCTTTTTTAACGCTTTTAAAACGTAGGTTGTAGTCCCTCCGCCATATATATTTTCCGCCAAAACGCAACGTTGTTATGTAGTAACGTCGACGTCAATGACGTCATTTGGCATCCTGCTTCATGCAGCGCTTGTGAAGAGCAGTTGGACTAAGGGAAAGTAGTCCTGACAAGGCGTGGCCTGACTTTTATTGTTTTCATGGAGTTATGAAACAAAAATTACAGCCAATCACAGCTAACCGAATGTAATGAAAACAAACAATATTGAATGATATTGATATAAATTATTTACACTCATTGTGAAAAAACTGCAGTAGGAAGCGCTCCGAAACTTTGTCCGTCTGCTACGAATTTTTATACCCCCCCCCCCCCCCGCAAACAATTTCTTTGCGCCCAATGTACTGTATTATAAAGAAACACCCGCGCCGACCCGGGTTTGCACCCTGGTCGCCAGGTTCGCAGTCATGCACTCTACCACGTCGCCATAAAAGAGCACTTGTACAGTAAGGCCGTTCAAGTCATGATAAACCTACACACTATTAGTTACACGGTATTGCGGCAGGGTGTACGGGCTTGTATGACGGTTTTGTATTCCGTATTTCCTGATTCTTGATCCAATACAAGAAAGAAAACATGCATAATCTGACAAAGTTTTACTGTCTTGACCCTAAAGTTGACACTTGAAATTGACATTGATAAGTACATTTCAAACTCATGCGCTATCCGATGGTTCAGTACAATACAACTTCGACGACATCAGAAACTTGCATAAGTAGAATTTATCTGCATTCCTACAGTTTAATGCAATAATTTCTAAACCGCATTATGTCGAACATTTCCGTATTTCAAGTTTTAAAGGTGGCAGGGATTTGACTCTGGATTACGGATATGCTCGACTGAAATAAAATCAAGATAGACCATATCGATGATCGACTGTACCTAACATGGTTACATCACATTGGAATGTGAACATCCTTAAAATGTTCATTACCAGGGTATTTTGAACGGATGGTTCTCGGAGGACAATTACGTTTTATGAAACACTGTAACGATTAATTATAACAAATGAACGGTAATAATCAGGAACGAACAAATTAACACGTAGGTCAGTGGCTAGCAGATACATATATACATGTACTAAGACATACTCCCCCGACAACTTCAGTGAAACTTGTGCACAGTGCGTCGATGCTCCAGAGGGGCCCTGTACTTAATGGGAAGAAGAAGAAGAAGAAAAAGAAGAGAAACTTTACAGAATAATCACTGAAATTACTGGTTGATAGCGCTAATGATAGAAAAAAATCACAAAACACTAGAAATCCTCAGCTTCTGTCCGGTTCCAACTTAGGCTCCGAGTATTGGCTCCAAAACCATAAATACCCCATATGGTGCCTCTCAGCTTCGGATTTCTATACGGCTCGCGCCCGTTAAGAATACGGTATTAGCGTTCACACTTGACGATTGCTTGCACCGTTGCATGAATTAAAAACCCGATTGAGGATAAGAAAACGTACTTGGATGTACTTAAAAGTATTTTCCCTAGTAAAAACCTGAAGTGAATTTGAGAACTATATTATCCGCGCAGTATAGATCTAGCTATGTTATTTGGTTACAGGGGGCGGAGTTAACTTCGTTAGGCTGTTCATTCAAGTTTATTTCTTCGACGTACTTTTCGCTTTTTAAACCCAATTTCTCCTTTAATAACTGAACGTTTGAATTTTTTTCATAACAAATATAAAGATAAATAATGTAAATATAAGAAATGAACAGATTTTGTTCGGTGTTCAAGCCAAATGAACGACAGAAAATTATCGGCAAATTTACCATGAATCGTATTTGCCGATAATTTTCTGTCGTTTATTTGGCTTGAACACCGAACAAAATCAATTCATTTCTTAAATGTGATAAAGTGGAAAATACGTTATTCTTTCCCGTATAAACGCAAACGAAACATAAACGCATTTAACTAAAATGTAGAAAATTACAACGTTTTGAATTTTTTCATGATTTATTTTAATATAAATGGCAAACAGTTTAAAGCCAGATCAGACGCCGGGTTACCCGGCGTCTGATCTGGCTTCAAACTGTTTGCAATGGAAGAAATAGTTAAGCTTAAACGCGTTTATTGGGAAAGAATTTCATTTGTTCCACTGTAATGTGTTTTGAATAATTGGTTTGTAATAAAAGGAACATTACAGCAAGTATAAAACATTAGTTCAGGTATCATTCGTTGCCGAAAAATAAATAAAGGTATTTTTTAAATATGATTATGATACGTATTACCTATTGGGAACATGTAAGGTATATTGCCTGCCCCATTCGCACCAACAAACGCATACGGACAGGTTGTACATGTACAAGTGTATTAACCACTGTCCCGTTCAAATATTTACCAACATTCTGACTACTTAATTTTGTGATAAAACAGAATTAAAGGAATTTCAATTGGTGATTAATGCCAATTGCAAGAAATACTCTATTAAATATTCTAGCAATAACACGAGAGACGTAAGAACTTCATTTAATTAGCAGACGGTATAATGAATTTCTGATTAGAAATTAGCATTTTATTTTAAAATTTTCTAAATGAGCCTTTATTGCAATAAAAGTTCTGCTTGATTGCTCAGCATGTAAATTCTTAACAACTGGGAGATCTGTATGTGTTGCAAATGATGTCTGAAACCTTTGCCAACGGCAGTTTTTAACTTTGATTAACTTACAAAACGTTGGTGAACAGTTTGTATCCTGGTTAGACGCCATGGCGTCTGCCCAGGGTCAAAACTGTTTGCAAATGTACGCCAATCTGCACTTGGTATGAGTATGGTAAATTAAAAACCCGCATAATCTGTTTTCAAACTACATCGGGCATAATAAAGACAATTGATGATGCACTACACGTGTTCTTAACTCTTACCATGCTAGCGGCGGATATGTCCTACAGTGATACATGTAACCTTTGCAAACAGTTTGGATCCAGATAAGACGCCGCGTCACGCGGCGTCTTATCAGGATTCAAGTTGTTTGACACTCTGACCAGGCTGTTTTAAACATACATTGGAACAATAGCATACGGCAATGGTTGTAATCGAAACAAAAACTACCGAGCATGCAAGGAGTTTAAATTTAGCAAGACCTTTGAACAGCAATAAAAACGTGGTTTCTAAAGAATGCTGCTTAACAAAGAACTTATTGCAGCACAAAAGCTTTTATATTAAGCGTTCTGCACAAGTTCCATCCTGCAATAATCTACTATCAACAATCTTTTAACAGCATATGCACACAGGGTGTCCTGTAGTATATACACATTACCTGTAGTATAATTAATTACAATTATCTGTAATTGAACTGCCAGTACCGTATTGCAGTATTCAGTGGAACCCCACCAAACCGGAACCTCTAAATACCGGAATTCTCTCTAAACTTAACAAAAACTTTGGTCTCGATTCCACTTCTTCTTTACTTTAACCCACTATAGAAAAACTACGCCTTTGATTTATTCCAACATTAAAGAAAATGAATTCATGGCTATGTATCATCAGAAATAATTTGTATATTCTAGTAGATGAAATCTTAAAGCAGGTTGAAAGTAAAGCAGAAGCGGCTTCAGACGCATTCTGCTTTACCTTCAACCTGCTTTAAGTGGTCAGCTATCTTCCATACTAGAAACATACTTTGAGCTTATGGGCTAAAACTCCTCTGAACTTGCAACTCATCTAAACCGGAAATGTATGTTGTTCCCGTACATGTCCGGTTTAGAGGGGTTTTACTGTATAATTAATTACAATTATCTGCAGTTGCACCACCAGTACTATATAACATTGTATTTTTATTACTATTTTCGTAATTTATATCCCACCAGTGCTTTATCTGTACTTGTTGATTGGGGCAATTAATACTTACTGATTTAACAGACATTCACCTTATAGAAACAAAACATTTCGTGAACATCAGACTGTTATATTCACTCATTGGATTAAATTTCTATCTTATACTGAAAAAAATACAATTATTCTATTTATTTATGCTTTTAAGCCACTTTTTAAACAAAATTGTTCGACAATTGAGAAAGCGAAAGTAAATGATTTACCCCGTGTTGAGCCCCAACATTATATCGAACACATTTTCGAAACAATTTCCCGTACGATGACGTCACTTATTTAATGATTTGACGTCATCCGAATTACTTCGTTGCTCCCGAGTTTGGATTCGTGCTTTCCGGTGAGTAGTTCGTGACAAATCGGACTACCGGAATTTAATGATAAGACACGATTGACTACGATTCTTGGGGAGCCCTATCTGAATCTGAATCTGAATGATATACGTCACAGTAACCAATACTGGCCTTTACGCGACGGAGTGGTGTGCGCTTAATCAAAATGAAACTGATCTGAAAGTCTTTTCCTAAAAATGTCCACTGATTCAAAATTCACTGTATTTTCATCTAACTTGTTCCAATCGTAGATTGTTCTGACAAAGAATGAATGTTTATAGTTTTCTGATTTTGCTTGGATAGGTTTTGTAACATTTTGCATTGTTATTTACGAAGTTTTCAACAATGTTTTTAAACAAAGCCTGCAAATCTTGTAGCCCGGATTGCCCGTTTTTGTCTCATTGTGAATTCATTATCTTCCTGTAGATCAAACAATCGTCTGCAAATAGTCTAATTTGAGATTTGACACATTCGGGCATGTGTCATTTATATGACAGAGAAATAATAGCGGACCCAACACTGTTCCTTGAGGTACTCCTGATCCTACATTCACTTCGCTAGAGATTTCACCGTCAACTACAACACGCATTTTCCTTTGTGTAAGAAAGTTCGCGATCCACTCAAGGATGGTCCCTTGAATGCCGTATGCTTCAAATTTCAACAGAAGACGTTTGTGGGGAACTGTGTCGAACGCTTTACTAAAGTCGAGTATCATCACATCAACTTGTTCATTAGCATCAAATGATTGAAGTAAGTCATGAGTCGTTACCACTAGTTGCGTTTCACATGTATAACCGGTACGAAAACCATGGTTTTAAGAAGTGAGCACATTGTGTTTGTCTAGGTGATTTAACAAGTGACGGCAAATAATATGTTCCATGAGCTTGGAGAGAACGCATGTCAATGATACTGGACGATAGTTTTCTGGCAAATGTCTGTCGTCTTTTTTAAATACTGGCGCGATGTTGGCATTACGCCAATCACTAGGGAGTTCACCAGAGTCAATAGATTTCTGAAATATAGCTGTTACCGCAGGAGCTATCTCTGAAGCACATGTTTGTAAGATACGGTTAGGCAAACCATCCGGTCCAGCTGCTTTGTTTACTTTGACATTCTGAAGTAGCTTGGTTACCCCTCCCCGAAATAGCTCTGAACTTCAGGCTGCACTAAATTATATTAAGCCTGATCTAGTTTGTGGAACCGAGTCGTGGTTGAGGGGTGTAAAGCCTGGTAAGCCAATGTCTGCTGACGCCATTAAATCTAGCGAAGTTTTCCCCAGTCATTACGTTGCATACAGAAATGACCGTAGTTCAGTGGGAACCCCTACGGGGAAAATTCATAATAAAAGCGAATTGTGATAATCCACTGTAGTGGATTACCAAGTGATTACCCACTGCTATTTCGTGGTAATCCACCGAAAAGCATAAATAATACTTACTAATTTAACAGACGTTCACCTTAAAGAAACAAAACAACATTCTTACACACCTCGTGCAACACCCCTATACGAACAAAGAAGGCGCGTATCTGTGTTTAAATTTTTAACAAAACACGCACGCGCTATAACGCATGAACTAGGCGTTATATGGCTTCGACAATAAGTACGCCAGGTAATGTAGCGCCGTTGCGTCGGTGCAAATAGTGGTTAAATTTAAGTGTTAAAATCGAAATAATAAATCAATACCAGTGTTTATCTTGCAATAGGACACATTTAGTCGTTGTTGAGATACTGAATGAATTATTACACCATTCAACTCTTACCCGTGTTCTATTGCACGATAAAACACTGGTATGGATTTTATTATTTCTTAAATAAACCCTGTGTACATTGTCTACACAATAATGATTATTAAATGACATCAAAGACAGCCAAGAGTTCAGTGATGAAATCGATGGCCGTCGATGGCAATCAATGTCGAGTTGGTTACCTGGTCTTAAATACTATGCACGCTGCACACGGGGCACAAACTGCTAACCTTTGCCGCAAAAATGGCAACTGAACACATAGCAGATTGATGGTAAATGCAAAACCAATTTAATGTATAAAGCTCTTGTCTGCGATTTATGCATGACTTTTGGCAAGAGTAAAGAGTTCTATGCTAGCGAAAAATAATAATAAATGAAGTCAAATAGCATTTCATCTGTCTGACGTGGCATGTTTATAATCTAGTGAAAACTTGAATCCTATAAAAGTACCCATATTTTACAACTAGTTTGGGCCTGAATTCTACAATACAACAAGTTAACCCTTCACTATCATGAAGAAATCTGTTTTAATGTTTTTACTCTCAATGACGTCATAGAGCGCATTTGCAAACAGTTTCAATGCTGATCAGACGCCGCGTAACGCGGCGTCTGATCAGCAGCAAAAGTGTGTTCTACTTGTTTTGAAATAACGTCAATAATACTGCCTTAAATCTAACTTTGAAATGATTTTTCAGAAAACTATTTGAAGCAGACGACAAAATGGCGGTGAAGGGGTAAAATCCTCATGCTAGATTTGATCATAAAGGGTTAAATAAGTGTGTCTGCTTTAATGTTCAAAGTTTAGATGTTATATAATTATGTTGACTTAATAATTATTGCATAGATTCGCAAATGGTTAGAATCATCAGTATTGAATGCAGCGTTACGCGGTGTATGGGCAGGATCAAACTTGCTAACAAACATTGTTCTCCGGGTAATGCACTGAATGAGTACTGATGCTTTGAATTTGAACACGAAAATGTCATAATGACCTTTCCTCCTCTGTTACAGCGTGTCGATATCACATTTAATAGCAAAATACGGTGAAGAAGCCTTTATTTTCCCCGCTGAAAAGCAAATGCACGACAATGTAATACGTTACTGTGGAGAATCTGTTATTCTTTCTCGTTTAAACGCAAACGTACGCAAACGCAAAGCACTAAAACGTAGAAAAGAACAACTTTTGGACAATTCTGATAATTCTTGTTTATCTTGGTGGCAAACAGTTTGGAGCCTGATCAGACGCCGGGTTACCCGGCGTCTGATCTGGCTCCAAACTGTTTGCACTGCAAATAATAGTTTTAGCGTAAACGCGTTTATTGGGAAAGAATAACAGATTCTCCACTGTACATCTTTTTGAAAATGTTGTTGATTTATTTTCATATTAGTGGCAAATAATGTGATCAGACGCCGTGCTACTGTTTGCAATGGACATATGGGCTTAACCTTTTCACTGCCAACGGCCCCAAAAGGCGACTTTGCAAACAGTTTGGAACCTGATCAGACGCCGCATAAAGCGGCGTCCGATCAGGATCCATACTGTTTGACACTCATATCGATATGTGTTAAGTCAAACTATAATGAATCTTGCTTTAAATCGATCTTGCAAACAACAAAATTGAGGTAGACGACAATGAAACAGTGAAGTATCAAAGCGTTAATGTGGAAAGTGTAAAGTCTTCTCCTCTGTGAATAATGACTAATGTTTTAATTGCTTTCATTGTGAATCATATCATACATTTATACTATTTTTGGACAGCCAATGAAATAATGCACGAGTACTTTTATTTATGTCGTTCTTACTAGTACATTACTAGCATTACTAGTACATAAAAGTCATCATGAAAGGGTAGCTTATTTTGTGGGTTTGCTCGGAAGAAAGTAAGCTATTTAAACCAGTTCGACACTTAGAAATGTATCATTGACCAGTGGTGATCCATGCTTTTAAAACTGTATTTGCAGTCGGCGTATTTCAGTATTTTGTGAATCAGTATAGAACATGTACAGTGGAGAATCTGTTATTCTTTCCCGTTTAAACGCAAACGTACGCAAACGCAAAGCACTAAAACGTAGAAAAGAACAACTTTTGGACAATTCTGATATTTCATGTTTATCTTGGTGGCAAACAGTTGGGAGCCTGATCAGACGCCGGGTTACCCGGCGTCTGATCTGGCTCCAAACTGTTTGCACTGCAAATAATAGTTTTAGCGTAAACGCGTTTATTGGGAAAGAATAACAGATTCTCCACTGTACCCGATGTCTGATCTGGCTCCAAACTGTTTGCACTGCAAATAATAGTTTTAGCGTAAACGCGTTTATTGGGAAAGAATAACAGATTCTCCACTGTATCTGCGCAGTGTTTCATACGATTTATATTGTACTCTATCATTTGCACATTTATTTGATCAAACAATTAAACTAATTAATTTGTCTGCTTTATTATGTCTGTTTGTTTATGTGTTTGTCTGTACGTGTGTTTATTCTTATGTCTGAAAGAAATCACCTCTCTATCTGTTTCTCTCGCTCTCTGTCTCTGTTTCTATCAATCTGTCTGTATATCCATCTCTGTATATCTCTGTCTCAGTCTCTTTTTCACTATTCCTGTTTGCGATTTTAAAAATGATATCTGCTCAGCAAAATGTCATTGCAAATTAAGACCCACATGTGCAGTGTGTGCGTGTGTGTATACATTAATCAAACAAAATGCATGTTGATGCCATCATCATCATGCACTATAAAAACAATTCGTTAGAGGGTTTGTGAGTGTCCAAATTTGTAAGGGTCTGCTCAATTATGCATGCTTTGGGGTTTATTTTGCCTTTCAGTGTTTGTTTCAATCTGATTTGACATTAAAAACTAAAACGTTCCTTACGGACTTCAAATCACCATTTTCTTTAAATTCTAAATTAGATATCGCATGATTATGAAGCGAGCTTTTTTGACCGAAGTCATTCAGTAACAGGAGGTCTGCTAAATATTTCCGTCAGTCCTTTTTCTCAAATTCATATTTTAGTACATTTAGCGAAGTACACACTTCTGTGAGTGTCAAACAGTTTTCAATTCATTCTTACACGTCTGGTTTAAGCAGTTTTCAGTGCTTTTATAACGCCCACTGATCTTTGAAAGTCTCAGTTGTTCTTATCGGGAGGCGTAGGCGTGTGCATGATTATAGCAGTCATTATTTTCAAATCACTTCAATCTCAAAAACAAAAACATTTTTAGGGCTAAATACATGAATCATTTACATGTATCTCCGTTAGCCAAATTTTAATTAATCCAATGTGGCTCCAAGTGGGATGTGTTGTCTATGTGAGTGAGGGGAGATATAATACTCTCACTGCCTGTAGAGCTGACAGAATGGTTAAAACTCCACAGAAAAGCAACTCGTGTATTCACTATATACACGCACATCAGCACTTTATGGCTACAGTGGCGAAAACAATATTATTTCTGAATAAACGCGCTTATGCTAAAATGTTAATGTCCATTGCAAACAAATTGTGACCAGATCAGACGCTGGGTAACCCGGCGTCTGATCAAGCTCAAAACAATTTGACTAGTAGTCAGAATTTCAAAAAGTTGTATTTTTCTTTATTTCATTGCAATGCCTTAACGTTTCGTTTGCGTTTAAACGGGAATGAATATCCCTACAACAACATTCCCAACAGCGATTCCCTCCTTGCAGTATACTTGTCACTGTTCCCCCAAACCAGACAAATATGTCTAACACTTTCACTGCTTCAATATCGTCTGCTTAAAATTGTCGTTAGCTGTTGTTTTCCTCATAGTTACTATTAGACATTTTGTCAGAAAAGCGGTATCTGATCTTGGTTCAAACTGTTTGCAAATTTAAGTAATGTCATTTGCATCACTCTAAACATATTTATTTCCCCTCCGAATAACAACTCCCTCCGTTACGGTGCGTCTGATCAGGATAAAAACCGTTTGCAAGTGAGCTTTATGACGCCATTGAGAGAAAAAGGATTAAAGGGTAGATATAAACTTTTATTCACTACATGTTAGCTACATGCAATTTATATCATTACCAATGCAGTGACGATGCATGTTTTGATATTACAATCATATAAATAATTCGAAGATTGCTAATCACGTTAATTTTTCTCTGCCAACACAATATGGCATGATAACCATACATATCTTTTTGCGGAACTTACTTACTGATGCAATGTCTAGCAATGATATTAACCATTTATCTACCTTGCACCGCGTAAGATATTTATTTGCAAACAGTTTGGTTTCTGATCAGACGCCGCGTGACGCGGTGTCTGATCAGGAACCAAACTGTTTGAATCTAATTTCAAAATTCTTAAGTCAAAATACGTATCATTTAGATTAGAGAAATAAAAACTGACGTCAAATGTTTACACTTGATGACGTCATGGTAGTGAAAGGGTTAACCAATTTATATACGGTGCGCGTGCCATCAATACTGTTATATGCCAACCTCTTGAGGGACAGGGAAAAGCGTGTGTAAATGAAAATAAATGGATTTCTTGCAAGGAAAAGCTCTGATTTATCCTTGGAAATTAACCTCTAACTTATAATGCTCATAGAAGTGTGGAGCAATCTGGCTAGAGCGGTATTGGAGATAATTGATTATAAAGACATCATTAGTCCACCGGACAGCTCCTCCAAAACGATTTACATTGTTGAACGTTAGTCTGTACCGTTTTTCAGCGGAGTTGTATGGTGTTAAGTTAGCCCTAGCATTTACAAATTCTCAACCAATGCTAAATGGTCAGACATTTAGGTTAATGGGCACCTGCTTAAAACTTTAATGGTATGATTGGATAGGGGACAAACTGCATGCATGCTGGACTATGTACATGTACCTAATTACAAGTTTTACTGGAGATGAATTGTGAGTGCAAAATTAATAGACACAGTCTTCAGCATGTGTCTGTTTTAGATATGACATCTGTTCAAGCATAGTCTGTTTCAAGAAACTCCAAAAATGTAGTGTGGTATAAGAGAACAGTAGATTAATGCAAGAACCTTCGATCAGCAGGATAAGGTTTAAATTATCGTTTGGCAACTCTGTAGATAATAGCATTTTAGTAGCTATGCTATATTTTTCATAAAAGTTACTATAACTGAAATGTTTGCTTTTCAATCCAATGTATTACAATACTTTGAAAGTTTCGAACATATCATACATTTTTCACATCCATCCACAGCATTACTTCAACCACGCATTCCGCTGAATATCTCTTTTTTTTTTTTAAGAGGCTCGCAACCGGATTTAGCATTAAAAATTGTAATTTGTAAATATATTTCAAATGATTATATAAATGGGTAAGATTTAGTTTAGGATAATAAATTCTGTTAAAAAATGCATTTCCAAAAAAAAAAAAAAGAAGCTCTGGTGGGATTCGAACCCGTGATCCTCCATTGCGGAGACAAACAAGAAAAATGAGGACGCCTTTACCGCCTCGACCACGGACGCTCTTTATATATATGGTAGCGAATTAACGTACTTCACTGGTAGCGATTAATACTACATTATTCGGCTCCGGTTTATGTCAGAGCCCGTGTAGAGAAGCAACAACAACAACAAAACCGTCAGCTGACGCTATTGAAAAACGATGGAATATATCTAAACGAGAGCACCGTAAGCGGTACATTATACGCCCACTGGCGAATATATAGTTTTATCAAAATTTATTCCAACTTGTAGACACTTAGAGCTCTGAGAGCATATATATATAAACAATACTGAAATAAAAAAATTTCTAGCATATCTGAGTACACCAAGGGCAGATAACTCGACACAATGATCCGATTTCAATAATAATCAACCCTTTCATGAACTTATACTTCTATAATTATACTGTGGGCAAACATAATCAAATTCCATTCAAAACTGTAGTTGCTAAGTGTGTTAACACTGTCAAATAAGATTTTTTATAGCATATTTGAGTACACCAAGGGCAGATAACTCTGTGACGAAATATCAAATAAATCTCAAACTTAAATCAGCTTCAGATCTTGATGCATATAACCTTTCTGGGAAGTTTCATTAATATCCTTCAAATAGTTTTCCAAGAAAACTCTGGACAAGCTTTTTTTAGCATATTTAAGTACATCAAGGGCAGATAACTCTGTAACAAAAATTTGAATGAAGCTCAAACTCAATTCAGCTTTAGATCTTGATGTATATGACATTTATGTGAAGTTTCAGTAATATCCCTTTAATAGTTTTCCAAGAAAACTCCGGACAAGCTTTTTATAGCATATTTGAGTACATCAAGGGTAGATAACTCCGTAACAAAATTTCAAATGAACCTTAAACTCTACTCAGCTTTAGATCTTAATGGATATAACATTTGTGTGAAGTTTCATTAATATCCCTCAAATAGTTTTCCCAGAAAACTCCGGATAAGCTTTTTATAGCATAGTTTGAGTACATCAAGGGCAGATAACTCTGTAACTAAAATTTGAATGAACCTCAATTTCAACTCAGCTTTAGATCTTGATGCATATAACATTTGTGTGAAGTTTCATCAATATCCCTGTAATAGTTTTCCAGAAAAACTCCGGACAAACAAAATGTTGACGGACGGACGAACGGACGGACGGACAGGGCCACGCCAATATACGACCACCTCTAGAGGTGGGCGTATAAAACAACTAAGATTCGGTGACGATTCTTGAGACTTTTTTTGGACTGATCATATTTTTTTAATGCCAGAAGCCAAATAATGCCACAAATTTGCTTTTATTTGAGTATTTTATTTTATTTTGACAAGTACACCATCCGGTTGCGAGTCCCTTTACGATATTGCGTGTTATAATACTGTGTATAAGTGTCACACAATAGCATGGAGCATTGGCGTTCTTTGAAAAACCCTGACCTTTTTAATTAACACCTCCACTGCCTCCCCCGAGTACAATAGTTATTTGCCAACATTTTGGAACAGTAGATACAAACTGATCACACTATGTACCCGGATAATCCTGAATGACTTGATCGACCCTAACTCAGTGCCAACATGGCAGAAGTTTAACACGGTGTACATTTGCTTTTTTATAATTTCGCTTTTGAAAGGTAGGTTTAGGTTGTACTATTACTGTCGCTATCGACCAAGTATATATTCAGATCCAAAGATCCACTGTAACATATATCCATCTTTGCGATTTAAGATGGAATGTTGAGGAACAATGTCAAACATTCGATCAAAATATTTATAAGAAATCCTTAAAATATCTTGGGTTGAAAAACAAATAATTCAAGTACAGTAACTTTTATGTAAAATATAGCTACTAAAGGATGTCCTCTACAGAATCACCAAACAATAATTTAAACCGTATCCTGCTGCTCATAAGATTCTTACATAAATCTACTGTTCTATCAATGGAGTTTCTTAAAACAAAGTTGTCATAATTATCTAAAAATAGAAACATGCTGTCATAGCAATTGCAGACTCTTTGCACTAACAATTCACATTCAATTACAGTAACTTTTATTTAAAATGCAAAACTATTATGTACAAACAAAACAATTATTTAAACCGTACCCTAGCTACTAGTAGGAGATCCTCACATTAATCTACTGTTCTATCACTCTTCATTCATGAATGGAGCTTCTTAGAAAAAAGATGTAATACTCACTATTCCTATCCAGTAAAACTGTAATTGTGCATAGACCAGCCTACAGGGCTCCAGATAAGAGGGAGTAAATTGAACAAATCACATTTTTTCAGTCATTTCAACACCAAACCCTATGATGTTACTACTCATTTGGATCGTCTCGAAGAGACGATTCAAATGAGTAGTGACACCATATGGTTTAATGCAGAAATAAAGATTTTAAGTTTTGAAATACAACTCTTATCTGGAGCCCTGGCTACTATCCAATCAGCCCATTCAGTTTTAAGCATGTGACTTTCAACCTAGATTTCTGTCCAGTTATCATTGGTTAAGAATTTGCATGATAGGTCTAAATAGAAACTATTCAGCTCCACCGAAAAATACTTCAGCTCTCTGTTCCAAACTGCAAGTAATGCCTCCGATACAGCAACTAACACTCGGTCTGTAAATGATGCATGTTATAAGACTCATATATCTATTTTGGAAGTGAAAAATGCCATCAGTTCAGTAAATAAGGGAAAGTGGTATTGATAATATTCCAGTTGTAGTACTTAGAAATGATACATCACTCTCTTTCCTTTATACAATGTATCTTGTTAAATATATGTTTGATAATGGTATTCTTCCGTCGTTATGGAACAAGTGCATTAATAATCCTATACCAAAGTCTTCCACATTGGACCGAAGGGACCCGCTGTTTTATAGGGGTATTTCACTTGCCCCTGCTATGTATAACATTTATTGTTCCATTATAAACAGTAGGATAAGTGTGTGGTCAGAAGTAAAAGGGAAAGTGTGATATGAACAAAATGGGTTCAAAGAAGGTCGTACTACAACTGACCATATACTTAATCTTACAAGTATAATTGATACAAGAAAAAAGTTACGTAAATCCATAGTTTGTGCCTGTATAGATTTTAAAAAGGCATATGATATCATTAATAGATATATTTGATCGATCTTTATGGGGATAACAGGAAAATGATGCAAGCATTACAGTCTTTATATATTTCAGTGAAATCATGTATAAGAGTAAATAGTTTTTATACAGACTGAATCGATGTAATTTGCGGCTTGAGACAGGGATATATTCTTTCCCCTATTTTGTTTAATCTTTTTATCAATGATTAGTCTCTTTATCTGAAATCACTAGGTGTTGGTGTAAGTTTAGGAGAAGAGAATGTGTGCATAATGTTATATGCAAATGATATTCTGCTGATGGCAGACTCTGCTTATGATATGCAGTTACTTCTAAATTCTTTAAACGACGGGTGTGTCTTGTTTTAGAGCAGCAGTTTTAGATTCTAATTAGCATCGGTATTTACAGTTTTATCTTAAATATGCACAGTATATGTACAGATACTCTTATATGATAAGTGTAACAATATTTATTCATCTCTTATAACTCCAAATAGGAGTGGCATTATGCATGTCTACTGTATTTGTGATTATATTTAGAAACATGTATGTATAGTGATGAGATGTAAATATAGATTACTATACTACTACTAAAAATAGTAGACTTAAAATCGTTTCGCCGACCTCATTATATTATTATATAGGGTTTAGGTTCTACCTATGTTGTAGGTATGTTAATAATGTAAGCTTTTTAAGTAATAGTGTGCGGCATTTATGGAAAACTACCAACTCATAGGATAAACCAAGATCATGATCACGTTATGTTGTTAAAAACATGTGTATAAATATTTCTTCCACGCTTATGATTGTCTTATCATTGTTAGCATATTCATTAAGTGCGCGATGGTTTAGTTCTTTTTCCAATCTGTTAGGTTTTTATCCATTTACAGTTCGCTTTTTATCCAGTACGGTTTTACACAAAGGTCAGGATTTATCCGCATATGCATACCCACCTCTGTTCATAGACATATTTTTAGAAGTAAACATAAAATTTAAACGTTGATACTGTTACACAGTGTCATAGAGATGTTCATCATACTAACATCGCTTAAAAGTAACGTATTACTCCATTTTCAGATACTTTAAAACACTCCAAAACATGACAATGTTCATTTTGAACACTATTATAGTGTAGAATTTCTTGAATTCCAGCAACATACAGTGATTGTCGAACGAAATATTTAGTACATAGACCGTGTTACCAATACATAATACTATGGCTATTAAAGTTTTACGCTTACACTCCACATACATATAAAAGCATAATACAAACAAAGACAACTAATGACATATTTTGTATCGTCTTCCGCCATATTGGCACTGAGTTAGGGTCGCTGAATCCAGTCAGGATTATCCGGGTACATAGTGTACTGATGGGCATCCATATTCAATATCTCTTGAATCTAACTACAGCGCTCCCTCTCTACAACGACATCAGATGGGAAACACAAATTGTGTGCGTTGTTCGGAGGGAATCGTTATATGGAGGGAAATTGGCTAACATTGCAAACAGCTTGAATCCAGATCAGACGCCGCGTGATGCGGCGTCTGATCTGGATTCAAGCTGTTTGTCACTCGTCATAAAGATTTTTCTCTGTCACAATGTACATTATGTCACTTTGAGAAAAACAGCAGACGACAATTTCAAGCAGACGACATTGCAGCCGTGATTATGTTGGACGTAATTGTTCTGTTTAGGGAACTGCGACAAGGGACGTTGTAAGAAGGGAATTGTTGTTGGGAGGGTCGTTGTAGGGATGGAACACCTAAAATATAGTTATGTGAAATGATCGCAGCTGATGACGACATATCACTGAAGGTTGAATATGAGTGTCAATGGGGTCCGTCTTAAGACCCCAAACCTTCCCAAACCTCTCCGCGTTTCACGGCGTCTGATCAAGATCAAAACTGTTTGCAAAATGCGCTTTATGACGTCATTGGAGTGAAAGATTAAATACGTGTTAACCGTCACTGGGATGCAACAGATAAATTGAAAGAAACTTGATTGTGTCGAATGATAAATGTTTTTTTTTATTACTCATTACCCAATATCATGTTTCTAGTTTGAAAACAGGTGACCACTAAACGCAGATTAACAGAAAAGCATTATGCGCATTAGGGCAACTTCTGTTTTACATTCCGTCTGCTTTAATCTACTATATAATCGGATACATGACATATTTCTTTTTGTGTATATTCATGGCTGTTTAACCCTTTACCTCATAGCCTGTTTCTAGTTTTGAATTCAGGTGACCACTTAAAGCAGGTTGAAAGTAAAGCAGAATGTGCCTTAAGGCACATTCTGCTTTACTTTCAGCCTGCTTTAAGCTAAAATCTGCTAGGCTATATTAAATATTTGTAATGGTAATTGTTCATGAGGGTATAAACTGGAACTATTTTCTTCAGCGGAGGAATAAATTAAATACGCTAAAAGTCGCTTCTATGGGGTCAAGGGTTAAAGTGGAATTGTTTTTCAGTGGATTGATAAATCAAAGGCGTTAAAAGGCGTACTTATGGGGAAAACGGATTTAATTTTAGTTTTCGTTTCCTTCACATTTTCGACTTTTTAGAAGAAAAGCAACAAGACACAGATTAGTTTTAGCAATCAATACTCTGATCAAACAGCTTAAATTCCACCAAGTTCGTTTGGGAAGAAATGGGATATTTTATCACTGTTATAGAATGAAATTGTTACCAGAGAAAAGCATTAATAGAAAACAATCAGTTAAAGTGAGCAAGATGGCAGATATTTCGCTGATCGAGGTATTTGTTAAAAGCGAAATGCTATTGAAAAGAAGCATAACGGGGTAAAAAAAGGATTGATTCCCAAGCAGTTCAAAGCGAATCAATATCAAATGTTAACGGTTTATCCTGAAAATGTCTTGACATAAACTAGCTAAGCGAAACCGGAGTTCCGTGATACAGAGTCAGTTACGAGTATATGGTGCTTGGTCTGTTTGCGCTGTAGAGAATACGTTATTATTTTCCGTTGAAACACAAACGAAACGCAAACGCGTTGTAATAAAATGTAAAAAATGGTAATCTCTTGATTTTTCAGACTATTTGTTTTAAAGCAGTTTGGAATCTGACCAGACGGCGGGTTACCAATGCAATCTCTTCCTCGTTAAGACTGTTGGTGTTTATGCTTAATCTGAATGTCAGTTCCTTTAACCCTTTACTGATAGCCTATTTCTAGTATTTAAGATAGTTGACCACTTAAAGCAGGTTGAAAGTAAAGCAGAATGCGCCTTTAAGGCGCATTCTGCTTTACTTTCAGCCAGCTTTAAGCTTCCATGTGCTAAAATATAGAAAATATTCCCTATACTATATATTCATGGCTGATTAAACTGGAACTATTTTCTTCAGCGGAGGAATAAATCATATCCGCTAAAAGGCGCTTCTATGGGGGAAAGGGTTAAATGAAATATTCTCAAGCTCTCTCCTGCGTTTAAACCCTTACCCCTTCACTGCCTTACCCCGATTACAACGGTTATTTGCAAACAGTTTGAATCCTGATAAGATTCAAACTGTTTGAAACTCATTTCAACATTTCTTAACTCAAAAAACCTTAACATTGAATTTGAGAAATCAAAGCAGACGACAATTGTTTAATATTGATGACGTCATGGCAGTGACGGGGTTAAAACATCAGTGGAGACTGTTACTTCGGATATTCATGTCATTTCACTTCTACAAGTAATATCTACAGTGGAGAATCTGTTATTCTTTCCCAATAAACGCGTTTACGCTAAAACTATTATTTGCAGTGCAAACAGTTTGGAGCCAGATCAGACGCCGGGTAACCCGGTGTCTGATCAGGCTCCAAATTGTTTGCCACCAAGATAAACAAGAATTATCAGAATTGTCCAAAAGTTGTTCTTTTCTACGTTTTAGTGCTTTGCGTTTGCGTACGTTTGCGTTTAAACGGGAAAGAATAACAGATTCTCCACTCGGTATACGGTGACGAAAACGTTACTATTTCCTGTTTAATGCAAACGGGGCGCAAAAACATTGCAAAATAGTATAGAAAATGACATGTTTAGACAATTCTGAATATCCATGTAAACCTGTAGGGGCAAAGAGTTTGAAGCCTGATCAGACGCCGGGTTACATGTACCCTGCATTTGATCAAACTTCAAATGTTTTTCTATGGAACTAATAATTATAGCGTAAACGCTTTTATTGGCAAAGTATAACGTTTTCTCAATTGTATGTATCGATATTGTTTTACAATGAAGTTGCCTAAATTAAACAAAAGCAGACGACACTTCTAAACAGGTGATGAAGGGTTTCCATGACATTATAAGATTACCGCCGTCCCCTGGTAATTATCATCCGACTGGTGCTCTATTTTTTGTCTGATTGATAAACGTATTTTGAAGATGACACCTAACCTCATTAATTACGGATAACGAAATGTTGACTTCAAATTAGAATTAAATTGCCAAAACCCGGTTTACTTTTTTTGCATATTTTGTGACTCATTTCGAATATGAAACCAGTTTGGTACAAGATCAGACACCGACTTACTTGGCGTTTTCTTAGAATCAAAATTGTTTAATGCTGGTACATGTACAGTGGAGAATCTGTTATTCTTTTCCAATAAACGCGTTTACGTTAAAACTATTATTTACAGTGCAAACAGTTTGGAGCCAGATCAGACGCCGGGTAACCCGGCGTCTGATCAGGCTCCAAACTGTTTGCCACCAAGATAAACATGAAATATCAGAATTGTCCAAAAGTTGGTTTTTTCTACGTTTCAGCGCTTTGCGTTTGCGTACGTTTGCGTTTGAACGGGAAAGAATAACAGATTCTCCTCTGTATGACATCACTAATGACGCCAGAATAACAGATTCTCCACTGTATCTATATTCCTCTATTAGTAATGCTGTATTTATATTGGTTTTAACCATTTCATGATCTAATTTACAGTGAGATTTTACCCCTTCACCGCCATATTGTCGTCTGTTTCAATAGTACAGTGGAGAATCTGTTATTCTTTCCCGTTTAAACGCAAACGTACGCAAACGCAAAGCACTAAAACGTTGAAAAGAACAACTTTTGGACAATTCTGATAATTCTTGTTTATTTTGGTGGCAAACAGTTCGGAGCCTGATCAGACGCCGGGTTACCCGGCGTCTGATCTGGCTCCAAACTGTTTGCACTGCAAATAATAGTTTTAGCGTAAACGCGTTTATTGGGAAAGAATAACACATTCTCCACTGTATACGCAATAGTGTTTCAAAGTTACAGTGGAGAATCTGTTATTCTCCACTGTATACGCAATAGTGTTTCAAAGTTACAGTGGAGAATCTGTTATTCTTTCCCAATAAACGCGTTTACGCTAAAACTATTATTTGCAGTGCAAACAGTTTGGAGCCAGATCAGACGCCGGGTAACCCGGCGTCTGATCAGGCTCCAAACTGTTTGCCACCAAGATAAACAAGAATTATCAGAATTGTCCAAAAGTTGTTCTTTTCTACGTGTTAGTGTTTTGCGTTTGCGTACGTTTGCGTTTAAACGGGAAATAATAACAGATTCTCCTCTGTACAGATTGAAGGCAGTTTTACTGACGTTATTTCTAAACCAGTTGCAAACAGTGTTGATCCTGATCAGAAACTGCAAAACTGTTTCCACATGCGCTTTATGACGTAATTGAGAGTGAAATGGTTAGCAGGGTATAAACAACTATTTACAATATTTCTTAAGTAAAGAAAAACTACAATTTGAAGTTTAGAAATAGATAGTGACGACAATTGTTTTAATTGATTACGTCATGACAGTGAACGTGTTAAAGCAAAAAAAAAAATGTGAAAGACAACATTTGATTAGAAATCATATAATTTTTTTCAAATCTGTAGGGCAAACAGCTTATAGTCTGAAATTTAGCAGCGTCTCATCTAAATTTAAGATAGGTCTGCGATGTTTCATCAAACGGGTCCCTCGCACGGCACTGTTTGCAATAAACAAGTGTCTAACGAGATGTGATCACAATCGGGTTTCTACGTCCAAGCTCGGCCATTTTCGTCAACTGACGGGCATTCCGAACAATTCTTCAGCCATGCTACTTGGCATCTGAACAAGACTCAAAGTATTTGATTCTTGTGTCAACGATTGATAAAGTCCAACAGCTTCAAGTAATTATAAAACAAAAGAACATAGTCTAATACTAAAACTAAATGTATTATACAGCGTTCCCTTTCTACAACGGCCCTCCTTACAACGACTCCCTCCTTACAACGACATTCACCGCTGTTCCCACGAAAACTATGTTTTATGCTTGCACTGATGCATTATCATCTAGCTAAAATTGTTGTCTGCTGTTTTTCTTACATAAATGACATTTTGACAGAAAAAACATTATGACAAATAACAAACAGCTTGAATCCAGATCAGACGCCGCGTTACGCGGCGTCTGATCTGGATTCGAGCTGTTTGCAAATGTCAACCAAGTTCCCTCCCTATAACGACTCCCTCCGAACAACGCACATATTTGTTGTCTCCCATTGAGTGTCGTTGTAGAGAGGGAGCGCTGTAATTATAAAAACAAAAGAACATAGTCTAATACTAAAACTAAATGTATTATACATGTAGCTGTGAAATCATACAATATATAGGACATGAAACTGGTAAAGAGACAGTTAATAAAATTACGAGTATACCTATTATGTTACCTATATACAATAAGTAAAACCTCTTAATTTCGACCACTACAACGAATTCTTATTAACTGTATAAAAGACAAGTGATAGCTAAAATCAAGTTAACAGTAAACCAGGAAGCTCCTAAAGGAACTTTCTGTTTTACTGTCATCTTATTTTAAGCAGTCATATGCCCTAAACACCTAATAATTAACACATTTTGTGACCATAATAGAGAGATTTTACTGTACTTCAAAGCATAATTGTCGCTGTTACAAATATTCACTTCTCATGTATATACGTCGTTGATTTGATGCTTTTTATTGTTTCAGTTCTGATGTAAACGGTTTTACTGATGCAAACATTTGGGTGAGTGATTCTAGTTTTACATTTACATACAGTGGAGAATCTGTTATTCTTTCCCGTTTAACGCAAACGTACGCAAACGCAAAGCACTAAAACGTAGAAAAAACAAACTTTTGGACAATTCTGATATTTCATGTTTATCATGGTGGCAAACAGTTTGGAGCCTGATCAGACGCCGGGTTACCCGGCGTCTGATCTGGCTCCAAACTGTTTGCACTGGAAATAATAGTTTTAGCGTAAACGCGTTTATTGGGAAAGAATAACAGATTCTCCACTGTACGTCGTTGATTTGATGCTTTTTATTGTTTCAGTTCTGATGTAAACGGTTTTACTGATGCAAACATTTGGGTGAGTGTTTACATGAGAAGTGGCAAATATTTTACATCAAATACATGTACAGTGGAGAATCTGTTATTCTTTCCCAATAAACGCGTTTACGCTAAAACTATTATTTGCAGTGCAAACAGTTTGGAGCCAGATCAGAACCCGGCGTCTGACCAGTCTCCAAACTGTTTGCCACCAAGATAAACAAGAATTCAATGACGTCAGAATAGCAGATTCTCCACTGTACAGTAGAAAGGAAACTACACTTTCCCGTTTTAACGAAGTTAAAGGAAACGGTAATGCAGTAAACTGTAGAAATTGAGATTTTTACTACAGTACTGTACAGCGCTCCCTCCCTACAACGGCCCTCCCAATAACGACTCCCTCCTTATAACGGCCCTTGTCGCTGTTCCCCAAACATTGCAATTATGTTTAACGTTTTTGCTGCTGCGATATCGTCTGCTTAAAATTGTCGTCTGCTGGTTTCTCAAATTTACATATTGGACATTTTTATAGAAAAAACAAACTGAGGAGTGACAAACAGCTTTACGCGGCGTCTGATCTGGATTCAAGCTGTTTGCTAATGTAAATCATTTTCCCTCTCTATAACGACTCCCTCCGAACAACGCACACGCTTTGTGTCTCCCATTGGATGTCGTTGTAGAGAGGGAACATTGTACTTTAATCTGAGTGGCATAGCGTTTAAACTGGTCAGACGTCGGGTTACAGTGGAGAATCTGTTATTCTTTCCCAATAAACGCGTTTACGCTAAAAACTATTATTTACAGTGCAAACAGTTTGGAGCCAGATCAGACGCCGGGTAACCCGGCGTCTGATCAGGCTCCAAACTGTTTGCCACCAAGATAAACATGAATTATCAGAATTGTCCAAAAGTTGTACTTTTCTACGTTTTTGTGCTTTGCGTTTGCGTACGTTTGCGTTTAAACGGGAAAGAATAACAGATTATCCACTGTACCTTGCGTCTGATCTGGCTCAAAACGGTTTGCAATGGATATGGTAGTTTTAGCAGAAACGTATTTATTGGGAAAATGCATTTTCCACAGTATACAAAGTGTTACATGAGCTGCATCTATGGGATTAACCATGTTTACTAATTATGATAAAGTCTCAAATAGAACTTAATGCTGACGTTACATCTCATTTTGTATTGATATTATATATCATGTGGTGAGTGGCTTCAACACGCCTAACGATCAGCAAGATCGCGGAATTCAAAACTGTTTGGAACAAGGCCGGTGTCCACTCAGAACCCTAACTATTTATCAATTAGTTGATATACCGTGGAGAAGACGTCATTCCAAAACGCGAACGCGATGTAAATGTAGAAAATGTCAATTTCTCGATATTTTATTTTTTTATATTTTATTTCTCGATATACATAATTTTATACAAATATGTGAAGATAACATACATTGTTCTCGTTACAATGAACATTTCTATCATATAGTATTAAATATTTTCTAGACATGTATGTTTTCTTTCTATTTATGTACAGCAAAATATAAATTATGTATATAGTAGGTACAGAAAAGTAGAGAAAAGAAGCGTAAGAGAGGAGATGAATGGTCTCGATAGTTTAAAAAAATATATATAAATCTGAGGGGCAACTGTTTAGAATCTGGTCAGACACCGGGTAACTCGGCGTCTGATCTTGCTCCAAAATGTGTGCAATAGAAATAATTGTTTTAGCATAAACCCTTTCATTGCGAAAGAATGACGTCCTCTCCACTTTTTATTCAGTTAAACTTGCTGTGGTGTTTGAAGGTTTATGACGTGATACAGGGGAGAATCTGTTATTCTTTCCCGTTTAAACGCAAACGTACGCAAACGCAAAGCACTAAAACGTAGAAAAGAACAACTTTTGGTCAATTCTGATATTTCATGTTTATCTTGGTGGCAAACAGTTTGGAGCCTGATCAGACGCCGGGTTACCCGGCGTCTGATCTGGCTCCAAACTGTTTGCACTGCAAATAATAGTTTTAGCGTAAACGCGTTTATTGGGAAAGAATAACACATTCTCCACTGTAGTTGCAGTAAAAATGTTTACACATTTCCCATACCACCGAATGGTGAACCATTACCTTATCTTAACAAAAACTTTTACCAAAGATAAGGGACGGATAGCGTGAGACCTGTCCCATTGTTCCGTTAGTTTTAACCCCTTCACTGCCTTACCCCGAGAACACTAGTAATTTGAAAACAGTTTGGATCCGGAGCAGACGCCGCGTAACGCGGCGTCTGATCAGGATACAAACTGTTTAACACTCATAATAATTTCAACATTTCATAAGTCAAAATAACTAAATATTTAATTTTGAAAATAAAAGCAGACGACAATTGTTAAACACTGATGACGTAATGGCAGTGAAGGAGTTAAGCACTTGCTATGAAGTGGATATTGTTTTGGTGTAATTTTGGTTTTATTTTGTTAATTCGCGTATTGATCGAAGCAGGAAGCGAGTTCAATATCAAGGCGATAGAGTTGCAAGCAGTTAAAATATTTATTTCATCTGTCTAAGGTTAATCGTCAGATTTGTTTTCTCATATTATTAAGATTTTAATAATTTAACAAGTTTTCCACATTGAGCTTTCGTTACACAATTCTCTGTTAAGAGCTTTTCTATCTTTCTCTTTCGTCCTAATACACAACTGTTGGAAACTGTCTTGTATAAAACGGTCTGAAAATAAGGCAGATTTTATCCCAATCGCCTGTCATATATTCAGAAAATAAAAACAAACAGCGATCAAAGTAACCGAGTGTGCCTACGATTCCATATATTGGTCATAGGCAAACAGTGTAGACTCTGACCAGACGCCGCATAATGTGGCGTCAGATCAGAGTCTTCGCAATTTGCTGATAGTAATTTCAATATAAAACAAAACGAAACTGAAAATTTAGTATAGGCACTCCTTAGATTAAAAATGAACTAATCCAATTTATAAGTACATTGTAGGAACGGGTCCGCTAGGCGCAAACTGGCTCAAATGAAGAAATATTCATGGGGATATTGCTCTAGACTATGTCAATATTATTTGCAGTCGCCTGTGGCGAGGAACGGGTCAAAACATCGACCTGTTAATCGAATAGTGAATTCATTACGTCTCTTTTTCATATTGACTCTGGCAAATGACATCTTATCACGATTTTTGTGAATTGTCTGTTCAAAACAGTGTCGTTTGCACTCAATTTTATGTTCCTTTTTGTTTGATAAAAAACAACAACACCGCCAACAACAACAGTGTTACTTTTGTCAAATAGTTCGGATTCTGACCAAACTGATCCCGAGGTACATTGTGCGTAAAGAGACAAAATACCAAAGGGTGCTATGAAAATAATTTGTTAATGTTTGTGAAACGCTCCAATGAAAAGTAGGTATTAGTTTAGAATAAGAAATCCTATAAAATATTGCATTTCAAAGAAGAAACAAATAGCTCAGGTGGGGTTCGAAAACGGGACATGGGACGGAAAACCAAAGAGTCTTAACCACTTGTATAACGAGCCTTTCAGTTTTCGATTGTCGAATTCATCTACTTTAATGTACAGTGAAGGAGAAGAAGATAGTCTTTCTTGTGCGTGCGCAAACGGTGCGAAATGGTTTTACTCCGTCCAGTCGATGGAGTAGAAAAATCGAGGGAAATATTTAAAAACTAATTTTCTGTGATTTATCTTGAATATGGTTTTAGACTGATCATATTTGTTTAATGCAAGATGCACGATCATGCTACACATTTGCTTTTATTTGCAATATTTTGTTAACCCTTGATATTCTTAGGGCGGCTTGGCTTATATTTTCAATTTACTCCTAAAGGATACGTGACATTTTTTATAACTACACAAATTGGAAATCTACCTAAATTTCCATATACATGTAACATTATGTCCGAAATACTTCTTTTGCAATTCAAAATATGTTTCATAGCATGGTCCTTTTTAAAGAATACACACAAAAACTAATACATCACAGTAAATCTGTGTACAAACTATTTGACCTGTGAATTTCCAGGTTATTTATCCTTTTTAGGCAAACCACCGCTTTTTGATTCACGTGAAACGTGTTTGTATTTTGGAAAACAATCATTTTTTTGTTGTAAATACAGGTCCTAATTGTTTAAAATAATCGTCTGATTCTAATTATTTTCACTTATTACAACATATCTTTAACCTTTGTCGCAAAACACAATAACGATTGTTTTACTGATACAGTGGAGAATCTGTTATTCTTTCCCAATAAACGCGTTTACGCTAAAACTATTATTTGCAGTGCAAACAGTTTGGAGCCAGATCAGACGCCGGGTAACCCGGCGTCTGATCAGGCTCCAAACTGTTTGCCACCAAGATAAACATGAAATATCAGAATTGTCCCAAAGTTGTTCTTTTCTACGTTTTAGTGTTTTGCGTTTGCGTACGTTTGCGTTTAAACGAGAAAGAATAACAGATTCTCTACTGTACTGAATGTAATTAAACCTCGTCTTAACCCATTACCCCATAAATACATCCTATTAGATACTACCTTCAAGCAGGCTGAAAGTAAAGGAGAATGCGCCTTAAGGCGCATTCTGCTTTACTTTCAACCTGCTTTAAGTGATCATCTATTTTTAATACTAGAAACTGCCTATGGGATTTGGGGGTTAAGCAAACATTACGGTACCGTCAGCACAAATATTTTGTAACCATTTCATAAGTCTTCCAGCATCCTCATAGGCTATATTTCTATACTTGAATTGCAATGTCTCTTTTACGAATACCTCAAGGTCATTCAATAATAAAGTATTCATAGTGGGCTTAATGCGGATTAATTTCCTGGTTAAAGTGTACATTTACTGTTTAATTACGGTGTGAACTAATTGGCAGCTCTAGGTGTAAAATTACTAACTAGTTATTCTCGTTTTAAGAAATGTTGAAACACCCACTGAGAAATTGCAGTAACTGAGACGATCCACATCTCGTAACCAAAACAGAATACTTTCAATTTTCACTCGGAAGACGATAACCCAATTACAGAGGCGTACATCTTATTTGTTAATGTTTAAACGAAGGCAACGTAAATACCCTAAATGTCCTAAAAATGGGACACCCTGTGAAATTGCTGTAATAATTATACATTTTAACCCGTTACCCCATAGCCAGTTTCTAGTTGCCAAGACAGATGACCACTTAAAGCAGGTTGAAAGTAAAACAAAATGTACCTAAGGTACATTCTGCTTTACCTTCAACCTGATTTCAGCTATCGTCTGTTAGAATATAGAAATATATTTCTTATGATACATATTCATGACTGAATCAATTGAAACTATTTTCTTCAATGGAGGAATAAATTAAAGGCGTAAAATGCGTATTTATGCGGTTAAACAAATTGCTTTTATATTATCACAAAATACTATGTCCAAGGGGTGCAAACTGAATGTGAAAACAGTATTTATCCCCATCCGTCCGCTTCCCCGGGAGCAGTATAATTAGGGTCTATACTGTTAACTCATGTCTGTATGTTCCATTACTTAAAATCATTAAAGTAAGGTGTAGTGAATTGTAGATAATGACACATTCTTGTAGCTATTGATGATTGTTTGTACATGTATTATTGATGTCAAAAACTGAAGAGCAAAATATATAATCAGACCAATTATTGTTCGATTTTTCTGACCTGTCGGAGTTATTTTTAGAACAGAATAGTTCATAATGGTGAATAGATAACAGGGTAACATCGGATCTATATACATGTAGTCGTACACTTTCCAACTTGAGATAACATGATCCTCGTGCAGCACGAGACCCTTGCGCTAACTTTACTGATATTTTATTCTTTCCCAACAAAGGCATTTATATACTAAAACTATTATTTCCATTGCAAACAGGTTGGAGCCAGATCAGACGCCGGGTTACCCGGCGTCTGATCAGGCTCCAACCTGTTTGCTACTCAGATTAAAAATATAATTAAAATTTCTTAAAGTAAATTTCCACAGTTTAGTGCATTGCGTTTGCGTTTAAACGGGAAAGAATAAGGTATCCTCTACTGTACATTGTGTACAAAAATTACAGCTACATGTATCCGTATCATTAACCGTATGTGGAGAAAACTCATCCCTTTGAAAGTTTTAGAATGTTCCAATCTAAAAATAACTCCGACAGGTCAGAAGAAAACACTAATAAATGCTTAAGAGCGATATCAGGCATCAATGTTGGACACTCTGATGTATGGTTATTTGTTTCCAAATACAGTGTACAGTGGAGAATGTGTTATTCTTTCCCAATAAACGTGTTTACGCTAAAACTATTATTTGCAGTGCAAACAGTTTGGAGCCAGATCAGACGCCGGGTAACCCGGCGTCTGATCAGGCTCCAAACTGTTTGCCACCAAGATAAACATGAAATATCAGAATTGTCCAAAAGTTGTTTTTTTCTACGTTTTAGCGCCTTGCGTTTGCGTACGTTTGCGTTTAAACGGGAAAGAATAACATATTCCCCACTGTAACACATTATGAAGAAGACACCTTTCACAACAGACAAACGTTAAACTCGTAAAATATCATAAAGAAATTAACCCTTTCAATGTCTTAACCCGAGTACAATAGAAATTTGCAAACATTTTGACACTCTGTTCGACACCCTTTTCAATATATTTTAAGTCTAAATCCTAAAATATTTATTTGAGAAATGAAAGCAGGTGACACACAGATTATGATTGATGACGTTATGGCAATGATAGGATGAATGACACACCACACATCTATTACACGTTTATTCAGTAATACTTTAAGACAATTACCTAACTCGATTGAAAGCAGAATGGTTATTACCACCTACGTGTGCCATATATTAGTCATAAAATAAAACTTGTAAGTATCTTACTTTTGTTTCATTGCTCTGAACAAGTTCACTGTCAAATAGTACCTAGCAGTGATGTTCCGATTCTCCGTTTACAGATGAAAACTAAACTCGTGTCCAACAAACGCTATGTGCTTCAGTGGAGAACACGTTTTATCCTGTCACGTGCCTATTTTCCTGACGGATAAAGGGGTGACAGATAAACTTTGCTTTATTATGCTATGTGGTCACATGACCGATGTTATTATGTCAAGTGGTCACATGACCTGTAGCCGGAACTATTTTGTTCCACCGAGACGCTTATGTTTCCCGCTGTTAGGAAAGGAATTCTAAAACTCTTTCAACAGAATCCGACGTGTAACGACGTTTATTCGAACCATTCGCTGCAATCAAATCGTTAAAGAGTACGCGCCACCAGTCGCTTGCTGACATTATTCTACAATTGTCCACCTTTTAGATTTCCCGAGTGAAACACACTAGATTTTTAAAGGTTCTTGTATTTCTTTTCAACGTAACTAGGATGTGACGTCATCTATATAATAGCGCGCTTTCCTAGAATAACATAGTTCTTTAGTGAGAATCTTATCTGGACCAAAAATGAGTCTAGCTTTAACAAAATGCATTCTCTATTTATTTTACTATTGTGACAAGGATAAATAGAATATTTGGTGACTATCTTTGAATGAGAAATGTTATCTGGCTCGGCTCACCAGATATATTCACCCGCCTTGCCAGATAACATTTCTCATTCAAAGCTAGTCACCAAATATTCTCTATATTTCTTCCAAATGAGAATATACTGAAAATCGTACGACCATTGCAAACAGTATGGAGTCATTTTAGCTGTCAGGCAACTCGGTATTTGATCAAGCTTAAACAGTTGTCATTTCAATACATTGCATTTGCATTGTTTAACCCTTCACCTCATAAACTGTTTATTATATTGGAGATAGGTGACCACTTAAAGCAGGTTGGATGTAAAGCAGAATGCGCCTTAAGGCGCATTCTCCTTTACTTCCAGCCTGCTTTAAGCAACCATCTTCTAGAATATAGAAAATAATTCTTATAACACATATTCATGACAGTATCAATTGAAACTATTTTCTTCAGTGGAGGAATAAATTAAAGGCGCTAAGAGGCGCTTCTATGGAGGAAAGGGGTAAACGGGAAGACATACAGTATTCTTCTTAACAACCCCCTGCCACACATAACTATTAATCACTAGAATGTAGATTCTTGAATGAGTGCGTCATGTTGGTAAATCCATATTTAAAGATTAGCAGGGCTCCAGATAAGAGGGAGATTTTTCAACAAATCAAACATTTTCTCACCCATTTAAGCACCAAATCCTATGGTGTTACTACTCATTAGAATCGTCTCTTCGAGACGATTCTAATGAGTAGTGACACCATAGGGTTTAATTCATAAATAAAGATTTTAATTTTTGAAAAATTACCCTTATCTTGTGCTATCGATTAGTAACTGTTTTGTCGTCTCAACACAATACTGACTCATTTTATTGCTGCCTGTTTGACCTTCTACTGCGGACATCCTAAAAGCTACAAGGGCTTGTGACGTTAGTTGCCAGTAGCTTTGAGGATATCAAGCAGTAAAATTAGTGTTGTGTTCAGAAGAAAAAAACTATTACAGTAGAACCTCTCTATTACGACCACTAAATTATGTCAATATAAGTCGTTGTTGACAGGTGACTGCTGAAACAATGTGAAAGTGAAACAGAAAAGTCCTACAGGAACTTTCTGTTTCACTTTCACCTTGCTTTAAGCTGTCACCTGTCTTTTAAACAGACAATTAGCCTTCTTTTGAGTGGTCGTAATAGAGAGGTTCTACTGTGTATAAACAATTCACTCTCAAATACGCCAAAACGCGCGTTTGCAAACAGTTTGGATCCTCATCAGACGCTGCGTAACGCATACTTATAAATATCGTTGCACTTTTTACAAAAGTCATTGCATTGAGATTTCTATAAGTTTTAAACGGATTCGTTTACAATAATTTCAGGCAGACTAAAACGAAACGATGTATCGTAAAGTAATAAATTGTGTCTTACATACGTACTGAGCTTTCTTGTTTATACATGTATAATTACAATCATCCTATAATTAACATCATCACTTTAGTAGAAGCAATGATAGAACAACTGTAATGCACACATATATTGTAAAGTGCTAAATGTGGTTACAATACTATTTTCTCCACACCAAAGACAAACGCCATTGGCAAATACTTTGAAGACGTACGAATCACCGCGATTCAGCATCTGGTTCGGGTCTTTACGATATTATGCACAGTAAGGTCGTCTACATTCTTATAAAATAACATATTTTCTACAACTTAATCGCATTACAATATGAGTTTTAAATTGATTTGTTTGCAATTATTTTGTACGTCTATATTCTGTACAGAGTAAAGAATACATAGTATATATATACGAGTATATCTATACATGTATATTTACTGCCAAATCTTATAATTTAACGCGTCTACAGAATATCCTGGATAATTATTTCTGTGATTCTATCTTGATTTAAGCTGTCTCCTGTTTTCATTGGCACATTCAGTGAAACATTTTTAGCAGTCTTTATAACGAAAATGTACTTGAAGTGAAATATAATTGATGCATCATTGCGACTATAAGCTAAGTCATAGACAAATGCATATATATTTAAACTAGATGAAACCTATATCTCATCGATCGCGACTCCACTTGCATTTTGAAACAGTTTAGACGGCGTCTAATCTGGATATAAACTATTTGACACTCGGTTCTTTGTTTCTTTAATTTGAAAATGCATTCATCATAATTTGACAAATTTTGCAAATGACAATTTCATGGCTGACGGAATAATAGTAGGATAGGGATTAAAGGAAAACATATTCCTAGAAATGTCGCCAGTAGGCATACATAACTCTTCTAAGACAATAATTTTATTACGAAACTATCGCTAAATATTGCACTTTTGCCGCCGTTATTTGTTCAGAAAGATGTATGATGATTTGTGACATTTTATACTGGTGAATAAAGTTCTATTAAGTTATAATTGTACTGACAGGTTTTAGTTTTGTTAAAGAATCTTTTGATAGAAATGATTTTAAAGGTTACACGTACATCAAATATACCGAAAGCGCTGTATTGTCAAGTTGAAAGTAGTCCCTAGAGATATAGTACCAAAGTTATAAGTCTCAAAATACCATTTTGTAATTAGACTTTCACTGTTTTGTGCTTTTGATGTAATGCTTGTGTGCCATAAAATAGATACAAGGCATTTCTGTTATCCTAGAAAGGGGTTCATGTCGACATTATGTTGGCTTAAGTGAAATGTCTTTGTTTTAGCCGGTGCCTCTGCCAGAAGATAGCAAAGTGCAGTCGTGACTTGCACCTAGGTCATTTAAGTTGATCATATATTACCTTGAAGGTGATATATATTTTACACCTAATTAGTGCCCCACACCCTTAACAACCTTCGTCTGCTTCAAATGAATTTTCGATCATTAAATCTTGTATCTATTTGACTTCAATCGTTCAAGAATACTGAATGGAATGTAACCGCGCACATTATGCATATATAAAATAAAGTTGTTAATGCATATTTGTGTACGTAAATATATCTTAAGCTATATTTTAAAACAACATTTAATGTAGATGATAACCTCGAGCTCCTCATAGAATGCGAGTAAAACAACTGATATTATACTGTGGTATAACTATTTGACAGCTTATTTATAAGTTAATAGTGAACAAGCTCGATAGGGTTCAATACAATAGGTATTTAGAAAGAATTTCTTATTCCATTTTTATTTTACTTTATTGTAAATGTATCTATTTGTCTTTTTCCTTTTGTCACGTTTTCACGACCACTAGAATAAGTTTACGAACCGGGAGAAAATTGTAGTATACTCGTATTATTATTATTATTATTATTATTATTAATTTAATTATTATTATTATTATACCAGTTTTATATAGCGCTCTTTTCACACAGGGGTTGTGCCTTCTTTCCAATGCTCAGCGAATTGTAGAATTATACATACAACATAGCACAATATTTCATATTCTGAACGATTAAAACTTTTTTGACGATTGTTTTATAATTAAGAAACATGTGCTTGTATCTTAGATATATATTTAGAACGTGGCATTTCTACGATGCATTTTGTCTGATTTACGCAATCTATTGTCTCAATAGAAAACTCGATATATGTATGAAGGAACTATTAACCCTTAGCCTGCCACGCACAACTATAGCTCCATATGCAAACAGCTTGGATCCGGATGAGACGCCGAGTAACTCGGCGTCTCATCCGGATCCAAGCTGTTTGACACTCGGACAACATTTTCAGCAATTTTGAGCAACTTTGAAGCAATTTGAAACTTGAAGCAAACGAGAAATATAGCAGACGACAATTTATTTGGCGGGTTAAGGGTTAAAACAAACGGCAGGTGTTCAAACGTTAACCTTTTCAACCCTTCATCCCTTTGTAGAGATTACTGAGAACCTATGCCAACAGAGTAGACTCTGATCAGAGGGATTTTAAAGGAGCCCTCTGATCCGTGTCTGCTCTGTTTGAAATTGATATTAGTTTTGTTGTCATATCGAACAGTAGACTGATTCAAAATGCTTGTTCTAGAAGAGTCCAAAAGGATTATAAATAGCCACATGAGATATTTAGCGGCGTTGAAAGGGTTACCACATGTATTTTATCTGAGTGTAACATTCGAATTGCAGCACTGAATACGTCATGTTAAGCCGATGCATGATGCGATGAGATAAAATGATGCTGAGGGATGATTTCAGGAAGATGATTACTGCAAATACAGTGGAGAATCTGTTATTCTTTCCCAATAAACGCGTTTACGCTAAAACTATTATTTGCAGTGCAAACAGTTTGGAGCCAGATCAGACGCCGGGTAACCCGGCGTCTGATCAGGCTCCAAACTGTTTGCCACCAAGATAAACATGAAATATCAGAATTGTCCCAAAGTTGTTCTTTTCTACGTTTTAGTGCTTTGCGTTTGCGTTTAAACGGGAAAGAATAACAGATTCTCCACTGTATCATATGCTGCGGAGCTGTTGCAGTGGGTCAAAACTACTGTTCTGTCTTCCTTTTAGTTCTTGGCAGAGGGGATAATCGTTGGTAATAAGCAAAACCATCCCATATCACAATGAAGCCCTTTGGTCGTAAAATTGTCGTAAGTCAGATTCTAAAATTATCAATTATTATTTATTTCTCCATCAAATCCTGTTTTTGTGACATCTCTTTGGAATCGTCCTGAAAAGACGATTCCAAAGTGATATCACAAGACAATATTAGATGGAGCAATCAATAATTCGATGTATTTTAAAGTTTTGACTTACCACCGTTTTTGTCGTATCACGTTTCATTAAACGGGCCCATAACTACAGTGGAGAATCTGTTATTCTTTCCCGTTTAAACGCAAACGTACGCAAACGCAAAGCGCTACATGTAAAACGTAGAAAAGAACAACTTTTAGACAATTCTGATATTTTATGTTTATCTTGATGGCAAACAGTTTGGAGCCTGATCAGACGCCGGGTTACCCGGCGTCTGATCTGGCTCCAAACTGTTTGCACTGCAAATAATAGTTTTAGCGTAAACGCGTTTATTGGGAAAGAATAACAGATTCTCCACTGTACGGCGAGATAGGAAGTACTGTGGGGTAACATTCGGAGTGTCAAATGGGGAATTTGAGTGGAATCGTGTTTTCACATTATCGTAGTATTTACAATGGAAAAGACTTTAAGCTAAAACTATAATGTACATTGCAAACAGTTGATTTCCAACGCCAGGTTACTCGGCCTTTGATCAGTCTTCAAACAGTTTGCCACTGGAATAAAAATTAATCGTTAAAGAGAGCAATACTTTCCAAGATGTTTTGAATTTCGTTTACGTTTTGTTTGCGGGAAGGTATATACACATTACCAGTTGACAGTGCGATACAGAGTGATGTTTTTAGCTCGAGACGTTTTTGGCGGAAATAGCCGATCTGACGAGCGCCTTGGTGCGAGTCTGATCGGTTGTTTCCGCCAAAAACGTCGAGAGCTAAATGCAACACTCTGTTGCGCACTGCCAACTGGTGATGTGTTTATTATATGCTTTGAATACAATCAAGAAACAATTAAATAGTCGTTTAAATCATGTTATAGCCAAACTTTATAAGTTATTTGAAGTAGAACGAGAAGTTTTGTATGCCACAAAGAATAACGCGGCACTCGTACATGTACGTAAATGACGTCACGTCAAATCGAAAGCGAGGTCAGAGTAAAATACAAAGTGGCTGATACAAGGTGGCTGATACAGACTCTTGTATTTTACTCTGCAAATACACGCGGAGGCATATAATAAATCGTATTCTGCAGTGTAGGTCTGACTCATTTCTTTGTGGGTTAAAAAAGCGTGTCGCTCTGCATAATCAATGCCATCCATACAGTCAATTTTTCAACGGCACTTTTAACACATAATAGCGAAAACAATATCACAAAATGCTCTAAGTGCATGTTCAAATTAGATAATACATTTTAGCAATGAGATTGCTTAAACTAATTCTCAAACACATCGTTATGGCAATGATTCCCCAAGCTGGTTAATTGTCCATGTTTTGTCTTTTGAAATATTTTGATGATTATTACTCGCTTCCTGTAAACTCTGTAAAACCAATGCCACTGTCAATATGACGTAATAAACCGTCGAACTCAGTCGCTGCCATATAATCGTATGTTTTTTACTTATGAAATTAAAATTGTTTTATCATTTTTGACTTTACCTTTTCACTCTCAAGAACGCCGTTAAGCGTGTTTGTAAAGAGTTTGGATCCTGATCAGACGCCGCGTAAGGCGGCGTCTGATCAGGATCCAAACTATTTGACATTCTTTTTGAGATTTCTTCAGTCATACTGCCTTAAATTTAACTTTGAAACGATATTGCAGACAATGTTGAAGCAGACGATAATGACACGGTGAATGGGTAAAAATCTCAAAATTAATTTGGCAGTGAAATAGTTAAGAATCATTGATATGAGTGTCAAACAGTTTGGATCATGATCAGGCGCCTTATTACGCACATACAGTGGAGAATCTGTTATTCTTTCCTAATAAACGCGTTTACGCTAAAACTATTATTTGCAGTGCAAACAGTTTGGAGCCAGATCAGACGCCGGGTAACCCGGCGTCTGATCAGGATCCAAACTGTTTGCCACCAAGATAAACATGAAATATCAGAATTGTCCAAAAGTTGTTCTTTTCTACGTTTTAGCGCTTTGCGTTTGCGTACGTTTGCGTTTAAACGGGAAAGAATAACAGATTCTCCACTGTACTGTCCAAACTGTTGTGAAAAATTACAAATGTACTCGTGGCAAGACATTGAAGGGGCTAAGAAGGCTGAACGAAATGAAATAATAAATGAGTTAACGCGATAAGAAACAACAGCATTGTTTTCGTTCTAAAGTAGAAAACAAATTGAAACATGCATCAGAATCTTCAAAGTATATTTTGCGGGAAAGAGTCTTTGCCTCGGCGAAATAAGGAATGAATGATTAATGTACTGTGTTGGGTGTACAGTGGAGAATCTGTTATTCTTTCCCGTTTAAACGCAAACGTACGCAAACGCAAAGCACTAAAACGTAGAAAAGAACAACTTTTGGACAATTCTGATATTTCATGTTTATCTTGGTGGCAAACAGTTTGGAGCCAGATCAGACGCCGGGTTACCCGGCGTCTGATCTGGCTCCAAACTGTTTGTAAAAAGAAAAAATAGTTTTAGCGTAAACGCGTTTATCGGGAAAGAATAACAGATTCTCCACTGTAACACCGAAAATATAACTATTTCGCTGCCAAATTTTATCGTCTGCTTTAACCCATTAACCACCACAAAATTTAGTCTGCATTGGTACATGTGTAGTGTTGTCTGCAATATTTTCAAATCAGCTTTATGGCTGTTTTGAATGCAGAAATGTCGATATGAGTGTCAAACAGTTTACATCCTGATCAGACGCAGCGTGCCGTGGCGCCCGATTAGGATCTAAACTGTTTGAAAAGGTGCCGTTTGGCGCCATTAACATTGTAGATATAAATCCAATAGTTGTATGTCATTGCCACCTACTTCGTCAGAAACGTCAAATAGTACATCTCTTCTGTTCTCTATTTCTCTCCCTGTCTCTTTCTCTCTATTTCGTGAACTTTCTGCTGTCAGTGAAAACATCATTGATTTAATATATCTTTGTATAATTCCCAAGACAATTATAACAAAGTATGTACTACGAGCAAATTGACTTGTTATTTTTCGGAGAACCTATTTTTAGCTCGACTTTTTCAAAAAGTCAAGCTATTGTCGTCACCCTGTCGTCTGCGTCTGCGTCTGCGTGGGTTAAGGTTTTTAGAATAAGGTTTCTGTAAGAGTTCATTTCTCAATAACTATCAAAGGTATCCATTTGAAACTTGGAATATTTGTTTAGTATCAGAAAAGCAACTCATAACAACAAGGCAGATAACCCTGGGATCTGTCATTACAGAGTTATTGTCCTTGTTTTATTTACTTAAAATTGTAAATTTACATATCTAAATTATTATGAAAGATTTTTACTTGAAACTTTGAATACTTGTTAACTACCAAAATGGCATCTCATTACAACAAGGAAGGTTACTCTGTGGTTTGTGATTTAAGAGTTATCGCCCTTGTTTTATTAACTTAAAAATTGTAAATTAACATATCTAAATAACTATGAAAGATATTAACTTTAAACTTTGAATATTTGTTAAGTATCACAAGGACATTTCATTACCACAAAGTAAAACACTCGGTGCTTTGTGATTCCAGAGTTATTGCCTTTGTTTCATTTACTTAAAAATTGTAAATTAACATATCTAAATAACTATGAAAAATATTAACTTGAAGCTTTGAATACGTGTTCAGTATCAAAAGGACAACTCATTACAACAAGGCAGGTTACCCTGTGATTTGTGAATTTAGAGTAATTGCCCTTGTTTTATTTATTTAAATATTGTAAATTAACATATCTAAATCACTACGAAATATATTAACTTGAAACGTTGAATACTTGTTAAGTATCTAAAGGACAACTCATTACAACAAGGTAGGTTACTCTGTGATTAGTGATTCCAGAGTAATTGCCCTTGTTTTATTTACTTAAAAACTTGTAAATTGAAATATCTTAATAATTGTCAACGGTTTTAACTTGAAACTTTAAATACTTGTGTTATATCAAAAGGGCAAATTATTCAACCAAGAAAGGTGATCAGGGATGTGCCATTCCAGAGTTATTGCCCTTGTTTTCATTTACATAAAACTTGTAAATTGAAATTTCTAAAAAACTACCATAGGTTTTTACTTGATACTTTAAATACTTGTTTAGTATCAAAAGGACTACTAATTTATTTAGATTTCTCAATAACTACCATAGGTATTAACTTGAAACTTTGAATACTTGTTCAGTTTCGAAAGGGCATCACCTTTCAACAAGACATATTTCCATGGGATTTGTCATTGCAGAGTTATTGCCCTTGTTTGACTCAGAATTTGTATATGAAATTATTCAGTAACTGTATGAAGTTATTAATTTCAAACAATATATTTGAATACTTGTTTAGTGTTTAAAGGGCAACTCATTACAACAAGGCAGGCAAGGCAGGCAAATATATTGTCCTTGTTTTAACTTACAGTTTACTTTAAATGGAATGTAGACTGTCCAAGTATGTTAAAGTTATTGTTGCTTACAAATTTCTATGATCAATAGGGCATTAAACATCCATACGCATTCTTTAAGTTTGAAAAATGTAGCCGTCTCAAGTATATGAAAGTCGAGCGTCCAGCACCCGTTCGCGGTACTCTCGTTATATTTCTCTTGATTTTACATAGTATGTTCTGTTTCTAAAATGTTATCTTTTTGTTCAAAAATAAGAACTACAGTGGAGAATCTGTTATTCTTTCCCGTTTAAACGCAAACGTACGCAAACGCAAGGCGCTAAAACGTAGAAAATAACAACTTTTGGACAATTCTGATATTACATGTTTATCTTGGTGGCAAACAGTTTGGAGCCTGATCAGACGCCTGGTTACCCGGCGTCTGATCTGGCTCCAAACTGTTTGCACTGCAAATAATAGTTTTAGGGTAAACACGTTTATTGGGAAAGAATAACGTTTTCTCCACTGTACCTATAGTGGAGCGTATACCTGGAAGAAGATGGACAACTATTGCAAATCAAGCTGAGAAGCTTCAATGTGTTCTGATGTTTAGTAGGGTAGATGTAAACAGAATGCGCCTTGAACTGTAGTCTTATTTACTTTCAACCTGCTTAACCCTTTACCTTATAGAAGCGCCTTTTAGCGGATATGATTTATTCCTCCGCTGAAGAAAATAGTTCCAATTTAATCAGACTAATGAATATGTATTATGGGTAATATTTTCTAGATTATAGCACATGATAGCTTAAAGCAGGCTGAAAGTAAAGCAGAATGCGCCCAACGGCGCATTCTGCTTTACTTTCAACCTGCTTTAAGAAGTCACCTATCTTAAGTACTAGAAATAGGCTATCAGGTAAAGGGTTAAGATTGTCATATGTGTTCAAAACTAGATACACGCTATTCGAAAAGGGATTAAAGATAGTGTTGCTCAATTCAGATCATTCAAATACATACAACTAATGGTAACTAAATTAATAGTCATCCATTAGGATTACGGACTAGACATGGCACACGGTTCAAACTTCGTACAAGTGCGGAAATAACTAACAATCTCTTGAATCCGGATATTATTTTTTTCTAATTTCTCAAAGTTCAATTTGCGTCAATAACATCTTATTATGTAAAAGTTTTTAATGGATTGATGTTTCTAATTGTATTTTACCATCGACAGACAAGATCTAGCAACATTTATCTTATTTAACCTCTTCCACTGCCATTATGACGTAATAACCAGTCTAACACTTTCACTACATTCTTAATCGTCTGCTTTATTTTTCGTCCGCTTTGAATTATAAAATTCTGAATTGTATACGCTTCAGAAACATTGATATTACTGTAAAACAGTTTGATCGTGATTAGACGTCGCGTGTAGCGGCGTCTGATCACGATCCAAATTGTTTGCGAATTATCGGCCTAGACAGTAAAAGGGTTAACCCCTTCACTGCCTCACCCCGAGCAAAAACATTTTTAGCAAACAGTTTGGATCCTGATCAGACGCCGCGTGACGCGGCGTCTGATCAGGATCCAAACTGTTTGACACTCATTTCAATATTTCTTCAGTCAAAATAGCAAAAATTAAAATTTAAGAAATAAAAGCAGACGACAATTGTTTAAAATTGATGACGTCACGGAAGTGAAGGGGTTAATCATTGGTTAAAGTCGGATGGTAATTGAGGCCAGACAAATACAGCTTTCAGATTTATCTAAACCTTCTTAGACAGACTATAGAATCCCTAGTGTCCTTGTAATCAAAATGTAACAAGAGTGTTTACATGCAGAGTTTATGGCCTATACGTTACCTTGTGGAATACTAAACATTGAATTTCGACTGATTCTAGTCTAATTGTTCTTGTATTTGAAACATGAATGTCGTGAGTTGTATAAAACTTCCAATTGACAGCTGACCTTTTTTTTGTATAAAGATTCAGTTCCGCAGCATGTCAATTTGACTTTGAGCAGTCATGCTCAGTTATTTTATCCACATTAGCAAACACAAATGAATTGCTATCTATGTATAAAACTAGAAACACGCTGTAGGGAAATGAGTAAAAGATGATGTTGCTTCATTCAGGACACTTAAATACAAACAATTAAATATAAGTACGGCCATCCACTACAATTATGGACTAGACATGGCACACAGTTCTAACTGTGTAAAAGTGCAAAAATAACTTAACAATCTCGTGATTTCGGAGATTATTTTTTCTCATTTCTCAAAGTTCAATTTGCGTCAAAACATCTTATGACGTAACAGTTTTTAATGGATTAATGTTTCTCATAGTGCTTCACCATCAACAGACTCGATCTAGCAACATTTATCTTATTTAACCTCTTTCACTTCCATTATGACGTAATAATCAATCTAACACAGTCGCTGCCATTTTAATATTCTGCTTAATCGTCTGCTATATTTTTCGTCCGCTTTTAATTATAAAATTTTGAATTGTAAACGCTTAAGAAACATTGTCGAACAGTTTGGATCGTGATCAGACGACGCGTTTAGCGGCGTCTGATCAAGATCCAAATTGTTTGCTAATTGTCGGCATTGGCAGTAAAAGCGTTAACCCCTTCACTGCCTTACCCCGAGCACAACAGTTTTTGGCAAACAGTTAAGATCCTGATCAGACGCCGCGTTACGCGGCATCTGATCAGGAACCAACCATTTGACACTAATTTCAAAATTTCTTCAGTCAAAATAGCAAAAATTAAAATTTAAGAAAAAAAGCAGACGACAATTGTTTAAAATTGATGACGTCACAACAGTGAAGGGGTTAATCATTGGTTAAAGCCGGATGGTAATTGAGGCCAGAGAAATACAGCTTTTAGATTTATCTAAACCTTCTCAGACAGACTATAGAATCACTAGTGTCCTTGTAATCAAAATGTAATAAGAGTGTTTACATGCAGAGTTTATGGCCTATACGTTACCTTGTGGAATACTAAACATTGAATTTCGACTGATTCTAGTCTAATTGTTCTTGTATTTGAAACATGAATGCCGTGAATTGTATAGCACTTCTAATTGTCAGCTGACCTTTTTTGTATAAAGATTCAGTTCCGCAGCATGTCAAATTGAATTCATATGGCCTATATGTTACCTTGTGGAATACTAAACATTGAATTTCGACTGATTCTAGTCTAATTGTTCTTGTATTTGTAAAATGAATGCCGTGAATTGTATAACTCTTCTAATTGTCAGCTGACCTTTTTGTATAAAGATTCAGTTCCGCAGCATGTCAAATTGACTTCATATGGCCATATGTTACCTTGTGGAATACTAAACATTGAATTTCGACTGATTCTAGTCTAATTGTTCTTGTATTTGAAACATGAATGCCGTGAATTGTATAACACTTCTAATTGACAGTTGACCTTTTTGTATAAAAATCTGAATAAGGGGAGATCCTTTGAAAGCACAGAAAACAAAGCAAATACTGAAGTTGCAGACTCGGTTTAATTGAGTCTGTTCATGAGCAATACTGAAATATGCAACAGTGCTCACGCCCCCTAGCACCAGCTTAAGCGGAATTCAACTTTCAACTGTAAATGCGCTGAATTCAATGATTCCAAAGAACCAGAAAGTATAACAACACTGAGAATGAAGTACGGGGCGACTTTTTACAGCCGCCACACAAGCACTTAACATCTGCTGTTGTGAATTATATAAATCTGAATAAGGGGAGATCCTTTGAAAGCACAGAACACAAAGCAAATACTGAAAATTTAAGACTCAGTTCCGCAGAATGTCAATTTGACTTTGTGCTGTCATGCTTAGTTATTTTATCCAAATTAGCAAATACAGATTAATCGCGATTACTACGACTCGCTTTCATGTAACAGTGTCGTAATTCTTTGGCGGCTGTATATGGATAGCGTTAACTTTGTTTTATAGTTTAAACATATTTTATTTTCCATATGTACAATTAATAATATGTACATGAAAATGGGGTTGGATACAAAAGGTTACAAAATATGTTTAACTGTAAAAAAAATGTTTATGCTTTCAGAACACAGCCGCCAAATAACCTTGTTCACATATTGCATAGTAAAATCACAGTATATAACTGTATATTATATCTACTTTATAAAAAATTTAATACAGATAAATTGGACGTTTGCCTGTTCAAGTTCTCGTGACACGACTTTATAGTGTTATGTATATTCTGGACCTCTAATAAAATACATTTAACATAAAGGGTACTAGTGTATTCCTACTGCAGCTAGAGGTTGAAGCATTTGTAATAATTGAAAATTGAAAGATATGCTAGGATTAACCTATATAGTGCTAAGAACGACTTGACTGATAATTGCCAACATTTTTCAATCCAGATAAGAGCGCATTACGCGGCATTTGATTTCACAGACGTTATTATTTAAACAGACGACATATCAGTATGATTAGGTTCAAGGACGAGGTACTTACTACAAAAAGTCTGCGTCTGCTCAAACCGGACCAATCAGGGGCCCGTTTCATAAACCTTCGTACGACAGATGTTGTCGTAAGTCAAATTATAAAAGTCTCAATTATTGATCATATATCCATCTAATCCTGTCTTGTGACATCTCTTTGGAATCGTCTTGAAAAGACGATTCCAAAGAGATGTTTCAAGACAGTATTTGATTGAGAAATCAGAAATTAAATGTATTTTAAAGTTTTGACTTACGACCGTTTTTGTCGTACGAAGTTTTATGAAACGGGCCCTAATGCTTGAGAACGATCTCAGATACAATTCAAACTCTTAAAAACCTTGACCCTGACACATATGAAGTTATGAACCCTTGCACTTGTTTTGGATGACATACTCTAAAGTTCAATGTTTTAACCGATTTTTATTGGTTGAAACTGAACAACAGCTTACGCAACAGTTTACATTTGTATAAAATAAATAAAGGGTCTTAAAAGTATCGTTTCAAAATGTTTAAAAAAGATATCCATGATAGATATTTAATGTTTTACTGCCGTTAATTCATGTTTTTAAGCTTTGTACGAAAAAATAATAGCTGGTAAAATGCAGGTTGAAAGGCACGTTGTGAATGCACGTAGACATGCATACAGTTGAGAAAACGTTATCCTTCCCCGTTTAAAAGCAAACAAAACGCAAACGCATTGCAATGAAGTATAGACAATTACAACTTTTAGACAATTCTGACTACTAGTTTTGATCTGAGTGGCAAACAGTCTGGAGTCTGGTCTTGCTCCAAACTGTTTGCAATTGAAATAATATTTCCGCGTAAACGCTATTATTTCCAGTCATCATAAATTCTTGGACTCTGATAGGCTGAAACTGCACATGTGACCACTGTGTACGAGACCGTACTCATTGATTTTGCCGGGTAGTACGGGTCACGTGACTAGTTAGATGTTGTTCTCTCGCTCGATTCGCGTAAACAATCTCACTTTTTCGGTTTATTAAGCAGTTGTTTTACAAGCAATCAAAAGAAATCTTGACTAAAAACTGTTTTGAATCGATCATTATGTGTAAATGTCATTCAGATATCGATAATATGCTAGTTCTTGCTTTGCTTTCCCTGATTACCCCACCCACGTCGTCACCATGATAAACAAACAACGGGACGTGAAATGAACAATGTAATGTACAACGGTATTGTCACTGGTATATAATGAAATTGACATTGGATTCAGATTTATTTAGATCAATATGTTTATCGAAATCAACCAAAATAGGCAGAACTCGATATGCCTAGGCACTGACCTACGTGTTCATTTGTTCGTTCCTGATTATTTCCGTTAATTTATAATTAATCGTTACAGTGTTTCATTATACGTAAATGTCCTCCGAGAACTATCCGTTCAAAATACCCTGGTAATGAACATTTTAAGGAATTTCACGTTCCAATGTGATGACGTAACCATGTTAGATACAGTCGCTCTTCGATAGGGTCTATCTTGATTTCATTTTAGTCTAACATATCCGTAATTCAAAGTTAAATGGTAGGTTTGCCACCTTTTAAACTTGAAATACGTAATATGTTCGACATAATGCGTAAAAATTATATTAAACTGTAGGAATGCAGATAAATTCTACGTATGCGAGTTCCTGATACCGTCGAAGTTTAACAGTATAACTATTGTACTAAACCATCGAATAGCGCGTGAGTGTGAAATGTACTGATCATGATGTCAATTTCAAGTGTCAACTTTAGGGTCAAGACAGTAAAACTTTGTCAGATTATGCATGTTTTCTTTCTTGTATTGGATCTAGACTGGAAATAAATTCGTTACACGGCATTTCGGCAGGGTGTACGGGCTTGTATGACGGTTTTGGATTCCGTATTTCCTTCAGGCTTCGCGCTCAGGAAATACGGAATCCAAAACCGTCATACAAGCCCGTACACCCTGCCGAAATACCGTGTAACTAATATTATTGGGAAAGAATAACGTTTTCTCAACTGTATCTTAAAACACCAGACATAGTCTATGATGAATATTATTTGAGAGACCTTTTTATCTTGAATTCTTTGAACACTTCTCATACCGATTGTAGGATTAAACAACAAAATATTACGCTCAAAAGTATATCTGGTATTGTTGTAGACACTACTGGACGCTTAATTCCATTTTCCCATTTGAAAATGATGGTGAATTGATAAAACGAAGTATATTGATAAAAGTAAGTGAGTACCATTTTTAGTGCGTTTTTCAGTTTTCTCTAAAATTGGCATACACCTAGGACTTTGGTCAGTTTCTAATAAGATATAAGTGATATGGCACAATTACAATGAAAATGTGTTAAGTATACGGTTGGGAAGACGCAATCACAACGTTATATGATATAGAAAGATAACATCATTTATTTTCAATCGTTTTCGAATTATATTCATTTAATAAGCACATGGATGTATGGCACCTTAACTTGCTTCATTCTGGTCGAATCTGACGTAATGCAGATGTGTTTATTGTGAAAGATCTGCACAGACATATAATGTGTCAACCAATACCAAATATCGTCTGTGTAATTAACTTCATAGAGTACAGTGGAGAATCTGTTATTCTTTCCCGTTTAAACGCAAACGTACGCAAACGCAAAGCACTGAAACGTAGAAAAAAACAACTTTTGGACAATTCTGATATTTCATGTTTATCTTGGTGGCAAATAGTTTGGAGCCTGATCAGACGCCGGGTTTCCCGGCGTCTGATCTGGCTCCAAACTGTTTGCACTGTAAATAATAGTTTTAGCGTAAACGCGTTTATTGGGAAAGAATAACAGATTCTCCACTGTTATAATGCTTCAGGGAATTGCAAACGTACATATACCGTTTTGATATATTTAGCTGTACTACGTGTTAAGGCTTGCTTTCAGTGGACATAATTTGGTAAATGTCCTTGATGTTTTTTTTCTATAAATTCAGAATGCGTGTTAGAGATATATAACACAAAAGCACATATAGACATTTCAGATTCAAGTGATGAAATGTTTTCTCTCTAAGTGCGACTTGCCTTACACTATCTAAATCTAGATTCAAAACGTTTGGCATTTCCTTTTTTGTTTCGAAGTTAATGTTGTCCAGAAGAAATCACTTTTTATCAAACGTAAGTACGCGCCAGTATGTAAATTGGTTACATTTTAAATTGCGTAACTATCGCATTTAGTCAGCGTGAACTTAACAACTACATCTCTTGTCCTTATAAGAAAGCATTTAGGAAACTATTGTATTTACCTAAAACAGCTTTAAGTTCAGCTCGGTAATTGTGCTTGTCGAAATGCTAAATGGCTTGCACTTCGAATGAACTTACAGTGGAGAATCTATTATTCTTTCCCAATAAACGCGTTTACGCTAAAACTATTATTTGCAGTGCAAACAGTTTGGAGCCAGATCAGACGCCGGGTTACCCGGCGTCTGATCAGGCTCCAGACTGTTTGCCACCAAGATAAACATGAAATATCAGAATTGTCAAAAAGTTGTTCTTTTCTACGTTTTAGCGCTTTGCGTTCGCGTACGTTTGCGTTTAAACGGGAAAGAATAACAGATTCTCCACTGTAGTTATAACAGTCAACACCAACGACGTATATACTCGTCATTTAATAACAGTGTAAATGTAAAGCGTATGCTTGTCCTTTAAAACAGTGCATATTATGATAACGGACTCTTATTATTGTTCGCACTCTTCGCACTTTTGTAATAATTACTGCCTGGTTACTTACAATAATAAATGTCACACTGTTAATATAATGGCGTTACCGTGACTGCGTTTCACTCAATATACAATAATGCCATTTTTATCATATCTTCACACTTTTTTAAGATAAATACCACGACACTATACTGAAGCAAACGATAATAAAGCGACGAGAGGGTAAAACTCCCAAATATTTTAATCATGAAAGGATTAAGCTATCGACATATTCCTGTCTTAGTTTAGGACAGATTGCAGATTAAAGCCTTGTTCGATGTTGCTTTTTTGTTTTTCCAACCAGTAAAAACTTTGAACCATAAAGACAGTATGCTTGTCATTAACAAACGGTTTGCTTGCGATACGTAAATTGCAAACAATGTAGACTACCTTCAAAAAGCTAATCAGATGCGCATGGCTTGTCACTTTGAAATAAATAACCAGTCATTAACTAGATCTAAATAGAAACTGGAATTGTCCCTCTGAAGTTTAAGATGTAAATGAGTTAAGTTGTTCACAAACGTTGTAAATGTGTATACATGTATAGTTAAAATATGTTTGTTAATGAAATATTGATCAGTATTTAGACTATTGTTATTCTCCTGTTATTTAGTTTGTTCCCATCTTACTATACTCATCACTAACATATCGAACATGTTGTTTTTTATTTTATTACAAATCTGGTTTGTTTAACGAAGAAACTAGCAAACAAATGCCCATTATCATCGTCTGCCACAGTATATTATACTATTGTGTGTAGTTCTTTTGAAACTGTTAGACAATATTTTCGTATAGAGCTTCTTTTATGTTAAGTATCCGCTTTTATTTGAGATGAAAGCTTACAAAGGGCATTCTATTTATACAAATAGTGTGTAAGTTGAAACTACGCTCCTTGTATACCGTGGAGAAACTGTTCTTCTTTCCCAATATACGCGTTTACGCTAAAACTACTGTTTGCAGTGCAAACAGTTTGGAGCCAGATCAGACGCCGGGTAACCCGGCGTCTGATCTGGCTCTAAACTGTTTGCCACCAAGATAAACATGAATTATCAGAATTGTCCAAATTTGTACTTTTCTACGTTTTAGTGCTTTGCGTTTGCGTACGTTTGCGTTTAAACGGGAAAGAATAACAGATTCTCCACTGTAAGTTGTAAAGCTAATAGCTTGGTAATTAATGCCTAAATCTAAAGTGGATTGTTATGAAAGTGAATAAACAGTACTGGAGTCGTTCTGATTGTGGTCCATTGACGCTTCTTATAACACGTGTGTTTTATCCAATGTTTATTGCGCTGTAAACTATGTGTCATTTTGCTTTATTGTAGCGATTTGTTATCTCCGTTTTGGAAATAATTTTTTACTTCAAACAGTGTGAAAACCGATGTTAAATCGAGTTTTTCAGCGACTAGCATAGATATAAATGTATTGAAAACACCTGTATGTTTTCCAAAAGGAAATACGAATTGCTTAATAGTTACATCTCATTGTGGAAACGCATCCATTTTTAGCTCGACATTTTCGAAAAGTCCAGCTATTGTCGTCACCCTGTCGTCTTCGTCTGCGTCAGCGTCTGCGTCGGTTAAGTTTTTTGCTTAAGGTTTTTGCAAGAGTTGATTTCTCAAAAACTATCAAAGGTATCCATTTGAAACTTTGAATAGTTGTTTAGTGTCAAAAGGGCAACTCATAACAACAAGGCAGGTAACCCTGGGATGTGTCATTTCAGAGTTTTTGCCCTTGTTTTATTTACTTCAAAATTGTAAATTAACATATCTAAATAACTATGAAAGATATTAACTTGAAACTTGGATAGTTATTCAATATCAAAAGGGCAACTAATTACAAAAGGTAGGTAACCCTGGCATTTGCTATTTCAGAGTTCTTGCCCTTGTTTTATTTACTTCAAAATTGTAAATTAACATATCTAAATAACTATGAAAGATATTAACTTGAAACTTTGAATATTTATTCAATATCAAAAGGGCAACTGATTACAACAAGACAGGTAACCTTGAGGTTAGTGTATCCAGAGTTATTGCCCTTGTTTTATTTACTTAAAAGTTATAAATTAACATATCTAAATTACTATGAAAGATATTAACTTGAAACTTGGAATAGATATTCAGTATCAAAAGGGCAACTAATTACAACAAGGCAGGTAACCCTGGCATTTGCTATTTAAGAGTTCATGCCCTTGTTTTATTTACTGCAAAATTGTAAATTAACATATCTAAATAACTATGAAAGATATTAACTTGAAACTTTGAATAGTTATTTAGTATCAAAAAGGCAACTCATTACAACAAGACAGGTAACCCTGAGGTTAGTGTATCCAGAGTTATTGCCTTTGTTTTATTTACTTAAAAGTTATAAATTAACATATCTAAATTACTATGAAAGATATTAACTTGAAACTTGGAATAGATATTCAGTATCAAAAGGGCAACTAATTACAAAAGGTAGGTAACCCTGGCATTTGCTATTTCAGAGTTCTTGCCCTTGTTTTATTTACTTCAAAATTGTAAATTAACATATCTAAATAACTATGAAAGATATTAACTTGAAACTTTGAATATTTATTCAATATCAAAAGGGCAACTGATTACAACAAGACAGGTAACCTTGAGGTTAGTGTATCCAGAGTTATTGCCCTTGTTTTATTTACTTAAAAGTTATAAATTAACATATCTAAATTACTATGAAAGATATTAACTTGAAACTTGGAATAGATATTCAGTATCAAAAGGGCAACTAATTACAACAAGGCAGGTAACCCTGGCATTTGCTATTTAAGAGTTCATGCCCTTGTTTTATTTACTGCAAAATTGTAAATTAACATATCTAAATAACTATGAAAGATATTAACTTGAAACTTTGAATAGTTATTTAGTATCAAAAAGGCAACTCATTACAACAAGACAGGTAACCCTGAGGTTAGTGTATCCAGAGTTATTGCCCTTGTTTTATTTACTTAAAAGTTATAAATTAACATATCTAAATAACTATGAAAGTTATTAACTTGAAACTTTGAATACTTGTGTTATATCAAAGGGCAACTCATTTAAACACGAAAGGTGACCAGGGATGTGCCATTCCACAGTTTTTGTCCTTGTATGTATTTACATAAAACTTGTAAATTGAAATTTCTCAATAATTACCATAGGTATTTACTTGAAATTTATACTTGTTAAGTATCAAAAGGACAACTCATTACATGAAGGCAGGTAACCCTGGGTATTGTGATTCCAGATTTATTGCCCTTGTTTTGACTTTTTAGAATTTAATTAGATTTCCCAATAATTACCATAGCTAGGTATTAACTTGAAACTTTGAATACTTGTTCAGTTTCAAAAGGGCATCACCTTTCAACAAAGCAGATAACCGTGGGATTTGTCATTGCAGTGTTATTGCCCTTGTTTGACTCAGAATTTGTATATGAAATTATTCAGTAATTGTAGAAAGTTATTAATTTCAAACGTCCAATATATTTGAATACTTGTTTAGTTTCAAAAGGGTAACTCATTACAACAAGGTAGGTAAAGCAGGCAAATATAGTGTCCTTGTTTTGACTTATAGTTTACTTAAAAGGAATGTAGACTGTCCAAGTATGTTTAAGTTGTTGTTGCTTACAAACTTCTTTGATCAATAGGGCATTAAACACCCATACACATTCTTTAAGTTTGAAAAATGTAGCCGTCTCAAGTATATGAAAGTCGAGCCTCCAGCACCCGTTTGCGGTGCGCTCGTTTAGTTAAGGTTCAACATGTGTCGTAAAATATGTTTACAAAAGCTTCCCAGTTTTTGGATAACTAATGCGTTCTATTTCTACCCTTGAGAAAAGATTTAGACGTTATTCTTTACCACTTAGAGTACATTTTCTCCAAGAAGAGACATTTACAAAAACAAATGTACAAAACAATTATTTTATTCGATACTCTTCTAAAATATCTAAAACATGTTGAAAATACAGAACGATAAAATATTAAGTTGAACAACATAACGGCAAATACGACTATTTACAGTGGCAAAAACAAAGTGTAAAACACTTTTCTTCCTCAAACCAATCATCTTCAATATTCTGCTACTTTTCTCTAACGACTATGAACAGAATATTTCTTGTTGTGCATACATGTAACTAGACAAAAAGGATACGTCTCTAGAAGATAGTAAATACTCCATGATAGAAATGTTATTTGTAACGAGAGCCATGTAAGGTTGAATTTTTGTGTTTGTATTTCGAGAATAGAATATTAACTAAAAAGGAAGTGATATTTATTGAAATCAGTTTGGAGCCAAATCAGAAGCCGAGGACCTTAGCGTCTAGTCAGACTCATAACGGATCCATAATTAAGCTTTGTTTCATAAGGAAGGAAGAATGTGTTACAATGGTAAATAACATAGTCGTTATATATGTCTTATGTATTTGGACTCTATAATGTCTTTGTCTATTTGTGGACAAAAGGGATGAGACGTACTTGGGTCGTAAATGTTGACATTTCTGGTCATTACATAACCCTGACTTTGACTACGTATCCTAGCAAGAGAAAATATTAATAAGAAAAGTAGCCTTCGGGTGATTGTTTCAATTGTCTGCTTAAAGCACCTCAAGTGTGAAACCTTAATATGAATTATATATTTGGATTGAATAATGTACATGTGACCACTATTACCGTGATATAAAGTATAAACTCTTAACCCTTTCATGATAAAACTATCGTGATGTTTTAACCCCATCACGGCCATATTGTCGTTTGCTTTAAAATTGTTGTCTGCAATATCGCTTTAAAGTTAGATTTAAGGCAGTGTAACAGTCGTAATTTTAAAACAAGTGGCAAACAGTTTTGATCCTGATCAGACACCGCGTAAGGCATTTGCAAATGCGCTTTATTACGTCATTGAGAACTACGAATATCGAAATTCTGATGACGTCATCAAAAGGCTATTGTTTTCTGAGTTTGAAAGCATTTATTTGATAAACCCAGTTATCCATGAAACGTTAAACCCCTTCACTGCCATGACGTCATCAATTTTAAACAATTGTCGTCTGCTTTTATGTCTAAAACTAAATATTTAGTTATTTGAATTATGAAATATTGAAATGAGTGTAAAACAGTTTGTATCCTGATCAGACGCCGCGTTACGCGGCGTCTGATCAGGATCCAAACTGTTTTCAAATTAGTAGTGAACTCGGGGTAAGGCAGTGAAAGGGTTAAAGGCAATTCCAATTTCCAATGAAGTTTTAGATTATGTCAGCGTATGCTCATGGATGAATTGAGATTTTTAGTGGAGCCTGACCTTGATCCCCAAACCTTTCCCCCACATTTGAAAGCAATGTGTATGTATTTTGATAGACACCATCGCTTACATATTAACATCGGAACATTACTATGCATGCCTCCGAGTTAGTCTTCGAGAATGGTATTTTTCATTATTTGTTACAAAACCAAGTTGCTTTTGTCACCTGTGTAGGATAAGATCAATAACTTTTTATTGCCTACAATAAAGATTAAATACATTCTTCAAGTAACAATTGCTGGGGCAATTATGCAACATGCTTTAAATACTACTGCAAATGAGAGACTACATGGGCGTAATTAAATTGCTGAAACAAATTACCAATTTTAAAACATACCTTAATAGCAGTAATTTCCACTTGTCTAATTGCACGTGTTATGCGGTTGAAATTGTCTTAATTTTCTGGTTTGGGTCCATGCGAACGTGTTCTCTACAAAACAAACTCAATGCTTACGGTGACACAGGATGCTCATTTAAAAATTGTTTTTCCTGTTTGATACACGTTGCCCTAGTAGCACTGAACAATTGAATGTGTTTAAGGACAGCCGACAACTTAAGTTTTTAAGGTTTTTATTTTTAGCTTTAAGCTTTACATTTATCTAAGTGGAGATATATTGCTTCCATTTTTCCCGTATTTGAGTGCGCTGTGTTACTTTGAATATCTCTTTTTACATGAAATTGTAATTTATACTCAAGGAATTTAAAAACTGTGCATGGGTGAAATTTGTTTTAAATGTAAATGTTTTCAATTAGCTCACGTAAAGACGGTTCATACAGTTGAATAAAGTGTGTAGAATTTGTTGGTTATTCTTTTCTTGAAAGTTACGTTACTTTTGGGTGTAAAAGACGTTTGTCTATTTTGGCATAAATTGGTCACACACTCATTTGTACGGTCCATGTAACACGTTTTTAATGTACACTTGTTGTTTTGGAAGTAGATAAAAAGAAAAACAAGTAAAGTTTGTTTTATCGACTATGACGGCTATGCCACGGTCGTCTGAAAATGCGCGATTACGTTCAGTCAGCATATTAGAGGTTGGAATGCCAAAAAAAGATTTTTCAGCCCGATTTGGCCTTCATCGTTATATCATGATGTTATTATCGAAACGTATAGACAAATTGGCAATGCTCGTGAGACCCTGCGACCAGGCTGCGAGGTTATAAAGCTTTTGACTTGAGTCTAAACTCGTTCCAAAGCATTTGATTGGACAGATTTGAGCCTAGGCTCAAATCTGACCACTAGGCTCACATCTGACCAATCAAATGCTTTGGAACACACTCAGACTCAGCTCAAACGCTTTATAACCTCGGAGCCAGGGGTAACGCTATTAGCTTATCGTCGGCAAGATACGTATATATAAGATACACTTTAACAACTCTTATGAAATGTTAGATTGATGTGTAAACTAGTACAATAACAAAATCAATATCTGGTTTGTTATTCCTATTATTTAGAAGGCTTTTCCCAATGCACAGTTTTTACACTCCGTGAGTATATTTAAATTCTTATTATTTCAAATATCAACCTTTGCTTCTATGATTTACCTTCGCTTTTTTTCCAGCCAAATATTCAATATTTTAGGCTAGAAAACAAATATGCCATTTCTTTGGATACATTTAACCAAATTGTCGTCGTGACAATAGCCAATCATTGATGGGACCTTTCGACTGTAAAACAGTTTGGTCTCGAGTGAATGTCAAACTAGTTCGACCTTGATATTTTATCCGATTCAAAAATTTAAAGAATATTCAAAATACGTTATGTACTCTCTCATATAAGTGCTTAACAGAGTTGACATATACCTAATATGCCTATAATTAATTTTGTTTAACCCCTTCACTGCCTTACCCCGAGCGCAACAGTTGTTTGCAAACAGTTTGGATCCTGATCAGACGCCGCGTTATGCGGCGTCTGATCAGGATCCGAACTGTTTGACACTCATTTCAATATAATTTCAGTCAAAATAGCAAAACTTAAAATCAGACGACAATTGTTTAAAATTGATGACGTCACGGCAGTGAAGGGGTTAAAACTCTCCTACCTATAGAAGCGCCTTTTGGCGCATTCAGTTTATTCTACCACAATATAGTTACAATTTCTACTCTCATGGCCAAGTACATGTACCGTAAAACATATTTTCTATAACCTAGCAGATTGTAGTCAAAAACTGACTGACAGTTAACCCATTGTACTCTCAATGATGCTTAAAAGCGCGTTTGCAAACAGTTTTGATACTAATCTGACGTCGCGTCTGATCATGACCTAAAGTGTTTGACTCTCTTATCGATATTTATTAAGTCAGACAACCTTAAATCTGACTTTGAAACGTATCTTGCAGATACTGAAGCAGACAATAATTAAGCGGCGATGGGATAAACATCTCCCGAATAATTTGATCATGAAAGGGTTAGGGTAAGTTTTGTTTTAATTTCAACTTGCTTTAAAAGGCCACCTGCATTCAAAACTAGAAACAGGCTATGGGGTATTGGGTTAACTCTTTGAACCCTAGTCCCGCATATAGGCGTCCTTTTCAAATAGTGTACATGTGAATAGAACAGTTGTCCTATGCAAACAGTGAAGACCCAGATCAGAGGGCCCTCTGATCAGGGTCTTCACTGTTTGTCATAATGCCAAACATTGACCAAAACAACCCTTAAAAGTCAGAAATGGACTAGACTAAAATGGAAACTGGAATTCTCCATTTAAAGTTTCAGGGAGGAAAGAGTTAACTTACCTTTAACCCTTTCATGCTCAAATTATTCTAGAAAGTTTAACCCCTTCACCGCTTTATTGTCGTCTGCTTCAGTACTGTTGCCTGCAAAACACGTTTCAAAGTAAGAGTTAAGGTTTTAATGATTTAATAGATGCTCGATAAGAGTGTCAAACAGTTTGGGTCAGGACCAAAACTGTTTGCAAGCGCCTTAAGGCGTCATTGAGAGTGAAAGGGTAAATCGAAATCAAAGTATGGTTACAGTGGAGAATCTGTTATTCTTTCCCGTTAACGTACGCAAACGTAAAACACTAAAACGTAGAAAAGAACAACTTTTGGACAATTCTGATAATTCTTGTTTATCTTGATGGCAAACAGTTTGGAGCCTGATCAGACGACGGGTTACCCGGCGTCTGATCTGGCTCCAAACTGTTTGCACTGCAAATTATAGTTTTAGCGTAAACGCGTTTATTGGGAAAGAATAACAGATTCTCCACTGTATGTCGTAATAATGATAAATTTGCTCGTTTTAGTTAAAAATTTCAACTGAAGAATTATTGGATGAGTTCGACTTAAGTGAGTGTTCGAGTTATGGAGTTTCAACTGTACTTTATTTTTTAAATTCCAAGCATATAAAACGTATTCCATTGAGACTATTCCCCCAGGTGTATGCGTTTGTTTCTTGTTCACACTCTTTGATTATTCAGATGCAAAATTCCCCGGACAATTCTAATGAAGCATGTACTTGACATAATCTAGTTTCTAAGTATTTCTAAATTTTCCTTACAGAGTAAATTCCTTCAGTGCCAATACTAGATCTTCTGAAAAACTGCACACAGAGACCTTCATACCTTGTCCTGGTTCTGGGGCTTAATTGTCACAAGGAATTGTTTCTTTTTATTGGACCGAGATTGTCTCATCTGCCATCAACTCAAAGGAAGGCAGGCCGGTTGTTTTGATCCCATGCGCTGTTTTGCAACGCATGAGATTAGTCGAAATCATCTTCCTGAAATCATCATCATCTCATCTCATCATGCCACATCGTTCATCGGCGCTATATGACCTATTTTGTGTCGCAGTGCCGTAAAACCCAACTCATTCATTCATTCATTCTGAAAAGCTGCAAAGATGTGTTTTGCAAACACTAGTATTCATATGTGTCCACAATCTTCTTTTTTATACTCGTTAAAATACCATTTTCTACTAAATCGGTACAGTTGAAAAGGCGATATTACATAATAAATGCGAATACGCTAAAGCGTTTATTGCCTATGCAAACAGTTTGGAGCCTAATCAGACATCGGGTACAGTGGAGAATCTGTTATTCTTTCCCAATAAACGCGTTTACGCTAAAACTATTATTTGCAGTGCAAACAGTTTGGAGCCAGATCAGACGCCGGGTAACCCGGCGTCTGATCAGGCTCCGAACTGTTTGCCACCAAGATAAACAAGAATTATCAGAATTGTCCAAAAGTTGTTCTTTTCTACGTTTTAGTGCTTTGCTTTTGCGTACGTTTGCGTTTAAACGGGAAAGAATAACAGATTCTCTACTGTTACCCGGTGGCTAGTCAGGCTCCAAACTGGTTTGAACTTAGATTAAAATAAATTGATTGTGAGCAAGTTGTCTTTTTTCATAACGTTCAGAAGTATTGCAATGCCTTTAAACGACACAAAATAACGTCTTCTCTTCTGTAAACGTAGTCACCCTACTTAAATTATAACATACGTCACAGTCAGGTGACATAGGGTATCGCTGACGTCTGCTTACTAAAAATAAACTTCAAAGCCCGACATTGCTATATAAGTCAATAAGTATATTGTCAATTACGCCTTCCTATGCACTGATTTAAATGCCAATGTGTTTCTAATTCAGTTTCACTATATTCCGACTAGATTCAATTATCTTTTTCTTATTTTTACAACTTAACTATCATGACGTCATCATTTTATAAATAGCTGTCGTCTGCTTTTATTTCTCAAATTTACATTTTAGTGTTGACTTAAGAAATATTGAAATTGGTGTAATAGAGTTTAGATTCTTATCAGACGCCGCGTACTGGTCAGATTAAATGGAAATGTTAGAAACCTCTACAGTGGAGAATCTGTTATTCTTTCCCAATAAACGCGTTTACGCTAAAACTATTATTTGCGGTGCAAACAGTTTGGAGCCAGATCAGACGCCGGGTAACCCGGCGTCTGATCAGGCTCCAAACTGTTTGCCACCAAGATAAACATGAAATATCAGAATTGTCCAAAAGTTGTTCTTTTCTACGTTTTAGTGCTTTGCGTTTGCGTACGTTTGCGTTTAAACGGGAAAGAATAACAGATTCTCCACTGTAACAGTTGATATGATTGTCGTTTTATTCATGGTAAATTTGCCGATCATTTTCTGTCATTTCTTATATTAACGTTATACTTGCTTTACTTGTTAATATTAAATGAACATTTTATAAGTATGCATGTAGGTTTTAAACATATTAGAGGTTGTTAAGACGTGTAATGTGCACCCCGAAAGGAAAAGTCATAACTGCATTACTCAGGCAACGCAACAAAATGATTCGCGGAGAGCAGACCTATAAGCAGACCTAAAAGCCCCGCCTTCTCTGCGTAAGGTATCCACAAGTCCCGCCCCTAGCAAAATATGTCGTCCATACGAATTAAACGCCATTGTTTTCAATGGAATTGAATGGGGCGAATGTAAATTGTTTTCAATGGAATTGAATAGGGCGAATGTAAATATTTTAGTGCGTTTGCGTTTCGTTTGCGTACAGTGGAGAATCTGTTATTCTTTCCCAATAAACGCGTTTACGCTAAAACTATTATTTGCAGTGCAAACAGTTTGGAGCCAGATCAGACGCCGGGTAACCCGGCGTCTGATCAGGCTCCAAACTGTTTGCCAACAAGATAAACAAGAATTATCAGAATTGTCAAATAATTGTTCTTTTCTACGTTTTAGTGCTTTGCGTTTGCGTACGTTTGCGTTTAAACGGGAAAGAATAACAGATTCTCCACTGTAACCTCCTGTGCATACGTCTGAGAATAGCTGCAGACGTCAAAGTGTGCAGACGAAATATGTCGGCATGCTGAAGATTAATCATTGACATAACCGGCATGGTTGTTAAGGTCACACAATTACGAATTTTAGATCTATCGAAACTTTCTCAGACATACTCTAGTATCCCCCGTGTCCTTATAATCAAAATGTTACTAGAATGTTTACATCCAAAGTTTATTGCATATACGGCACCGTGTGGAATACTAAGCATTGTGGGGTTTTAAAATGGAAAAAAACATTAATCTTTCCCGTTTAAAAGCAAACGAAACGCAAACGCATTGCAATGAAATATAGAAAATTACAACTTTTTGACAATTTTGACTACAAGTTTAATCTGAGTTGCAAACAGTTTGGAGCCTGATCAGAGGTCCGGATTACTCGGTTCCTGATCTGGCTCCAAACTGTTTGCAATGGAAATAAGTGTCTATTTTTTTAGTCGCAAACAATTTCTTCTGCTAATATTGTATTTAATTCATGCAAAGAGTTGAGAAGACGTTAATCTTTCCCAATAAACGCGTTTACGCTAAAACTATTTTTTGCAGTGCAAACAGTTTGGAGCCAGATCAGACGCCGGGTAACCCGGCGTCTGAACAGGCTCCAAACTGTTTGCCACTCAAATTAAAACTAGTAGTCAGAAGTGTCAAAAGGTTGTAATTTTCTGTTTTATTGAAATACGTTTGCATTTCGTTTGCGTTTAAACGGAGAAGAATAACGTTTTCTCCTCTGTATGTACATGTATCTTATGCATGCATATGGCAATCAAATGTCACAGCCTGTTACACGATGATAACAGTACCAATCAAATTAAACAAATTGACTTAGTTTGTTGAAATACGGATTTGAATATGATATTTGATTTCTGTTTCACTCCATCGCTATTGTGATAACATTTTGCTTCAAAATATAAGGTTTTGCTTTTTATCAAATATATATTTCATTCATTTTGACTACTTTCCAAACAGTGCTATTAATGACAAAATGTAAGGTTGTTCATCCCTTCACTGCAAATGCCGTGTGAAAATGTTACGCGGCGTCTGATCAGGATCAAAACTGTTCACAAATGTATCAATGTTTCTTAAGTTTAACCCTTTTATGATCAAATTTATCGTGAGGTTTTTCACCCTTACCGCCATATTTTCGTCTGCTTCATTATTGTTGTCTGTAATATCGTTTCAAAGTTAGATTTAAGTCAGTATAACTGACGTACTTTCAAAACAAGTAGGAAACAGTATTGATCCTAATCAAACGCCGCGTCGCGCGGTGTTTGATCAGGATCAAAACTGTTTGCAAATGAACTTTATGACGTCATTGAGAGTAAAAGGGTTAATACCGTATACGATCCAAAAATGTACACATAAAAGCAGACGAACAAAACAAGCAGACGATAATGTGACTGTATTAATATAAGCAGACGAACAATGAGCGTGTTCAGCTGAGACTCGCGAGTCAAGTAGAGTTGATCAAATGACGTAAAATTGCGCTAAATTCCGAATGCGCACGCATCGTTCAGCTTAACGACAAACCCTTCAGACGAGTAAGTAATGGGTCAAATTACGGCCTAAAACAAAATAGGAACCACGCCAACCCGGACCAATTATGGCAATTTTATGATTATAATGTCGAACAATGAAACCCTAGGCTAACTATTTGTTACCTTATAGCATGGTTACAGGACTGTTCATTAAAACAGTCTTATACATGCGTAAATTATACGGTATTTAGCTTTTTACTATTGGGATTTTGCGTTGTCATTTTCGGACGCCATTTTGAAACTCGACTCTCCCTGCGCAGAGACTGGGTTAGCCTGGGTTGACGTCATTCGAGTACGAACACGGTTTGTTAACCTGTAACCTGAGGAACTCGGGTCGACTCGAGGGTCTCAGGTGAACACGCTCAAAATAAGCAGACGATAATGTGACTGTATTAATATAAGCAGACGAACAATATAAGCGGACGTTAATGTGACTGTATTAATATAAGCAGACGAACAATATAAGCAGACGATAATGTGACTGTATTTATTTAAGCAGACGAACAATATAAGCAGACGATAATGTGACTCTATTAATATAAGCAGACGAACAATATAAGCAGACGATAATGTGACTGTATTAATATAAGCAGACGAACAATATAAGCAGACGATAATGTGACTGTATTAATATAAGCAGACAAACAATATAAGCAGATGATAATGTGACTGTATTACTATAAGCAGACGAACAATATAAGCAGACGATAATGTGACTGTATTAATATAAACAGACGAAAAATATAAGCAGACGATAATGTGACTGTATTAATATAAGCAGACGAACAATATAAGCAGACGATAATGTGACTGTATTAATATAAGCAGACGAACAATATAAACAGACGATAATGTGACTGTATTAATATAAACAGACGAACACTATAAGCAGACGATAATGTGACTGTATTAATATAAGCAGACGAACAATATAAGCAGACGATAATGTGACTGTATTAATATAAACAGACGAACAATATAAGCAGACGATAATGTGACTGTATTAATATAAACAGACGAACAATATAAGCAGACGATAATGTGACTGTATAAATATAAGCAGACGAACATTATAAGCAGACGATAATGTGACTGTATTAATATAAGCAGACGAACATTATAAGCAGACGATAATGTGACTGTATTAATATAAGCAGACGAACAATATAAGCAGACGATAATGTGACTGTATTAATATAAGCAAACGAACAATAGAGGCAGACGATAATGTGACTGTATTAATATAAACAGACGAACAATATAAGCAGACGATAATGTGACTGTATTAATATAAGCAGACGAACACTATAAGCAGACGATAATGTGACTGTATTAATATAAACAGACGAACACTATAAGCAGACGATAATGTGACTGTATTAATATAAGCAGACGAACAATATAAGCAGACGATAATGTGACTGTATTAATATAAACAGACGAACAATATAAGCAGACGATAATGTGACTGTATTAATATAAACAGACGAACAATATAAGCAGACGATAATGTGACTGTATAAATATAAGCAGACGAACATTATAAGCAGACGATAATGTGACTGTATTAATATAAGCAGACGAACAATATAAGCAGACGATAATGTGACTGTATTAATATAAACAGACGAACAATATAAGCAGACGATAATGTGACTGTATTAATATAAGCAGACGAACACTATAAGCAGACGATAATGTGACTGTATTAATATAAGCAGACGAACAATATAAGCAGACGATAATGTGACTGTATTTATATAAGCAGACGAACAATATAACCAGACGATAATGTGACTGTATTAATATAAGCAGACGAATAATATAAACAGACGATAATGTGACTGTATTAATATAAGCAGACGAACAATATAAGCAGACGATAATGTGACTGTTTTAATATAAACAGACGAACAATATAAGCAGACGATAATTGGACTGTATTAATATAAACAGACGAACAATATAAGCAGACGATAATGGGACTGTATAAATATAAGCAGACGAACATTATAAGCAGACGATAATGTGACTGTATTAATATAAGCAGACGAACATTATAAGCAGACGATAATGTGACTGTATTAATATAAGCAGACGAACAATATAAGCAGACGATAATGTGACTGTATTAATATAAGCAAACGAACAATAGAGGCAGACGATAATGTGACTGTATTAATATAAACAGACGAACAATATAAGCAGACGATAATGTGACTGTATTAATATAAGCAGACGAACGCTATAAGCAGACGATAATGTGACTGTATTAATATAAACAGACGAACACTATAAGCAGACGATAATGTGACTGTATTAATATAAGCAGACGAACAATATAAGCAGACGATAATGTGACTGTATTAATATAAACAGACGAACAATATAAGCAGACGATAATGTGACTGTATTAATATAAACAGACGAACAATATAAGCAGACGATAATGTGACTGTATAAATATAAGCAGACGAACATTATAAGCAGACGATAATGTGACTGTATTAATATAAGCAGACGAACATTATAAGCAGACGATAATGTGACTGTATTAATATAAACAGACGAACAATATAAGCAGACGATAATGTGACTGTATTAATATAAGCAGACGAACACTATAAGCAGACGATAATGTGACTGTATTAATATAAGCAGACGAACAATATAAGCAGACGATAATGTGACTGTATTTATATAAGCAGACGAACAATATAACCAGACGATAATGTGACTGTATTAATATAAGCAGACGAACAATATAAACAGACGATAATGTGACTGTATTAATATAAGCAGACGAACAATATAAACAGACGATAATGTGACTGTATTAATATAAGCAGACGATAATGTGACTGTATTAATATAAGCAGACGAACAATATAAGCAGACGATAATGTGACTGTATTAATATAAGCAGACGAACAATATAAGCAGACGATAATGTGACTGTATTAATATAAGCAGACGAACAATATAAGCAGACGATAATGTGACTGTATTAATATAAGCAGACGAACAATATAAGCCGACGATAATGTGACTGTATTAATATAAGCAGACGAACAATATAAGCAGACGATAATGTGACTCTATTAATATAAGCAGACGAACAATATAAGCAGACGATAATGTGACTGTATTAATATAAGCAGACGAACAATATAAGCAGACGATAATGTGACTGTATTAATATAAGCAGACGAACAATATAAGCAGACGATAATGTGACTGCATTAATATAAGCAGACGAACAATTTAAGCAGACGATAATGTGACTGTATTAATATAAGCAGACGAACAATATAAGCAGACGATAATGTGACTGTATTAATATAAGCAGACGAACAATATAAACAGACGATAATGTGACTGTATTAATATAAGCAGACGAATAATATAAGCAGACGATAATGTGACTGTATTAATATAAGCAGACGAACAATATAAGCAGACGATAATGTGACTGTATTAATATAAGCAGACGAACAATATAAGCAGACGATAATGTGACTGTATTAATATAAGCAGACGAACAATATAAGCAGACGATAATGTGACTGTATTAATATAAGCAGACGAACAATATAAGCAGACGATAATGTGACTGTATTAATATAAGCAGACGAACAATATAAGCAGACGATAATGTGACTGTATTAATATAAGCAGACGAACAATATAAGCAGACGATAATGTGACTGTATTAATATAAGCAGACGAACAATATAAGCAGACGATAATGTGACTGTATTAATATAAGCAGACGATCAATATAAGCAGACGATAATGTGACTGTATTAATATAAGCAGGCGAACAATATAAGCAGACGATAATGTGACTGTATTAATATAAGCAGACGAACAATATAAGCAGACGATAATGTGACTGTATTAATATGAGCAGACGAACAATATAAGCAGACGATAATGTGACTGTCTTAATATGAGCAGACGAACAATATAAGCAGACGATAATGTGACTGCATTAATATGAGCAGACGAACAATATAAGCAGACGATAATGTGACTGCATTAATATAAGCAGACGAACAATATAAGCAGACGATAATGTGTCTGTATTAATATAAGCAGACGAACAATATAAGCAGACGATAATGTGACTGTATTAATATAAGCAGACGAACAATATAAGCAGACGATAATGTGACTGTATTAATATAAGCAGACGAACAATATAAGCAGACGATAATGTGACTGTATTAATATAAGCAGACGAACAATATAAGCAGACGATAATGTGACTGTATTAATATAAGCAGACGAACAATATAAGCAGACGATAATGTGACTGTATTAATATAAGCAGACGAACAATATAAGCAGACGATAATGTGACTGTATTAATATAAGCAGACGAACAATATAAGCAGACGATAATGTGACTGTATTAATATAAGCAGACGAACAATATAAGCAGACGATAATGTGACTGTATTAATATAAGCAGACGAACAATATAAGCAGACGATAATGTGACTGTATTAATATAAGCAGAGGAACAATATAAGCAGACGATAATATGACTGTATTAATATAAGCAGACGAACAATATAAGCAGACGATAATGTGACTGTATTAATATAAACAGACGAACAATATAAGCAGACGATAATGTGACTGTATTAATATAAGCAGACGAACAATATAAGCAGACGATAATGTGACTGTATTAATATAAGCAGACGATAATGTGACTGTATTAGATTGAAAGTTTCGTCATAGTGGCAGTGAAAGGGTATAACACTGATACACTCACTCTCAAGCAGTGACGCAATTACAGTAAAGCCTCCCTAAATTACGACCACACATTTGTGTTAATTATCAGGGGCCCGTTTCCTAAAACTTCGTACGACAAATGTTGTCGTAAGACAGATTATAAAAGTCTTAATTATCTTTTATTTCTCCATCTAATCATGTCTTGTGACATCTCGTGAGAGACAGATGTCACAAGACAGGGTTAGATAGAGAAATCAGAAATTTAAAGTATTTCTAAGTTTTGACTTACGCCCGTTTTTGGCGTACGAAGTTTTATGAAACGGTGCCCAGGTATTTAAGGCAGGTGACTACTTAAAGCAATGTGAACGTAAAACAGAAAGCTCCTTCTGGAGCTTTCTGTTTTACGTTCACCTTGCTCTAAGCAGTCACCTATATGTTATGCCGTCAATTAGCATTCATTTATGTGGTCGTATTAGAGAGGTTTGACTGTAAACAACTTTGGAAAATCAGCCATATGTTACCAGACAGTGATATCTCGTTGTACATCAATTCGCCTATGTTATTGTTTGATTTTTCTGACCTGTCAGAGTTATTTTTTAGAACAGAATAGTTAATAATTGTCAATAGGTAAGCAAGGTAACATCGAATATGAAATCGTACACTTTCCTACTTGAGAAATGTATGATCCTCGTGCAGCACGAGACCGCTGCGCTAACTTTACTGATATTTTATTCTTTCCTAATAAACGCATTTATTTACTTAAACTATTATTTTCATTGCAAACAGAGTGGATCCAGATCAGACGCCGGGTAACGCGGCGTCTGATCAGGCTCCAACCTGTATGCTACTCAGATTACAAATATAGTTAATTTTTATAAAAGTTAATTTCGACAGTTGAGTACATTGTGTTTGCGTTTAAACGGGAAAGAAAAATGTATCCTCTACTGTACATTACGCACAAACATTACAGCTATCCGTATCTCTAACTGGATGTACAGAAAACGCATCCCTTTTAAAGTTTTAGAATGGTCCAATCTAAAAAATAACCCTGACAGGCCAGAAGAAAACACTAATACAATGCTGTTTAATATTGTATTATCTTATTACACAGCATACTAACATTTTCGAGCTCTGTTAAAAGAGTGTAATTCAAACGCTGTTTTTGATATGAATATCGGATCTTATAACAAATTTAAGGACAATATGGATATAAATCTGGTATAATAATAATAGTAATACTCTGATTTTGTATTTGATATGTTACTTAAAGGCGTATTTAGTATTGGTTGCAATTTGTTCAGTTTATTTTTGTCGGAAGTTAAGAAAATTTACTTAAAATATTTACTTTCCAATAGTTGACATTTCCAAGAAATGTGACAGCTTCGATCAAGACATGATTAAGCTTTTGTTCACAATATTTTCAAAATGTGCACAACCTTTTAATGTTCTTTTCGTGTTTCTGAAATCAATGAAATTATAAAGTATTAAAGTATGTACGGAAAGCATTAATAGTGCATCTTAAATCATCTATCTCTATGCCCTAGAATAAGAGTGATGGACAAGCAGGATTTCTCTTTGTTCATCAATCGGCAAATATACATAATATGCAGAACAAAGGCAATATCACAATACTTTACCATGACTTTGCGTATCATGACTGTGTTGCAGAACAACTTAGCAATAACAATAACGGATCTTATCCGGTAGCTGCATTCACAGTCACGGACTGTGATATATAAGTTAGCATATATAGCTTAGGAAAGCAGAAGCTTTGATGAATAGTAGGATAGAATAGTCTGGGAGACTACAATGTCGGTTGGCTTGAGCTTTAGTTTTTTACCATAGTGACAAAAGTAGAAACTCTTTCAGCGTAACTGTTCAATAGATTATTCCATACATACGCTGTAGCAAAGCTTTGTATCATTCATCCGGTGAAGAGAAAACGTACATTTCATACAGTCACGAGTCTATATAAACATGACTATTTCCTATAGCCTAGTAGGTTTTACTTTAAAACAGGCTGTAATAAATGCTTTACTTTTGACCTTTCTTAAAGTAGTAACCTATTTTCAAACCTAGAGCCCAGCTATGAGGGAAGGTTTCGGCCCTTAACTGCCTAGAAATTTACAAAACAGTTTGGATACTGAGCATACGCCGCTAAAGGCGGCGTCTGATCAGGATTCAAATTGTTTGACACACTCTTTCATATTTCTTAAGTCACAAATACCTGAACTTTGAATGTTAGACATAAATAGAACATGACTATGCTGTGCTTTTCGTACTTATTTGAATATACATCTGTAACATGACTGTGATAACACCAATTGATCTGGATCTAACTGTAATGTGATAGAATGGCAACATTTTGTGGAGAGGGGGATGCAAAATGATTAAACTGTCTGTGATAAACTTGTTTTGTTTATAGTATACCCCTTTTTACAATGAGCAAATTTGTTGACACAAAAAACAAATGATATCTTAAAACAATGTGATTGTACAGCGCTCCCTCTCTACAACGACACTCAATGGGAGACAACAAATATGTGCGTTGTTCGGAGGGAGTCGTTATAGGGAGGGAACTTGGTTGACATTTGCAAACAGCTCGAATCCAGTTCAGACGCCGCGTAACGCGGCGTCTGATCTGGATTCAAGCTGTTTGTTATTTGTCATAATGTTTTTTCTGTCAAAATGTCATTTATGTAAGAAAAACAGCAGACAACAATTTTAGCTAGATGATAATGCATAAGTGCAAGCATAAAACATAATTTTCGTGGGAACAGCGGTGAATGTCGTTGTAAGGAGGGAGTCGTTGTAAGGAGGGCCGTTGTAGAGAGGGAACGCTGTAATTCTAACATTCTCCAGAGCTTAAAGCAAGGTGACAATAAAACAGGATATTTCTCTTTACTTCCATCTGTTTTAAATACCTCCAGTGAAGAAAACGTGAAATTTCCAAAATGATTTCACGTTTGAACTATTATTTCCAGTGCAAACGGTTTGGAACCAGGCAAGACTCCAGTAACCCGGCGTCTGATCATGCTCCAAACTATTTGCAACTCAATTTAAAACTCGTAGTCAGAATTGTCAAAAAGTTGTTATTTTCCATATGTCAATGCAATGCGCTTGCGTTTCGTTTGCGTTTTAACTGAAAAAAATAACGTTTCTTCACTGTACTGATTAACACACTTTGAATGTGGTAATAACGAGGTTTCACTGAAGTTGTGAAATGAAATAGGATGTACAGTGTTCCCTCTCGAACAACGACTCCCTCCTTACAACTACCATGCTGCAGTTCCTTAAACAGGACAATTATGTTTAACGCTTTTACTGCTGAAATATCGTCTGCTTAAAGTTGTCGTCTTCAAAGTGGACATTTTAAAAGAATATATATAATGACGAGTGGCATGCAGCTTGACTCCAGATCAGACGCCGCATTATACTGCGTCTAATCTAGATTCAACCTGTTTGCGAATGTATGTTAAGTCTTAATTTTCCCTCCATATAACGACTTTCTCCGAACAACACACACAATCTTTGTCTCCCATTGGGTGTCGTTGTAGAGAGGGAGCACTGTAAATTTGATATGCTTCCATATGCACCATCGAACCAGACATGTCTCATCTACGATATCCATTCTTAACGTTACTGCCAGCAAATAGTCAAATAGGTTTATTTCGGTTTGTGAGGGACGACAGAATTGTCACTTTTTGATATTTGAATATATAAAATATGGAAATCCGCTATCCGGTTTGAACGGTAGTCAATTTTCGTCTGCAACTCCTGTCACCGGAATAATTTCTTATCTATTAAGTATCTGTTATATTCTTTGCAACGAAACATCCAAGACTGAAACAGTTTTGGGCGAGGTGGAAGGCCGATGGACTTCATGACTCGACTGAATCCAGATCTTTACAACCTTAGCACATATAAGCGGCAGTTAATACCTTCAGAACAATGGCGTCATCAAGTGCAAACGATTGTCGTCTGTTTTTGTTTTTCACATTAGAATTTAAGTTATATATACAACGCGTTGGTTTGAAGAAAAAAGCACGTTGTTGCCTATTTATCAATGCTGCGTAACGGTTACAGTGGAGAATGTGTTATTCTTTCCCAATAAACGCGTTTACGCTAAAACTATTATTTGCAGTGCAAACAGTTTGGAGCCTGATCAGACGCCGGGTTACCCGGCGTCTGATCTGGCTCCAAACTGTTTGCCACCAAGATAAACATGAAATATCAGAATTGTCCAAAAGTTGTTTTTTTCTACGTTTTAGCGCTTTGCGTTTGCGTACGTTTGCGTTTAAACGGGAAAGAATAACATATTCTCCACTGTATACGTAAACCATTCATCTTAATATTTCCTGTCTGCTTTTAACGCCTGTGTGTACATTTTGCGTCGCCTGGTCTAGATTTTAATTGTTTAGCAAAGTCGCCTTTGGAAGTTTAGTGGTTAAAACAATACATAAGGAGCAAACTGCATAGAAGACATTATTCAAGGCAACAGAAGCGCAAACGCATCACAGTAAAATGTAGAAAAGAACAGCGTTTTATTTTTACAATGCTGAATTTGAAGTTAAATTTTGGCAATGGAAAACATAGTTTAGCTTACACGAGTTTATTGGGAAAGAATCACGTCTTCTCTACTGTAATATCCGTTTATCACCATATCTAATATTAGCAGGAAAAATAACCAAAAGGTCAGACGACTAAATCTGACATGTGTTTTATACAGTGAAATGCAGACTGACATGCATGACAGATAATGTATTTAATTGTTTCACAGGTTGGAGTCTCACGAAGAAAATGATTTCTTCGTCACTGCTTCTGACACAGAATCCAATAAGCTGTCGCTGAGAATTTTAACATGCCTTTAGTTGTTGCCACACACGCACAGCATTAAAGACATCAAAGTACTGAACGTAATCAGATTTATAAATCATGTTGGGGTAGCAGACAGCTATGTCCCAAGTACCTCAACACAAAGAGGTCGTTAAGCGTTTTAAAGCCAGCTGTTTGATGATGAAATGTCCCCTAATGTAAATAATGTGCCTAATGTCTACTCTTAAAGGTACATATACAGTGGATAATGCGTTATTCTTTCCCGTAGACAGTGCAATATTTTGACAATTCTGATAACTAATGTTTATCTTGGTGGCAAACTATTTGGAGCCTGATCAGACGCCGGGTTACCCGGCGTCTGATCTGGCTCCAAACTGTTTCCAATAGAATAATATTTGAAGCGTTAAAGCGTTTATTGGGAAACGTTTTCTCTACTGTAATACCCGTTTATCACCATATCTAACATAAGCAGCAAAAATGACACACAAAGTCAGACGAGTGAATCTGACATGTGTTTTATACATTGAACTGCAGCCTGAAATGCATGACAGAGAATGTGTTTGATTGTCTCACAGTTTGGAGACTCACGAAGTAAATGATTTCTTTATCACTGCTTCTGACACAGAATCCAATAAAGTGTCGCTGAGAATTTCAACATGCCGTTTGTTGTTACCGAATAAGCACAAAACTAAAGACATCAAAGCACTGGGCGTAATCAGATTTATAAATCATGTTGGGTAGCAGACAGCTATGTCCCATAGGTCATCATCACAAAGAGGTCGTTAAGCGTCTATTCAGCCAGCTGTTTGATGAAATGTCCTCCAACGTAAATTATGTGCCTAATGTCTACTCTTAAAGTTACATATATGTATGTATATACGACGGTGAATAATTTTTATTCTTTCTCTAAAACAATTAAACAGTAAAGCAGACACAATGCAATAAAATGCTGTATGTTTCAGGGTTTTGTGCAGTTGTTGTTGTGGTTGCAGACTAGACTGTTTTATCAGATGGGGAGTAATGTGGCGTCTGATGAGGCTCCAAACTTTGTAAAAAATGAACATTCGTTCTTGGAATACATACGATGATTATTGGAAATAAAAACGTTATAAACGGCTTATTTAATAAACACACATATGCTGTGTAACAAAATATTATTAAGTCATACTTTAATGTTTTGAAGAAAGTCAGTCAAATTGTTTGGCGTCCTTTTAAACACAGAGTTTCCGTTGAAACTTTAAATGGACTATTCCAGCTTCCTATTAACTCTCGTCAACTTCTGACTATTGTCTGATTTGTTTGTACATTGCATAAACTCAATAAAAACAATACAGGCCCTTATCAAAGAATAGATTTTCCTCAGAACACAACAGTTAATATTAATTTATTGCTGACTATTTCGGCGACGCGACAACTTCTCACTCGCGGATTTGATACTCGGGACGCTACGCCTACTGGGGAAAAGATATTCTTTGATATGGATTTACCAACACAATGAACACTTTAACCCTTTCACTCTCAATGACGCCTTAAAGCGCGTTTGCAAACAATTTTGATCCTGATCAGACGCCGCGTAACGCGGCGTCTGATCAGGATCCAAACTGTTTGACCCTCTTATCGATATTTATTGAGTCATACAAACTTAAATCTAACTTTGAAACGTGTCTTACAGACAACAATACTGAAGCAGGCGACAATAAAACGGTGAAGGGGTAAAATATATCCCGAATAATTTTATCATGACAGGGTTAAAGAATAGTGCAGACCCTATACAGAGAGCTTCTGCTATGAGTCATATGACATCGGTCTACACTGTATATATATGACAAACGTACTCTTCCTTTTGAATAAATGACGCAAATTTGCATCACATGGCCTTAATGGGTTACAAGAAAAGAACAGTTTGTAGTATGTTATTCTTACAGATATAAACCTGGAGTAGTTTGACTGCAAAGACAATAATATGAATGTCAAATGTTTCTTTTGATTTGGAAGAGAAAGTGAATACAACCCAAGAGATGTCTGCTTAACCCATATACTGCCAATACGGCGGAAGTACCCGTCTAACACCGTCGCTCCAATTTTATCGTCCATTTATGTTTTTCGTCAGCCTTTTCTTCTCAAATTGGGAATCGTATGCGTTTGTTGACTTAGGAAATATTGATATGAGTGGCAAACGGTTTGAATCCTAATCAGACGCCGCGTTGTGCGGTGTCTGATCATCATCCAAACTGTTTGTAAATGTAAGTGCTGTCGGCCTTGGTAGCGAAATTGACAAGTTTGGATCTTTTTGCACTAGAACCATGCGACTGCTGGTAATCATTGTTTATTAGTCATAGGTTAGATAAAACTTATTTTACATTTTCAACCGTAATGAAACAATATTAGACGTCAACTGTCGTGACTTTTAATCCGACGCAAAACTGTTTAACACTTACATAGACCTATTTTTCTGATGAGGGTTACAGTGGAGAATCTGTTATTCTTTCCCAATAAACGCGTTTACGCTAAAACTATTATTTGCAGTGCAAACAGTTTGGAGCCAGATCAGACGCCGGGTAACCCTGCGTCTGATCAGGCTCCAAACTGTTTGCCACCAAGATAAATATGAATTATCAGAATTGTCAAAAAGTTGTACTTTTCTACGTTTTAGTGTTTTGCGTTTGCGTACGTTTGCGTTTAAACGGGAAAGAATAACAGATTCTCCACTGTAATATCCAAAGGTACTTGTGTACACTTTCACAGATGACCAATTTAGTGTATATTTACTATTTCGCTTAATAAATTCTGTTGAAATAGCACATAAAATAAATATAAGACACTCGTCAGCATCAAATTTGATATTTTATTTGCATCTGTATCCAGTTATAACTTTTCCTTTTAAACCATTTTAACATAGTTTAAAAAGCAATAAAACACAATAATAAATAAATGATTTAAAAGAGGATTCAATTTCTAAAATGCATAGTATTACGGTTTAATGCCTTTCTGAATCAGAGTTTAATGATTACATCTGACAGTACCATGGGATAAATGTCGGTGAGAGGAAAATAAAATCTAACCCCTTCATTGCCAAGTCAAACTGCATATATAGTTGCAGAACTGTGTCTTATTAGATAAGATTTCTAATATCGGCGTCTGATCAGGATACAAACTGATTGACAACAGTTATATGTACAATGCTTTCTCAGTTAAAATGTATTAACTGTTATCATGTTGCATTGTCGTCTGCTTCAAGTGTATCCTCTACACAAACACAAAATATGTTTTATGCTTCATGAAATGAATACAGATTGAGTATGAGTGCCAAACAGTTTGGATACAGGTCAGACACCGCGTGGACGCGGCGTCTGACCAGGATCTACACAGTTTGCAAATGAGAGCTTAGCCTCGCTTAGCATAATAAAGCTTAAAACTACATTTGATAAATGAAAAAATCTATCTCTAGTGGTCAAGAACTTCATAGCAATGAAGGGATAAATACAATAGCTAACGATTGTGTTGAAGAATGAGTAATCAACTTCACTGTGAGCTTTGAACATCGAACGTTTTTCATATTATCTTCAGACCAAAAAATGTTATATTGAAATACTAGTCAGAGCAACAGATAAGGGTAGTTTTTCAAAACTTAAAATCTTTATTTCTGAATTAAACCCTATGAGTAGTGACTCATTAGAATTGTCTCTTCGAGACGATTCTAATGAGTAGTGACACCATAGGATTTGGTGCTAAAAATAGTGAATAAATGTGGGATTTGATGAAAAAACTACATCTTATCTGGAGCCCTGCTAGTACAATAAATATATTCGAGTTTTGTTAAACCCTTTAAAATAGCGTCTGCTTTCGATGAAGCGCTTGATAACTCGGCAAAAAGTATCCAAACTTGATTGACGAATAGATATTGTCTCATTTGAATAACAAAAGCATCTTTTTGTACATTTTGAAGCAGTTTGTCTGCAATAATATCAGAGTAATGCATATTAACTCTTCCCCTGTCAATAACGACTTGAGTTGTATATGCAACGATATGGTAAAAAGATCACATTGCGGATCACGATTCAAACTGTTTAACTCCTTAACTGCCATGACGTCATCAATTTTAAACAATTGTCGTTTGTTTTTATTTTTTAAATTTAGGCATTTGATTTAAGAGGACCCCATATTAAATCATACCAAAATAGGTTCTCTACATACAGCGAATTGCAATTTTCGTCAACTGACGACTCATTCTGAACTATGCTTTAGTTGACCAGAATGAACGATCGCTCTTTAAGATTAACTAAAATGAGTGTCAAACAGTGTGGGTCCTTATTAGACGCCAATGTACGCGGCGTCTGCACTCAGGGTGATGAAGCGAACTGGTTAACATTCGGATCAAACCATTTGCTGTTTATTGCATACAGTGGAGAATCTGTTATTCTTTCCCGTTTAAACGCAAACGTACGCAAACGCAAAGCACTAAAACGTAGAAAAGAACAACTTTTGGACAATTCTGATAATTCTTGTTTATCTTGGTAGCAAACAGTTTGGAGCCTGATCAGACGCCGGGTTACCCGGCGTCTGATCTGGCTGCAAACTGTTTGCACTGCAAATAATAGTTTTAGCGTAAACGCGTTTATTGGGAAAGAATAACAGAATCTCCACTGTACAAATTGATGGATACACTCAGTCAACAAAAGGTACTTTGCAAGCGTTATTTTGGCAGAGGAATGCAATAAACACATGAATAATTTTCTGCATTACATGTGTCATGTTTTAAATGTTGAGACTGTATATTAGACTGACAATGTTACAATGTAATAACATTGCATGAATTTCGCCAAATGTTTAGTTCACTTAGAAAATATAACAGTTATGTCAGGGCTGCCATTTCTCCGGATTTTTCCTAAATCTCCGGATTTTTGTTCACTACATGGTATCTTAAAGCAGGCTGAAAGTAAAGCAGAATGCGCCCCAAGGCGCATTCTGCTTTACTTACATCCTGCTTTAAGTAGTCGCATGTCAAAAAAAACAAGAAAAAGGCTATGGGGTAAAGGTACGATTCGTAAAATCGTACTTAAAAAATGCAAATTTGGAAATCTTAGGATTTTTCATGTCAACTTATGGCAGCCCTGTTATGTGCAAAGGGAGATAACAGCGTCAGACCAAACTCGATACTCTACGTACATCGAATTGCCATTTTCGTCAAATGACGACTCATTCTGCACTATGCTTTAGTTGACCAAAATGCCCGATCGCTTTTTGTAGAGGACCGATATTGATCATCATTGGTTCAATCTCATTAGGGGTTCCCAACCATTAACCCTTTCACTCTCAATGACGTCATAAAGCAAATTTGCAAACGTTTTTGATCCTGATCAGACGTCGCGTAACGCGACATCTGAGGATCAAAACTGTTTGCCACTAGTTTTGAAATTAGGTCAGTTATACTGCCTTAAATCTAACTTTAAAACGATATTGCTGACAACAATATTGAAGCAAAAGACAATATGGCGAAGCCTTCACGATAAATTTGATCATGAACCCGGTTAAGATAACCGCTTTGCAGACAAGAGGCGAAGCCGTTATTTCTATTGCACACAGTTTAGATACAGGTGAGACGTCGAGTTTTACAGAAGAAGAATATCCAACAATTACAACGTTCCCTCTCTACAACGACACCCAATGGGAGACGAAATTTATGTGCGTTGTTCGGAGGGAGTCGTTGTAGGGAAAATGGCTTACATTTGCAAACAGCTTGAATCCAGATCAGTCGCCGCGTAACGCGGCGTCTGATCTGGATTTAAGCTGTTTGTCACTCGTCATTTTGTTTTTTCTATCAAAATATCTTATATGTAACTTTGAGAAAAACAATAGACGACAAGTTTAAGTAGACAGTATTGCAGCCGTGAAAATGTTGTACATACAGTGGAGAATCTGTTATTCTTTCCAAATAAACGCGTTTACGCTTAAACTATTATTTGCAGTGCAAACAGTTTGAAGCCAGATCAGACGCCGGGTAACCCGGCGTCTGATCAGGCTCAAAACTGTTTGCCACCAAGATAAACATGAATATTCAGAATTTTCAAAAAGTTGTCATTTTCTACGTTTTAGTGTTTTGCGTTTGCGTACGTTTGCGTTTAAACCGGAAAGAATAACTGATTCTCCACTGTAATTATAATTGATTCTGAGAACAGCGCCAATGGTCCTTGTAAGGAGGGAATCGTTGTTCGGAGGACCGTTGTAAAGTACTGAACCTTATTAAATTAAATTGATAATCGCAAGCGAATTGCCGTCGAATCGGGGGCTTAAAAAAACAAATCCTACGTTTGAATACTTTAACGCGAATTTTCAGAAGAAGTTGTGACAAAAATGGAATCGAAAAAATTAACGAAGGCATATTTGCGAACATTTGTGAGATACACCACTCAAGAAAACTTATCCGAGGGTAAATTAGTATTTTGAAATCGCAAGCGAATCGCCATCAAATTGCCATCGAATTGCAAGCGAATCGCAAAAATTGTTAATTTAATAAGATTCAGTACTGTAGGGAGGGAAAACTGTACAACGAAAATGCGACCAGGAGAAAACTTGTTATGGCATCATATTTTGTGTTTACAAAATTAACGTTTATAATACCAAGTGCACTAAAACTTCCGATTTTGCATTTAATTCACTTGCAATTATTTCAATCCATTAAGACGGGCTGCAGATAATTTGAGAAATAATTATCATGGTTTTTAATTAAGATTATCATGAGCTCAGGTCTTGTAAAATTGTTTCTCAAATACGGCCAGTGAACTCCGAAATTGAGATCATTCACATGACTCGTTTAATCCTTAACCGTTTTACTATCAATGACGCCAAAAAGCGCGATTTCAAACTGTTTGGATCCTGATCAGACGCCGCTTAACGCGGCGTCTGGGTGAGATCTTAAATGCTTGACACTCCTTTTGAAATGTCTTCAGTCAGACTGATTTAAATTTAATTTTGAATGGACATTGCAGAAAACGATATTCAAGCAGACGACAATATGGCGGTGAAGGGGTAAAAATATCACGATAAATTTGATCATAAACGAGTTAATATGCTTACCGCGTCATGAATGACATTTACAAACATGTTGGATCTTGATCAGACGCATTGTAACTCAACGTCTAATCAGGATCAAATAATTGGTATGATATATTCCAACAAGCTTCAGAAATAGATTATTAAAAATTAACACTTTTCAGTACCTTGCTTTCTAATCCATGTTTGAATGATTTTGACACCAAGTTATTTAACATACAGTGGAGAATCTGTTATTCTTTCCCGTTTAAACGCAAACGTACGCAAACGCCAAACACTAAAACATAGAAAAGAACAACTTTTGGACAATTCTGATAATTCATGTTTATCTTGGTGGCAAACAGTTTGGAGCCTGATCAGACGCCGGGTTACCCGGCGTCTGATCTGGCTCCAAACTGTTTGCAATGGAAATAATAGATTTAGCGTAAACGCGTTTATTGGGAAAGAATAACGTTTTCTCCACTGTATAACACAATACTTGTAATATTTTGAAACAAGTGCTGTTTTAACCGAAAATAAATAAATCTTATTTTTGACAATCTTTGCAGACGACAAGTCCAAAGCAGACACCATTTGGCAAGATAAGGGTTAATAGAAATTGGTCATCATAATTTGCCAAGACACAATTATGTTTCTATCCGGTTACGCAGTCTGTTTGATGGGAATATGAGATTTTGAAATAAATTTCACCAGTCGTGTTTCGCTCATAATACAGTAAAACCTCTCTATTACGTCCACTTAATTGTTTTAATTAATAATCGTTTAAGACTTATTAAGGTATGATTAATTAAAACAAAATGAAAGTAAAACAGCAATACTATATAAGAACTTTCTATTTTGCTTTAAGCTTGCTTTAAGTTGTCACCTGTCTTTCATACAAATATGATGGTCGTTAATGAGAGGTTTTACTATCTTCGTCATGTTCTTTATAACATTTCTTGTACACATGAAGAGAGTTTAATGCCATATTGTTACAGTGGAGCAAACGTTATTTTTCCCATTTAAACGCCAACGAAACGCAAAAAGTATTACACTCGAGCTTTCTGTCTTTTCATTTTGAAATGAATGGGAAAATGTTTGAAACATAATCAGTCGTTGGGTTATCATGTGTCTGGTCTGGCTCCAAACTGTCTGTAATGGACATACAGTGGATAATCTGTTATTCTTTCCCGTTTAAACGCAAACGTACGCAAACGCAAAGCACTAAAAAGTAGAAAAGAACAACTTTTAGACAATTCTGATAATTATTGTTAATCTTGGTGGCAAACAGGTTGGAGCCTGATCAGACGCCGGGTTACCCGGCGTCTGATCTGGCTCCAAACTGTTTGCACTGCAAATAATAGTTTTAGCGTAAACGCGTTTATTGGGAAAGAATAACAGATTCTCCACTGTAAGAGTTTTGGAAAGAATAACCCCACTGTAAATTATCAAATCCTGAAATAGCAGCACGATAACAAAAATTGTTTCTGTATAAAACAGTTTTGGTTATCTATTTGTAATTTTCTTTTTATATGTAATATCATTTTGGAATAATAATAGATAGATCTATCCAAAAAAGAATATATTATTTATTGAAATATCTTCACGATTAACTATTCATACATCTACTAAGACGAGTTAATATTCAAAAAAGGTCATCGATCTGCTTTTCCAATTTCTTTTTTATCTTGAAATACGGAATTTTAACTATTAAAGCTCAAACATCCTTTCCCATTTATAACTAAATTCTCATATTCGGAATTTGTATCTAAAGAAGAGATTGAAATATAGTGCTTGATATTGATTCAAATAGTTTGAAATTCAGAAAACACATCCGATGCCCTGGACGAATGCATTTGGGTCTGCAAACAAATCGAATCCAGGTCAGACGCATACATGTAAGCATTTGGCGCCTGGGGGCCGTTTTACTAAACTACTTACGCAAAAATTTGTGTAAGTCAAAATTTTAAATTATATTTTTTATAATCACTTGCTACAAACAGCAAATAGCCAGATCAGAGGACGCGCTTTTAGCGCGTTCTCTGATCTGGCTATTTGCTGTTTGCAAACGTTTATGATCGAAAAATAAGAGTTAAATGATTTTGACTTATGCAAACATTTTGCGTAAGTTGTTTAGTAAAACGGGCCCCTGGTCAGGATCCAAGCTGATTGTCCCTCATACCAATTTTTCTTCAGTGAAGTGAACCTGTATAATATCTAAATAAGAGAATTTTAAAGACGCCGTCATTTTCTTTGCAGACGACGTTATGACGGTGAAGGGATAAATATGTATCCATATTATAGGAGCGTAATAGCCGCATCCGTTTGTAGTCTATATTCATTTCACCGGGAGGGCTTTATAAACCTAGTTACACGTACTTAGTTTATCATTGTCCTAGATAATTTAAATCGCAACTTCAAGCTAAAACATAACGCTGTCTGTTGTAAATTTGTTTTCTGCATCCTTTGTCGATCAGACAGTACCAAAATCTGATACTAGTTTGAAAAACAGTTTGGAGACACTGGTTTGGCTCAAAACTGGTGTACATATATGCCAGTTAAGGAAATAAATGTTAGAATTGTAAGCGAAATGTTAAATAGCATAACCTGCATTACAATCAAATGTTTCCCGATAGAAACAGGTGTTTTTAAAATGGTGACCGGAACATTATTGCCTATACGTGTAGGCGTCTACGAAATCTTGTAGGACTGTTATTGTGTCCGCAATAGCAACAAAACTTTTTTGAGCATGGAATTAATGTCTGATTTGAATCTCAAACACATTCAATCTGTTCCAGTAGTTCGATTTTGGTAAGATGGAATAGCGTGTTACCCATGCATGTGGGTGTATATAAAACAAGACGAGCAAAAGTAAATAAAGAAATCTGAATGAGTTCAATATTTATTGCAAGTAGTTTTTATCCTGAGCTGACGCCGCGTTACACTGCTCCTGATCAAGGTCCAAACTATTTGACACTATTTTTTAAGGCACACTACCTAAAGCTTAAAACTGAGACATAAATGTAGACCACAATTGTTTGATATTGTTAACGACATGGCAGTGAATAACGACATGGCAGTGAAGGGGTTTATTCCATTGGTTAGTATAAAAAGCACTAAGGTTCGCGTCATGTTAATTTTAGTCAACGAGTTTATTACATATGACAAACAATGAGCTCGAATATGATAATCTTGTTATCACATAACACTTTTAAACACCTAGATCAATAGCAGCCGTAGTGTGTAGTATTTCTGCTATATATATTTTCCGCCAAAACCTGACGTTATTTACGGTAACGTCCTCGCAAATGTCGTCATTGGGTGTCCCGATACATGTAGCGCTTGTGATCGAAACGATTTGGCCGGAACCAATAAAACGATATTTCACTAGTGGGTTACAATATTTATACAATGGCTTTATTCCACTCTCAGATTGCTAGGTATGTGATAAAAATACTTCGTCAATACTTCTGAAAAAGTAACACATAGCATAGACAAGCCATGAAAGCCAAACCACTCCGTTATGTCACAAAGCTAATCAAATAGTAAACACACTGAAACACTCGGTTTTATCAGCAGTATAACTTATGTTGAGGTAGCAGACTGCCCAATCCCAAGACACTAATAACAACGAGATCGTTAGGCGTTACTTATGCCAGCTTTTCTGAAAACTGATTTCCTCAACGGCTACTATTGACCTGTTGTCAATACATATAGGGGCGAAACATCAATATGCCCCAATAATCATGGGCACGTCTTACGAAACGACGTACGACAAATATTGTTGTAAGTCAGATTCTTAAATTCTCAATTATTATTTATTTCTCCTTCTAATCCTGTCTTGTGATATCTCTTTGGAATCGTCTTGAAAATTAGAAATAAGATTAATTTTACATCTTTGACTTATGACGAATGTTTGGCTCTAAATTACAGAACAGAACAGAAACACATATCAATATAAGTCTTCTAAACGCAATTTTAGTCGGGATAAGGTTGTAAAAAGAATCAGTTTAACCCGTTCACTGTCATGACATCTTCAATTCGAAGCAATTGTCGTCAGCTTCTATTTCTCAAATATAAAGTTTAGGCATTTTGACTTAGTAGATATTGAAACAAGCGTCAAACAGTTTGTTTCCTGATCAGACGCCGCATAACCGCGGCGTCTGATCAGGATCAATACTGTTTGCAAATAAGTATTGTAAACAGCGTAAGGCAATAAAGGGATTAATCGATATATGTTTCTTACAAAAAATGGCGATATACAGTGGAGAACGCTTTGCTTTGTTCTTTTCCTTTCAAATGAGAACAAAACACAAACGCAATGCAGTTACATGTGGAAAAATTGCCCTTTTTTAAAGGTCTATCGATTATTTTGATATAAGTCTTAAATAGTTCTGAGCAAGGTCGCGATGAAACGATTTCGAATGAGATTGAGACATAATATGAACTCGATGTTTGCATGAATCTGAGTCGTTTAGTAAAATCCAGGCCAGATTAGACGCCTTGTGAGTCGGCGACTGATCTAGCTCCAAACTGTTTGCCATTGAAATCATCTTATCCACCCTGAAAATAGGTACAAAATCTAATATGTCTTTTATACAGTGAAATGCAGCCTGACATGCATGACAGAGAACGTATTTGATTGTTACACAGGTTGGAGACTCACGAAGAAAATGATTTCTTCTTCACTGCTTCTGACACAAAATCCAATAACCTGTCGCTGAAGCTCCTAACATAGCATTGGAAAGACATGTAGTACTGGTAATATTCAGTTAAATATTCTTGTTAACACTGTTTAAAATGGGACATTGTCGTATTAACCCTTTGAGCCCTAGTCACGCATATTGGCGTCATTTGCAAACAGTGTACTTGTCAATAGAACACTTGTCCTATGACAAACAGTGAATACCCAGATCAGAGGGCTCCTACAAGCCCTCTGATCAGGGTCTTCACTGTTTGTTATTAGGCCAAATATTGACAAAAACAACCCTAAAAGTCAGAAATGGTCTAGAATTAGATGGAAACTGGAATTGTCCATTTAAAGATTTTAGGGAGGAAAGAGTTAACAAGCTCTTTTACCCCTTCACTTCTATGACGTCATCAAGTTTAAACAATATTCGTATGCTTATATTTCTGAATACTAGGTTTCAGGTTACTGTGCTGGCGGTCTTTTTTATTGTAAGGTTGTGGAACAGGGTTTATATTTTATGTACACTGTTCGTCTTTATAGGTGAATATAGGAGATAAGTGTGAGGTTGGGCGCCCCTAAACCCAGGTTTAACCCCCCAGTGGTTGTTAATAATTAATTAATTTATAATTGATTATTGATTGCTACTGACCGTACCAAGGCGGGCTCCTATGTTCACTTAGCTTTATGTTTGTCTTGCGTGTTGTTTTCTATTTAGTGTGTAGATGAAGGAATGGTATTGCGTGTGTGTGTGGTTGTGTGTGTGTGTGTTTGTTATGGTATGGCGGTGTGTGTGTTCTGCTTTAGAGATGGGTGTATTGTTTGTGTTGCGTTTCCTGCTTGAGTCTTCTTTCGTATTCAGGTACTGTGACTTAAGAAATATCTACATGAATGTCAAACTGTTTGGATCGTTAGATTGCGTCTGATCAGGACCTAAACTGTTTTCAAAATACTAATGCACTTGGGGTTAGACAGTAAAGTTGTTAAGACCTATAACAAATGCAATGAGTTTGAATCCAGATCAGACGGAATGGATGTATTTTCATTCAAACTGTCTGTACTAGAACAGATGTTTTATTTGACGTAAGCATACAAGCTCATCATCATAAGATATGTACATAATAACATAAAACTGATGGTACAGTGGAGAATCTGTTATTCTTTCCCAATAAACGCGTTTACGCTAAAACTATTATTTGCAGTGCAAACAGTTTGGAGCCAGATCAGACGCCGGGTAACCCGGCATCTGATCAAGCTCCAAATTGTTTGCCACCAAGATAAACATGAATTATCAGAATTGTCCAAAAGTTGTTCTTTTCTACGTTTTAGTGCTTTGCGTTTGCGTACGTTTGCGTTTAAACGGGAAAGAATAACACATTCTCCACTGTATTTACATTCGCCCCATTCAATTCCATTGACAAAAAGGTGATCATTTCGTATAAACACCATTTCTCGAGAGGGCGGGACTTCTGGAAAAGTTTTCATTCGCGAATTAATCTTTGGAACTTGGGACAGCAAACATTTGTGCGGATTTTTTCAAAATTTGTTCTTAACCGATATATGCCTTCCTATTGGTGGAAACCATGATTACCGACTAATATTCTTCTTTATTAAAGAGATAAATTGCAAGAAAATTGACATACCTTATAAACAACAACTGTCTGCATTCCTTCTTGGCCACAAAAACGATATATTTATTCTACTTTCGCGCCAAACTGTCAAAGTTGTTGATCTTAAAATGTTAACAATTGAACTTATGTTTTTGCTTTCGAATGTACGCAGCTACAGTTATTCGGTCATGGCTGTTCCTGATAGGGTACATGTACATATTATTCGTGTTATCAACCTCTAATATGGATTTAACATACAGTAGTAGTAAGTAGTAGTAATCTTTATTTACATCTCATCATTATACATACATGTTTGTAAATATAATCACAAATACAGTAAACTATAGACATGTATAATGCCACTCCTAGTTGGAGTTATAAGAGATGAGTAAACATTGTAACAATTATCATTTAAGAGTAACTGTACATATACTGTACATATCTAAGATTAAGGATAAAACTGCAATACCGATGCTAATCAGAATCTAAAATTACTGCACTAAAACAAGTTTTAAGACACTGAAAGACAAAAACTGGCACTACTGTGCACTACTTAAAGAATGGTTATACGAACACATATGTTCCTTTGATCAGATCAAAGTGAACAGGATTAGCAAAGATATTACAAACCACATAAAAAGATAGTCATTTCCTGACAGTTTGCAAAAAACACAATTGACATTATTTATATTATAAAACGTTATTTACACTGTAAAAACTGCCGGTGTTGAAGAATGGCAAAACAGGTTTTGGCACAAGTACGGACCATATCTGGGTTAGAAAACAGAAAGCAGAACTTATTCATATCACATAGAGAATGAAACATGGGGCTTAAAACGTGAGCTCTTGAAAGAAGGTCTTGTCTTATATTAATATACATGGGACAATTCAATAATACATGTACTTCATTCTCGATGGTATTTGTGTCACAAAAGGGACAAATTCTAGAACCGTCTGGCAGACCCTCGTAACGACCAGTTTCAATTCTAATAGGGGCGACCCCTAATCGGAATTTACAAAAGGCCGAACGATGTCGGGGTGGCAATATAATTTTACAATAATGTTCGGCGTACAAATCCGTTTTAAAAGATTTATAAACTCTTAGTTTATTACGACCACGGCCAGAAGGACCCACAATATTGTTTATCCTGTTTGACCAGCTGTTGATATGGACATTAAATGTCCGAATCTCAACCTCGTTTGCGAAAGAACGAGAAATAGGGTTGGTTAAACTAGTAAACATAGAAAATTCATTAGCATCGTAATACTTCTTTACATTAAAAAAACAGTTTTTACAAGAGTTACTAGCCTTACCATAAGCCCAGAGTGCCACTCTTTTATTGACCCTTGCATTATTCATACATGAAAGTTTCGACCAATATAAAGAAATGCACTTCCATTGACGGACAATTGGAGGTTTCCAACCCATATCCCCGGATATTCCATCACATGGTGAATACTTCCCGACTCCAAGAAAAAATCGCATTGCTCTATTGTGAACGCTCTCGACACATGAATATGCTTTAAAACCCCATATAGCAGCACTGTAATTGATAACTGGCCACACGATAGAGTCGTTATATGGTACACCGCCAATGGATTTGCATTTTGCTATTAACAGGCCCAACGCCCGACCGGCACTTTGAGCAACCGATTTAACAGTGACATTGAAATCTAAATTTTCCGGTAAAACAACCCCTAAATAAGTATATCTATCAACAATGTCAATAGAGTTAGTACCAAACATAAAGTTAAACTGTGTACACATCTCAGATTTTGGTCTAAAATGAACAACATTGCTCTTAGAATTAATAACAGTCATGTCATTCAAGACACACCAATCGCTTAAAGAATTTAGAAGTAACTGCAGATCATAAGCGGATTCTGCCATCAAAACAATATCATCTGCATATAACATTATGCACACCTTCTCTTCTCCTAAGCTTACACCAATATCTAAGGATTTCAGATAAAGAGACAAATCATTGATAAACAAATTAAACAAAATAGGAGAAAGAATATATCCCTGTCTCAAGCCGCAATTTACATCGAACCAGTCTGTATAAAAACTATTTACTCTTATACATGATTTCACTGAAACATATAAAGACTGTAATGCATGCATCATTTTTCCTGTTATCCCTAAATCAACTAAACGTTTCCATAAAATATGTCTGTTAATGGTATCATATGCCTTTTTAAAATCGATAAAGGCGCAAAAAGTGGATTTACGCAACTTTTGTATCAATTATACTTGTAAGATTAAGTATATGGTCAGTTGTACTACAGCCTTTTCTGAACCCATTTTGTCCATCTGACACTTTCCCGTTTACCTCTGACCACACACTTAATCTACTGTTTATAATGGAACAATAAATTTTATACATAGCCGGGGCTAGTGAAATACCCCTATAAGACAGCGGGTCCCTTCGGTCCAATGTAGAAGACTTAGGTATGGGATTAATAATGCACTTGTTCCACAACGACGGAAGCATACCATTATCAAAACATATATTAAACAATATATATAGGAAAGAGAGTGATGTATCATTTCTAAGTACTTCAACTGCAATGTTGTCAATGCCACTTGCCTTTCCCTTATTTACTGAACTGATGGCATTTTTCACCTCCAAAATAAATATATGAGCATTAAAACCTGCATCATTTACTGACGTGTTACTAGTTGTATAGGAAGCGTTATTTGCAGTTTGGAACAGAGAGCTGATAAAACACTATCAATGTTCCTAGAGATTGAACCATCATCAAGAACCACTTCTAATGGAATTCTATTACATGTTTCTTTTTTGCTATTTACACCTATTTTGCCAATTGATTTCCAAAACTTAGATGTATCAACATCGCACTCGTTTAAAATTTCCGATTCTAAAGAATACCAATGATGACGTTTAGCTCTCTGTACTTCACGGTCAAATAACTTTCGAGCATGTATAAAGTCTTGTCTCAACGCAGAGTTATTACTTTTATCCTTACATGATAGCCAAACCTTTTCAAATTTACATAAGTTATTCCACAGACAAAGTTTCAGACCACCATACATGCATACTTACAAAATGTTAATCTAATATTAGAAATTACAGTAAATACATTGTAAATATAAGAAATGAACATATTTGTTTCGGCGTTCAAGCGAAATGAACGACAGAAAACTATCGACAAATTTACCATGAATCGCGCTAGCAATCTTCGTCCGAAGTATATCATTTGAAGTTTTTAATGAGGAACAGTTTGGGCTCTTTTTAGACACCGCAAACCGTTTGCAAATAACGACATTTACGCCATTGGCAGTGAAAGGATTCTTGTGTTTCGTATGGAAGGCCGGTGCGCCATGCTATATGCGAAATGCTAAATGCGAATTGCGAAATGCTAATTCAATACATAACTCATTAGGGGTGCTAAATGCTATTTGTAAAATGCCAAATGCTGATTGCGAAATGTGTTTTGCGAAATGGCATTTGCGAATTGCTAAATGCGAATTGCAAAAATGCTATTAGCAAATTTCTAAATACCAAATGCGAATTTCTATACTAAATGTTATTTGCTAAATGCTAAAAGCGATTTTCTGAATGTTAAATGATTGAGAAAAACCCTAGTTGAAGAAACTGCCGAAGCATTTGGCATTCGGCTCAAATAGCATTAAGCATTTTGCAAATTGCTATTCGCATTTGGTATTGGCAAATAGCATTTCGCATTTAGCAAATAGATTTAATATTTCACAAATAGCATTTCGCATTTGCATTTTACAAATAGCAATTAGCATGGCGCACCGGCCTTCCATAGTTTCGATTACTTGTAGGAAATTGTGTAGACATGGTATATCAAGAAAAACGGGGCTAACGGGTGTCATCAAATACAGAAGACATCGTAAAGCAAAGTGAACGTACATGTACAACAGTAAGCTTACAAAGAAGTTTTCTGGTTTACGCTCACATTTCTTTATAAAGCCACTTGCTTTAAACACCCGCTAATTAACACAATTATGTTGGTCGTTATAGACAGGTTTTGCTGTATACAGTAGAGAATCTGTTATTCTGACGTCATTGGTGACGTCATACAGTGGAGAATCTGTTATTCTTTCCCGATAAACGCGTTTACGCTAAAACTATTTTTTTCATTTACAAACAGTTTGGAGCCAGATCAGACGCCGGGTAACCCGGCGTCTGATCTGGCTCCAAACTGTTTGCCACCAAGATAAACATGAAATATCAGAATTGTCCAAAAGTTGTTCTTTTCTACGTTTTAGTGCTTTGCGTTTGCGTACGTTTGCGTTTAAACGGGAAAGAATAACAGATTCTCCACTGTATGACGTCACCAATGACGTCAGAATAACAGATTCTCCACTGTACAATGTGATAGGAATTGAGTTTACGAAGAATATTATATTACTCAGATAATCATAAAGATAATGGAATATACTCATTGGAGCATAATAGTCTGACATTATATATGCCCAGCAATTATACTACATTGAAACAAATAAATATAGAATGATATGTTATACGAAGATTAAATCAAAATTCATTTAGATTTATTCACATTTTAATAAAACCAGATTTTGTGACTTAATTTTTCACGGTATATTTATTATTGTTCCTCATTTTCGTGAAGTAATTATTTTCGATTACAGTGGAGAATCTGTTATTCTTTCCCGTTTAAACGCAAACGTACGCAAACGCAAATCGCTAAAACGTAGAAAAGAACAACTTTTGGACAATTCTGATATTTCATGTTTAACTTTGTGGCAAACAGTTTGAAGTCTGATCAGACGCCGGGTTACCCGGCGTCTGATCTTGCTCCAAACTTTTTGCACTGCAAATAATAGTTTTAGCGTAAACGCGGTTATTGGGAAAGAATAACAGATTCTCCACTGTACATAAATGTAGGTTATATTATTTTATTTACAGTCAACTGTTTGCAAAACATACATATTTAACCCTTTCGTGATCAAATTTATCGTGAGCTGTTTACCCTTTCACTATCATATTTTCTTCTACTTCAATATTGTTTTCTGCAAAGTAAGATTTAAGTCAGTGCTGACGTAATTTCACAACAAGTAGCAAACGGATTTGATCCTGATCAGACGCCTCGTTACGCGGCGTCTATCAGGTCCGAAACTGTTGCAAACTCGTTTTATGACGTCATTTAGAATTAAAGGGTTTAGAAAGAATCATAGTTCCCTCTAAACAGGTTACATGTACTTCTTCATGAACGACAGAGAGAGAGAGAGACAGAGAGAGAGAGAGAGAGAGAGAGAGAGAGACACACAGAGAGAGAGAGACAGAGAGAGAAAGAGAGAGACAGAGAGAGAGAGAGACAGAGAGAGAGAGAGACGGAGAGAGAAAGAGAGAGAGAGAGATATCCCTCTTCCATTAATAATGTACGTTTGAATGTAATGTCGGCTGAGTGTTTCATTTAAAAACTATTTAGTATTTCGTTACAAAGTGTCCAGATACGAATACTTCTTTTACTTCGTTTATGGGTTTTTATTATTTTCTCTTTAGTTTTAATTCTTTCACTGCAAAGTTTTATCGTCTGCTTTAGCCCTCTTACCGCCAAAATACCATCTGCATTGGTACAGTGGAGAATCTGTTATTCTTTCCCGTTTAAACGCAAACGTACGCAAACGCAAAGCACTAAAACGTAGAAAAGAACAACTTTTAGACAATTCTGATAATTCTTGTTTATCTTGGTGGCAAACAGTTTGGAGCCTGATTAGACGCCGGGTTACCCGGCGTCTGATCTGGCTCTAAACTGTTTGCACTGCAAATAATAGTTTTAGCGTAAACGCGTTTATTGGGAAAGAATAACAGATTCTCCACTGTAGCGTCGTATGCAATATTTTAATAGTCAGATTTAGGGCTGTTTTGAATGAAGAAATGTCGATACGAGTGACAAACAGTTTGAATCCTGATCAAACGCCGCGTTACACGGCGTCTGAACAGGCCTCAAACTGTTTGCAAAATTGCCTTTTGGCGACGTTGACAGTGAAAGATTTAAAAGAGCTAGACTATTGCTACTGTAAAATGTGTATGTCATTTAATACAGTGGAGAATCTGTTATTCTTTCTCAATAAACGCGTTTTCTCTAAAACTATTATTTGCAGTGCAAACAGTTTGGAGCCAGATCAGACGCCGGGTAACCCGGTGTCTGATCAGGCTCCAAACTGTTTGCCACCAAGATAAACATGAAATATCAGAATTGTCCAAAAGTTGTTCTTTTCTACGTTTTAGTGCTTTGCGTTTGCGTACGTTTGCGTACGTTTGCGTTTAAACGGGAAAGAATAACAGAGTCTCCACTGTAGCTATAACAATTTCGTGTATTCTTATCCCTCTATTATATCATCTGCTATGAAATTGTCGTACGCAAACGTCTGAAATTAATATTTCTTTTGCATTTAGATAATGACTCTTCAGACGAGTGTCGTAAAATCTGGATCCAAGCCGTATTCAAATAACTATCTAGTCACGATCAGAAGACAAAAAAGTCAAAACAATCTTCCTCCGTACGCGGCGTTTGATCTGCATCCTTACTGTTTGCACACTACAGTGGAGAATCTGTTATTCTTTCCCTTTAAACGCAAACGTACGCAAACGCAAAAACACTAAAACGTAGAAAAGTACAACCGTTGGACAATTCTGATAAATCATGTTTATCTTGGTGGCAAACAGTTTGGAGCCTGATCAGACGCCGGGTTACCCGGCGTCTGATCTGGCTCCAATCTGGTTGTACTGCAAATAATAGTTTAAGCGTAAACGCGTTTATTGGGAAAGAATAACACATTCTCCACTGTACGATTTTAGTCCACTTTGGCGTATAAAGGGGTTAAAAAGGATGGAAAAAACACCTATTACTTTTCCATTATGTTTACTTTTAGTAGTTCATACAGTGTCGGGTTTTTTAATTTAAAACAGTTTTATATAAAGTAACAACATGTCCAGTTATATTACTGCCTTTCTACATCATTTATTTTTCTCATATATTTCCTTTAGCTAGGAAATAAGTCGGTCAGATATTAAGTATTTTTGTCATCCCAAAGCAAAATCAATTTCAAGACGTAGTTTAACCCTTAACCCGTTAATGCCTTAATATTTTAACGCCCAGTGTGTTCTTTTCGAAAAGGTTTACTAGTAAAGATATACTCAGTAGAAGGGTAATATTTTCCAAACAGCAAGCCATTTCAAATGAATTATGATTCCGTGCGGACACTGATGAGAATGAATTTCTCATCAGGGTCTTTACTGTTTGCTGTTGTCAAACTTGTGAACGAAAGCTATTAATAGACCAAGCCTTCACCTGATACAGTGGAGAATCTGTTATTCTTTCCCGTTTAAACGCAAACGTACGCAAACGCAAAGCGCTAAAACGTAGAAAAGAACAACTTTTGGACAATTCTGATATTTCTTGTTTATCTTGGTGGCAAACCGTTTGGAGCCTGATCAGACGCCGGGTTACCCGGCGTCTGATCTGGCTCCAAACTGTTTGCACTGCAAATAATAGTTTTAACGTAAACGCGTTTATTGGGAAAGAATAACAGATTCTCCACTGTACCGACGTCTATTGACACTTTCTGAAACCAGTGTAGACTTATATCAAACAGGTATCTTGTATGCAGTGTTTTCTCACAGAGTCTTAGGTTGTTCTCTTTCTTTTGCACCATTGTCCTTGTTTTATTAACATCCCAAATTTTGGAAGTTTCTAATAGGTGGAGATTGGAAATAATATTCAGCAGAAGAATAGAAATTTCTTCATCGTCAGCTTCAAAGGTGTCGCCATACATTATATACTCAGCAGAAACTGGAAATCATTATTATGTATTCACCAATATAATTATATAAAGCATAATACATCAAGCTCAATAATTTATTTGATTTTAATGAGTCTTTAAGTTAATAAATTCAATTAATTATTAATGCGGATGTGACATATAGGGTATTTCATTCATGTTCATGATGTATCGGATTTATTAAACGAGTATTTCAGTAAACGATTAAAACGAAGCTTTGTCGAGATTTTATCGTTTTCTTAAATGACGAGTTTGATAAATCCAATAAAGCATTATCATGAAATATCTTTTTAGAAATATATTCACATGTATTATAATACAGTCAGAAGTCGATAGACTGAAATCTGTTACAACGGAATTCTTACTTATCAACATGAATTAAGGGGGAACAAACCTGCACAATGTTATACATTTGAGATTCAATATAAAAATATACATTGTAATGACAACCCCGTTACAACGACATCTTTGTTGGGAGCGAACTGTGTCGTTGTATCGGGTCATGACTGCTTTGTGGTAACTTGATAACACATTTGCATCAGGGGCCCGTTTCATAAAACTTCGTACGACAAAAACGATTGTAAGTCAGATTATAAAAGTCTCAATAATTATCTATTTCTCCATCTAATCCTGTCTTGTGACATCTTTTTGGTATCGTCTTGAAAAGACGATACCAAAAAGATGTCACAAGACAGGATTAGATAGAGACATAAGAAATTAAATGTATTTTAAAGTTTTGACTTACGAACGTTTTGGTCGTACGAAGCTTTATGAAACGGGCCCCTGCCTTGGAAGTCTAATGAGTTACTTATACATGTGCTTAAGATTTATAAAAGAGAAATAAGTACATATGTCAAATACGTTAGCCCAAGTAGTGTGTATAACTTCAGTAGAATAATTAGATCTACATGTAATAGTTTTCAGGTAGGTTCAATATTGATTAATTAAACTGAACACTCATTAATCATAAAGTGTGGAGTGAAGACGTAACGTAGAACATTGAACGCATTGTAGTGACGTCGCAAGTATCCATAGAATTGGCCTAGAATATAATTTACAAAAACACTAGTAAAGAACAAAACACGGGGCCCCAGATTATAAAGCTTTTGAGTTCAGTATGAGTTCGTTCTCAAAGTTTTGACTGGTCAGATTTAAGCTGATCTCTGACCAATCAAATGCTTGAGAACGATTTCAGACTCAATTCAAACTCTTTATACCCTCTGACCCAGGTGTTATTCAATATCGGAGTATTTTCTTTGCGAATTGTCATTTGCAAACTAGTTCACTCCTTCACTTATTCCTGTCGTTATCTACTGTGAAATTGTCGTCTGAAAAATATATTTTCCAGTCAAATGAATTTTACGACATGTGTCAAACAGTTTGATCCAGATCAAATGCTGCGTAACGTTTTCAAACTGTTTTCTAGAAACAGCCAGTACGTTATTTGCAGTATAAGCGTTTACTATACACTGAGTAGTTCGGCGTCTGAGCAGGATACACACTGTTTGACATTGACCCTTTCATGATCACATCGTGAGATGTTTACCCCTTCACTGCCATATTGTCTGCTCAAATATTATTGTCTGCAATATCGTTTCAAAGTTAGATTTAAGGCAGTGTAACTTAAGTTATTTTAAATCAAGTGGGAAACTAACTGGGAAACATGATCAAAATTGTTTGCAAATGCGCTTGATGACGTCATTGAGAGTGAAAGGGTTAATATCAACGTTTCTTCCGTCAAAATGGCTAAATTCTAAATTTGAGAAGTAAAAGCAAGCAACATGTCTTAACTGGACGTGATCATTGCAGTTAATGGCTTTAATTGCATTTTCTCATTATTTGGTATTTCTCAGAATCAAATTTGAGGATTGCACCTAAAATAAAATACAATAAACGTCGACAAAGATGAAAGTCACGATGGAAATAAAAATTGCAGGTTTCATTCAAAAGATTGAATTAAAGAATAGTTATTGCAATTTTCCGACAAAACTCTCATTTTTGTTAAGACGGTAAGCGGAATTTTGCATTTTTCTTCACATAGAATCCATATGAATACAACACCTTACATTATTATTTTATTTTTCAGTTGAAAAAACATTAGAACAGTTTCTCACATACAAACAAAACTATTTTAGGTTCAGGGAAACATGCATACTATCACATGTACCTCTTATTATGATGTTTTGTAAATTTATACTTGTATTGATGAGAAACTATGTATAGTTTAAATCAATAAAATATAAATCTATCTATCATAATCGTTGAAACATGAATATTCAAATAAATTGATAAATAAATGGATGATAATAATCATTATAATAATAATCATAATAAAAACAACAAAAGTAATTATAATAGTACTAGAAATAATAGTTATAATAATAATAATTCAAACAGTTCGCAAATGTAGGTCAGGAGTGGCTTGGCAGTTACAGTGATAAATTCATTACTTTCAACATGAGGGCGCAGTCATAAAACCCATTACCATGTCAAGGCCACATTTTATAACTAGCAATTGTTGTAAGACGTACTAAAAATTATCCATTAATTCCCTCGCTGCCTTACCCGAGTACAATACTAGATCTTGTAGTTATTTGCTAACAGTTTGGATCTTGATCAGACGCCGCGTGACGCGGCGTCTGATCAGGATCCAAACTGTTTGACACTCATTTCAATATTGCTTAGATCAAAATACATTATATTTCAATTTGAGAAATACAAGTAGAAGACAATTATTTAAATTTGATGACGTCATGGCAGTGAAGGGGTAAGTGATACCTCTGCACTGCCATAATTTAATTTGTTTATAATGCAATAGTTGCTTATATTTCTAAAACTTACACTATAGACATAGTTGATGAAACACATCAAAATAAGTCTAAAACACTTAAGTTCTTGATTGATACGCCCATGTACTCGGTGTGTGAACTGGATCCAAAAATCAAATTGTCATTATACTCAGAACTATGTAGTTAAAGTGATAACATGATTTGAATGGATCGTTTATTTGTTTAGTGAGAGTAATAAAGATAATGACACATCAATTTATATTTTTCTGGTTTGTATTGTAATTCATGAAATAAGCAGTGTAGAATTATGGTTTGTCGGTTTAGACCTTGACACGCACTTTGAGAATGAGTTTTACACCTTTCTTCAAGGATAAATGTGTCTCCTGAATTTTATTTCTTAAGCCATTTAACCCTAGTCTCTATTAACCCTTTCACTCTCAATGACGCTTAAAAGTGCGTATGCAAACAGTTTGGATCCTGATCAGACGCCGCGTATCGCGGCGTCTAATCAGGAACCAAACTGTTTGACACTCGTTATGAAATTTCTTCAGTCATACTGCCTTATCTTTTAACTTTGAAACGACATTGTAGACAACTTAATTTAAGCTGACGAAAATGAAACGGTGAAGGGGTAAGAATCTCACGAATAATTGGATCATGAAAGGGTTAAGCCTAGTGTCTATTAAAGGGACATGGTAAACATTATTTACAGCATTCCAATGGCAGGGACTTATTTCTATCGCGGAGGACAGATTACTACTTTAAGTAGGTCAAACTAATTTGGAAAATCTCATTGTTATAATGTAGATTTTCATTATATTTTTATTCGATTTAAGACTTGTATTATTCGTAAAAGCTTTTGTTTCCTGTGTATGTGCCTTGACATTGTGTCACATTGTTACCGATTCATTTTCATTAGTTTTTAAGTTAGACTTATAGAGGTCTGTTCAGTTGTTAAACAGTTATGTTATTCAATAAAGCCGGTTGTATTGGTTTAAACTCTTAACACGCTAGCGGTTAAACCATGACAACTTTTGCAAATTGTTTGATACATGTACTCTGATCCTGTTTTAAATGAAATTAAGGAACATCTATCTTAGGACATTAGAAGACTGCACGTGTTATAAACGCAAACATTAGCAAGCATGTAATGATTCAGTAACAGTTTGATTGTAGATTGTACAGTTTGAGATACGTTTTCATTTTCCAGTTTAGCAGAACAAAATGCATTACAATGACGAAAATGACAGTTTTTACCATAGATATATTAATAGTCTACGAACTTTCCGAACAACCATCGTAACATTTAAAATACAGTGGAGAATCTGTTATTCTTTCCCGTTTAAACGCAAACGTAGGCAAACGCAAAGCACTAAAAAGTAGAAAAGAACAACTTTGGGACAATTCTGATATTTCATGTTTATCTTGGTGGCAAACAGTTTGGAGCCTGATCAGACGCCGGGTTACCCGGCGTCTGATCTGGCTCCAAACTGTTTGCACTGCAAATAATAGTTTTAGCGTAAACGCGTTTATTGGGAAAGAATAACAGATTCTCCACTGTAGTTATGAGCCAGATTTGGTTAGCCAGTTTACTCTTTAACTGAAAAAAAATCATGAGTCGTGTACCCCTTCATTACCATAGTGTTGTCCGCTTCAATATTGTTTTCTACAATATTTTTTCAAAGTTAGATTTAAGACAGTATGACTGATGAAATTTCGATATGAGTGTCACAATTTAGATCCTGGTTTTCGCGGCTTCTTATCTGGATTCAAAATATTTGTATGGTCGGCTTTTATCGCCTCTGTCGGTGTAAGGGTGAAACGTGCATCTTATACAAAAAAGACTAATTATGTCACAAGAAACATCGCATTGTGTAATAGATGTATACACATTACCAGTTGACAGTGCGATACAGAGTGATGTATTTAGCTCGAGACGTTTTTGGCGGAAATAGCCGATCTGACGAGCGCCTTGGCGCGAGTCTGATCGGTTGTTTCCGCCAAAAACGTCGAGAGATAAAAGCAACACTCTGTAGCGCACTGCCAACTGGTAATGTGTTTATTATATATCTTGAATACAACCCAGAAACTACTAAATAGTTGTTTAAATCATTTTATATCCAAAATTTATTAGTTATTTGAAGCAGAACGAGAAGTTTTGTATGCCACAAAGAATAACGCGGCACTCGTACATGTGCGTAAATGACGTCACGTTAAATCGAAAGCGAGGTCAGAGTAAAATACAAAGTGGCTGATACAAGGTGGCTGATACAGACTCTTGTATTTTACTCTGCAGATACACGCGGAAACGCTCGATATTATTCGAAGGAATATAATAAATATTATTATCAATTGTAAAATGTATTTATTAGATTGAACATTGTCAGACAGCAAGTTTTCTTCATCTATTATATTTCATGTTTTACTAGTGTATTGCGTCTATCGCAAAAAACAATTCTTTGAGTACCGGTTCTTGTGAAAATTATAACGGACGAATTGGTCAAATGGACACATTTACACCCGGGGCTGTATGTCAGCATTATAGTTCCCTTTGAAGCATTGTTAAAAAGCAAGTATAATCTGATTTGACAGAATATTCAATTTTTACTCTCGTATCTTCCTGGGTGTATGTCTCTCATGATCAGATTTATAGATAACATGTAGCATTACAGGCAATGAAAGTCAATAAGAATAAGACTCAGTTCGAAAACAATGAAATCGTATTATCCTATTGAGCAGATTAGGCCAAAAATAACGAGTATTAGAAATGCTCAGACATAAACCTCAGCTTTTTCTATGGCCTAATGCAGACTATAATTCAAGCAACAATGAAACGTTTAATGGTCGATTCTAGTTTCCAATATAATCCAGTATTTAACGGACTATTTGTGAATGTTTCCTGCCATATATTGCAAAATGACAAAAAGTACAGACCCTGAACAGAGGGCTCTTTTAAGAGCCCTCTAATCGAAATCTACACTGTTTGCACAGGACAAATTAAGAAGTCAACTGCTAGTAAATAACGAGTATACTCATCGCTAGGGTTCAATGTGTCAATTAGTTCGGGTAATCCGTCACCTGAGCAGGTTTGCCACTCTGAATATAATATTTACATTCGCCTCATTCATTTCCATTCAACATATTGACGCTCAATTCGTATAAAAGCAATTGCTGACTTGTGGATATCTTTTGTAGATAATATATGAGCTTTTTCTTGCGGATACAGAGGTGCATACTACTTTGACAACAACACTTCTCTTCGTTGTGCAAAATAGAAACCTGTTGGTCCGTCAAAGGCACTGACCATATTTACTACTTGCCATAGTCATATTTCAATACCACATGGTTTAGAAAAAGTGTAATACCGTTTTTTATACTCATTCTTATTTATTTGAAATATACTAAACGTTTAAGCCAACAAACACATTATAACGAAGAGTCTTAATAATAAAATCTAAATGTGTTTTGACCTACTTTTTTAATCGTTAAAGCATACATTAAAAGGTCTAATAGTTATAAATAATCTGATGTGATTCATTAATGAGCACAATGTAAAAAAGAAATTAAATTGTGTATTGATTATATCAACTTTTTACCAATAAGTGATATTTCAATTTCATAATAAAATAGGACAAACATGTAGTTTTGTAAGACGCATGTACATATTCTACATTTAGCAACAATTTAGTTGTTAATTTAACAATCGTAAACTGTATATATAAATTTCGTATTCATCGTCAAACTAAACTAAATTTAATTACTTTGTTTTTAACATCAGACAAACATTACTTTTGACACTTTAAACCATAAAACAACTTTTGTCTCTTCAATACATCACAGCAGTAATTTCACACTCTATAAACATGCATTGTTTCAGTGTCATGTATGTGTGACCAACTAATTTAAACCGGTTAAAACAGAATATTGATATGTGTGATACGTCTGCAAACCCATAAGAAATATACCTTTTAAATGATTATCATACATGAAAATCGTACAAGTAGATATCAAGAAAATACCAAAGTAACACGATATGTTTGCGTTTCGACGTCAAAAAATAAGGTCCTCTTTACTCTATGTGTCTTTATTTTATAGCTAGAAAGTGATGATAATTTCTGACTAAATATTTTTTAAATTGCTCTCACCAAAATGCAGTAAAACAATTTAAATATCTCACTTTAGAATTCTCAGATATAATGAGCTTTTTTTGCCCACAAGAACACATACATGTGGTAAAACAATTTAGCTTTGGCGTGATAATGGGTTTTATGACAGTATCCTTACGATGAACAGCATATTTAATGATACCTAAACACGTACACGCATGTCTAAACTAGTTTTTCTACGTTCTTTTAATTGTTATATATATATTCTTTAACCCTTTAACTACAAAGCCTTACAACACTAATATTCAGGGCTGCTATTTCTCAGGATTTTTTCGAAATATTCGGATTTTTATCCTAGCAGATAGTAGCTTAAAACAGGCTGAAATTAAAGCAGAATGCGCCTAAGGGCGCATTCTGCTTTACTTTCAATCTGCTTTAAGTGGTCATGCGTCTTCAAACTAAACGGTTAAAGGTTAACTTGTAAAATTGCATTTGCGTAAAAAACCATTTGGAAATCGTAGGATTTTTCATGACCAACTTAAGGCAGCCCTGTTTATTTGCAAACAGTTACATGTACGGGGCGTCTAATCGGGATCCAAACGGTTTGACACTCATTATGATGATATACATTTTTCTTAATAAAAAAAATACGTAAGATTCCAATTAGTAAATAAAAGCAGACACCTAATCTAAGCAAAGTATATCATGATATTGCTAGATGATAGACGTGATAATGACAGAGGAAAGGAATAAATGTTTTCAAATTTGCTGATTGCACAACCAACTGAAAGTACATTCGAACTTCGATATCTCGAACTCGATTAAATCGAACATACCCGTATTTCAAAGTTAAAACGTGGCAGAATGGGAAACAACTAAAATTGTTGACGATATAATAAAAAATTGATTAGCAAACAGTGTGGAATTTGGTAACCCGGCGTCTTCTCAGTATTCACTATTCAGCAGGTAATTAATCCTCAACACGTTCACGTATTTATCACGTATTTATCATTTTCTACACTTTATTGCACTTCAGAGATGCTAGCTCAATTGCACCCTTCAAAAAACGTTTGAAAACACACTTCTTTAATATCTGTTATTAGAAGAAAGTAGGTAATCAATGACTGCTACCTCTGGGTTGTGTTCTTGCTTCGGATGATGTGGGTCTGAATGGCAGTTCTGGAGTTGTACCGTTGACCTTGTGCCTGTCTGGTAGATCTTGCTGGTAGGGATTGCCCAATCGCTTTGAAACCATTTGGCTAGGGGTCTATGATGTAATTCTTGGACAGCTTTATGTTTATGAACTAAGGGTGTACCACGGCCATGGATTATACAATACTCAAGCAAACAACACGGAGAGTATTGTTTTAAACATTCGTTTTACGACTTGTGAACTGCTCTCCGGCTCTAAACTGAAACAAACAAACAAACAAATTCAACCAAACAACATGGAGAGTATTGTTTTAAACATTCGTTTTACGATTTGTGAACTACTCTCCGGCTCTACACTGAAACAAACAAACAAACAAACAAAAAACCACTCTGATTTTAATCATGCCATTGATCTTTTAATTCTTTGACTCACTTTAAAAATGATTTTACAAACTTACTATAACAATTTTATAATCTTGGTAATAATATTGAAAGAATTTCCATGTTTCCATGCTACTCAATATTGTATCATTTTCATTGTGAATGTATTTATTTGTCTTTCTTGCTTTGTAGGTACATTTATATAATTTCATGTGAAGCGCTTTTGAACGCACAACTCCTGTGTGAAAAGAGCGCTATATAAATCGGGTATAATAATAATAATAATAATAAATAATAATTTGCGTTTAGTTTCCTTAAAACGAGAAGTTGCATTCCCGGCTGTTGCAGAAGTTCATAGTAGAGTCTGAAATAAGTTCCTTGACTTTTTCATTGTACATTAGGGAATGCGACATTCTTTGTCAATAAAGTGGTTTATGCTAAAAAATATTTTATTCTAGTACATTTCAAACAGATCAGAAGTGAAGGAAAATGCTTCCAACAATGCTTCAAACTGTGTGCCATTCTGACAACAACACATGTAAACATTTTCAAAACTATCATTACTTGTAGTTTTGTATAAACGGGAAAGAAAAACGTTTTTCCTGACTGTATTGTCCCAATACATGCGCGGATCTAGACAGGGAACGTCCCGGAAAGTCCATACAAATGGAAAGAAGAGATGACAACACTTAACAACGACCCCTCCTTACAACCGTGCTTGCCACTGTTCCCCAAAGAAGACGATTATCTGTAACACTTTTACTGCTGCAATATTGTCTGGTTAAATTTGCCGACTGCTGGTTTCTTTAATCTAGGTTTTACAGTTTTGTGGACATTTTGACAGAAGAAATAAAATGTCGAGTGACAAACAGCTGGAATCCAGATCAGACGTCGCGTTACGCGGCGTCCGATTTGGATTCAAGCTGTTATCAAATGTGAGTCAAATCTTAATTTTCCCTGTTACAACTCCCTCTAAACAACACCACGCTATGTTGTTACCTATAGGGTGTTGTTGAGGGGCACTGTATTTACGTTGTACATTAGAGAAGACCCTTCTTCCAGCGTACAACGCAAATAAAATGCACTAATATGTAGAAAATGATTTTTTGAAAATGTTGACAATTTGTTTTCAATCTGAGTGGAGGGGAAGATACAGTGGAGAAAACGTTATTCTTTCCAAATAAACGCGTTTATGCTAAAACTATTATTTGCAATGCAAACAGTTCGGAGCCAGATCAGACGCCGGGTCACCCGGCGTCTGATCAGGCTCCAAACTGTTTGCCACTCAGATTAAAATAAATGTTCAGAAATGTCAACAAGTTTTCATTTTCTACGTTTTAATGCAATGCGTTTGCGTTTCGTTTGCGTTTAAACGGGAAAGAATAACGTTGTCTCCACTGTATAGTGGAGAAAACGTTATTCCATCCCGTTTAAAAGTAAACGGGACTCAAACGCATTGCAACTGTTATTTTTGAAAACATTTCGGAAATTTCAGTCAAAAATTCTAGAGCCTGATCAGAGGGCGGTAATCTGGCATTTGACAAGGCTAAAAACTGTTTACAAAAGAAATATTAATTTTAGTATAAACGCATTGATAGGGAAATAAAATCGTCCCATCAACAGTAATTTTGGAACCTGATCAGACGTATGTTTACAGTGGAGAATCTGTTATTCTTTCCCGTTTAAACGCAAACGTACGCAAACGCAAAGCACTAAAACGTAGAAAAGAACAACTTTTGGACAATTCTGATAATTCTTGTTTATCTTGGTGGCAAACAGTTTGGAGCCTGATCAGACGCCGGGTTACCCGGCGTCTGATCTGGCTCCAAACTGTTTGCAGTGGAAATAATAGTTTTAGCGTAAACGCGTTTATTGGGAAAGAATAACACATTCTCCACTGTACCCGTCGTCAGATATGGCTCCAAACTATTCGCAGCTGAAATAAGGATTTTTGGTATTAATTATTTTTGTCATGAGTCGATATTTAATACAAGCTTATCTCGAACGAGTCTAGAATTGAAATGTTATTAAGCGAGCCTTGGCAAGCTTAATAATTTTCTATTCTAGACGAATTTGAGATCAACTTGTCTTAAACATCGAAGAGTGACAGATTCTTATTCTCACATAACCAACGAATTTAAGTTATGTCTTAAAGCAATAGTCTTCTTTGGAATTCCAGTGACGTAATAACGCATTTATAGATATTGACGTTAGAGTGACATCATTATAGTTATCTCACATATGTTGGAGACAAGGATATTCGTGAGCGTTGTTCGCTATAGAAAACAGGGGTAGTTATGTGAGAAAAGTCATTATCAACCCCATGCTGAATCGTCCCGATTAGATACCTTCTGAGAAATATCGTTGAATCCGCACATGCCATACATCAAGTCCCAGGTACATCAGATGTTTTATCTTAGCTATGCAGACACGGTCGTCCCATGGCAATTCTAGCGAAAGATGTGAGATTTAAATTTCAAAGTATTTTATCTGTTCACCGAGATTTATTCCAACGATACAGATTAATTTGCAATTTTAAAGAATCTAGCTGTCGTCGGGAATGATATGTCATCTAAACTGCATAATACAATAGTTTTCCGCTGTCAGAACCCCTAAATATGCATGTATAAGTATTGTTTTCCTTAGTTGCTTTAAACAAGTCAAATAGAAAGAAAACACGTGAATACAATTTAAGGAAAACTAAATATAGGCATTGTTTTTCGTTCTTAAGGCACATGGTTGCTAAACCCTTTCAATGTCAAATTTGTCGTGAGGATTTTATCCCTTCACCGCCATATTGTCGTCTGTATCAATATTGTTGTCTGTAATATCGTTTCAAAGTTAAGATTTATTGCAGTGTGGCTCACGAAATATCTAAACGAGTGTCAAACGGTTGGATCTTGATCAGACGCCGCGTCACGCGGCGTCTGATCTGGATCCAAACTGTTTTCAAATACACCTTTTAGCGTCCTTGACAGTGAAAGGGTTAAAGCAAGGAACAAGTAAAGTACAGTGTTCCCTCTATACAAACGCCCTCCGAACAACGACTCCCTCCTTACAATGACATTTGCCGCAGTTCCAGGACAATAATGTCTAAGGCTTTTATTGCTGCAGCATCGTCTGCTTAAAATTATCGCCTGCTGTTTTTCTCAACGTAACATTATGGATATTTTGACGGAAAATAAATTAAAGACGAGTGACAAACAGCTTAAACCCAGATCAGACGCCGCGTTACGCGGCGTCTGATCTGGATTCAAGCTTTTTGCAAATGTAAACAAAGTTCCTTCCCTATAAGGACTCCCTCCGAACAACGCACTCAATCTGAGTCTTCCCTTGGGTGTCGTTGTAGAGATGGAGCGCTGTGGCATGCTCGTGTATGAATTTCAGCTTAATTGTTGTATTGCATACCTGTCTTTAACAACTTCTTTCGATTGGGCATGTAGTTGAGAGGACTTTGGTTTCCCCTGTTAACGAATCTCAACGTTAACACTATTCAGACAAATGTAGAAAACAGTCGCTTTTTTAAATAGACTCAATCTAGTTTAAATGTCAAACAGTTAATAGTCTGATCAGACACCGAGTTGATCGGTGATATAAAAAGGTCAACATCGTTTGCAATGGATTATGTTGTTTAAGTATGTAAAAGGGATTGTTGGGAAATAATAACTGTAGTTGTAATTTGTGTTTCATTTGCATAGTTTAATTTTTTTATCATAACCTTCAACAGTCTTTTAAATACACTTTCTTCCCCAAAACACCATGAAATGTCTTATACAGTGATTTCTCCCTACAATGACCCTCCGAACAACAATTCCGTCCGTAAAACAATGCTTGCCGCTGTTGCTCAACCAAGACAATTATTCTAACGTTATCACTGCTGCAATCTTGTACATGTACGCCTAAATTGTAGTTTGTCGTTTTTTCTCGAAGTTACGTATTGGACAGTTTGACAGAAGAAACATACATGTAGAGCCAAGTGACAAACAGCTTGAACCAAGATCAGACGCCGCATTACGCCGGCGTCTGCTCTGGGTTCAAACACAGGTACTTGAAACATACATCTAGATCGATTAACCAAAAAACCCAACATTTTTTACTAGACTTCTATTATAGATACAAGGTAAACAGCGCAATCCAACACCTAGTCTTAATTATCGACTTAAACTGATTTTTTTTTGGTAATAGATCTAGATGTATGCGTCAAGTACATGTACCTGTGGGTTCAAAATGTTTGCAAAAGTACTATTCGGGTATTAATTTGTCCTCCCTATAACAACTACCTCTGAACAATACACACTATTTGTCTCCCGTTGGGTGTTGTTGTAGTGAGGTAGCACTGTACATTTTCCTTGCAAATATATCGTCTGCTTAACCCTTTCAGGACCATTTTGTCGTTTGCTTCAATGTGTCTGTTGACAACATCGTTTCATAGTTAGGTTTAAGATACCATGACTTCAGACATATCGATACGAGCGTCAAACAGTCTGCGTCACAATTCTGCACAATTCAAACAGATCAGGGACCCGTTTCATAAAACTTCATACGACAAATGTTGATGTAAAACAGATTATAAAAGTCTCAATTATTATTTATTTCTCCATCTTATCCTGGCTTGTGACATCTCTTTAGAATCGTCTTTTCAAGACAATTCCAAAGAGATGTCACAAGACAGGATTATATAGAGAAATCAGAAAAATTAATGTATTTTTTAGGTTTTGATTTACGACTGTTTTTGTCGTACGAAGGTTTATGAAACGGAAACCATGCTCGAAGCTGTCTCTCATATTTTAAAAATAATCGCCAAAATTCTAATGGACTGTTTTTTCTTAAAGGTTGCATTTAGTTTTATTTAAACGGGAAATAATATCGTTATCTCTACTGTTCATATAAGCTACAATAACACGGCAATATGGAAATACATGTATGTAAATCGAGAGATTGTGGCATTGGCTTCCCATTCGAACGCTCAAGAAATACCACGGCCTCAAATGTTGCCAGCATTAAGTCAAAATTCTCAATATTTGGAGATAAACGATCATATTTTCGTACATTCTGGAATCGGATCAGACTTCGTTTTAAACAAATTTTTAAATGGTTTCCTGTTGTTGCAGTGGACTTTAGACGCTAGTTTCTTGCACTTAAAGGGTAGAATCGCAACATTTCGGAAGTCAGCCAACGCCATCCGGGATTTCTTTATTCAAGTGTAAAATTGCCAGCCTATAAACAACGCCTAAATAGACTAGGCATTTTAATTTGTTCACTGCTCGGTCGATATTTAGTATTTCAGCATTCTTCTTGTGAACAGCGAATTCGTTACCACTTATAAACTATTTGGCTCCAGATCAGACCCGGCGCCTGATCAGTATCCAACATATTGGCTCCCGCAAAGCTATTTCGTATAAGTCTTAAATATAAGTTTGATAAACAAAACGTAATAACGTTTTTTTGCAGACAATATAATAGTTGTGAAGAAATTAAAGATACTTCTTCATTTTCCACATGTTTTATGATACAGTGTTCCCTCTCTACAACAACACCCATTGGGAGACAAATATTATGCATGTTGTTCGGAGGGAGTAGTTAAAGGGAGGGAAATTGGTTTATATTTGCAAACAAATTGCATCCAGATCAGACGCCGCCTTTGGTATATATAGATTCAAGCTTTTTGTCACTCGTCATTATTGGGTATTTTTCTGTCAAAATGTCCATTATGTCACTTTAAGATAAAAGCCGACGACAATTTTAAGCAGACGATATTGCAGCCGTGGTAAGATTGGACACACTTAGCTTGTTTAAGGAACAGCCGCAAGCGTTGTTGTAAGGAAGGAATCGTTATTCAAGAATACCGTTGTGGGGAGGGAGAATTGTAAAGGAACGCAAACTTTACAATACAAATTACATTGTAATATGAATAGTCAGACTTATCATAATGTTGTCATTTCCTACATTTTACTGCAATGCGTTTGCGTTTAAGAGTGAACGAATATCGTCTTCTTTGCTCCTACAATAATAAAGATCCAATATGTTTGCAATCACCTAGTACAGCTTGCACAGTAGCAAAACGCAGAGATTTTACAGTGAAGCAAACGTTACTCTTTCCCGTTTAAACGCAAACAAAACGCAAACGCATTGCAATGACATATAGTTAATGACAACGTTTTGACTACTAGTTCTTATCTGTGCGGCAAATAGTTTGGAGCCTGATCAGACGCCGGGCTACCCGGCGTCTGATCCGGCTCCAATAAGTTTGCAATGGAAATAATAGATTTAGCGTAAACGCGTTTATTGGGAAAGAGTAACGTTTTCGCCACTGTACCTATTCGCCTCCGAAATCAACAAGAAATTGATTCAACAGGCACATGGTGCATGCACGACCGATACAAAAAGCAGGTTCACAGATCTCGGTGCAGGTTCATTTATTATCAAAAATCCGATTATTTTCGGTAATTTCCGCCATATCGCATAACGCTATTTGATATTTCGGCCCGAGGCTAATCGCCCTCGTATTCAATATTGTGACGTGCACGAATTGATTGATAGTTTTCCTTTCCTTGTAATCATTTCATATATCTTGACACAGGAAACCGAGCGAACTACTTCTTCTCCGGAAACATGTAATTTGGGAGAAATTATTTGTTGGCCAATTATTGACAACTCATATTTTCCCCCAGCAATCACCGCCGTAAAATAGCGCGTGACATGCTTATCAACTCTGACATTGAACAGAGGGAGAGCATTGGCTCATAATCTAGTCGGTAGGCCAAAGTACCTTACATGTTCAATAATGTGCCCCCAAGACAGGCGTTTACAGTGGAGAAAACGTTATTCTTTGCCGTTTAATCGCAAGCGAAAACCAAAATCGCATTGCAATAAAATGTACAAAATAACAACTTTTTGACAACTCTGACTATTTATCTTTGAAAAGTGGCAAACATTTTCGAGCCTGATCAGACACCGGGTTACCCGTCGTCTGATCTGGCTCCAAACTGTTTGCAATTTAAATAGTAGTTTTAGCGTAAACGCAATTATATGGGAAAGAATAACGTTTCTCCACTGCAGGCCAAAGAATCATACATGTTCAATAATGTGCCCCAAGACAGGCTTTTACACGCATGGTTTTTACGTCTCTTTGCAAACATTTCGAAGCTAGAACAGACACCATACAGTGGAGAATCTGTTATTCTTTCCCAATAAACGCGTTTACGCTAAAACTATTATTTGCAGTGCAAACATTTTGGAGCCAGATCAGACGCCGGGTAACCCGGCGTCTGATCAGGCTCCAAACTGTTTGCCACCAAGATAAACAAAAATTATCAGAATTGTCTAAAAGTTGTTCTTTTCTACGTTTTAGTGCTTTGCGTTTGCGTACGTTTGCGTTTAAACGAGAAAGAATAACAGATTCTCCACTGTATGACGTCACCAATGACGTCAGAATAATAGATTTTCCACTGTAAGAGTTAAAATTGAGCATGAAAGGGTTAAACTATATTTAGGCTAAAGAATCATACATGTTCAATAATGTGCTCCAAAGACATGCTTAAAAATTACACGCACGATTTTATGCGCATTGCTACAGTGGGGGAAAAGTTATTCTGTCCCGTTTAAACGCAAACGAAGTATAGTAAATGACAACGATTTGACAATTCTGAATGTAATAATAATACATGTAATAATAATAATAACGACTTTTTTGTGTAGATTACATATTTGGTATCAAACAAGCAAACCGACTTTCAATATGGTCCACTCTAGTTTTAATCTGAGTGGCAAACAGTTTGTAGCCTGATCAGACGCCGGGTTACCCGGCGTCTGGTCTGGCTCCAAACTGTTTGTAATGGAAATAATAGTTTGAGTGTAAACGCGTTTATTTGGGAAAGAATAACAATTTCTTCACTGTAGGCTAAAGAATCATACATGTTCAACAATGTGCCCCCAAGACAGACTTTTACACGCACGGTTTATGTTCATTGCAAATATATTGGAGCTTTTTTTCGAAATCTTTGGATTTGTATCCTGCTTTACGTTCAACCTGCTTAAAGTGATCGCCTTTGAAAAATAGAAAAATTTGAAATCTTAGGATTGTTCAAGTTCAACTTATGGCAGCCCTGTAAAAATATATCCGTGCAAAAATCAATTTTATATCTAAAGTTAAGAATTTAAGCAATTCTTTTAGAAAACGTTTATAAATGCGAGTGCCAAATAGTCTGGATCCTGACCAGATGCCACGTTACGCGATGTCTGGGTCCTCTCTTACCTAAGACAGATTCTAAAATTCTCAACTGATATTTATTTCCTCATCTAATTCTGTCTCAGGATATCTCCTTGGAATCGTCTTGAAAAGACGATTCCAAAGAGATGTCACAAGACAGGATTAGATGGAGAAATTATAAATTAGATGTATTTTTAAGTTATGAATTACGACCGTTTTTGTCCTACATCGTTTAGTAAGACGGGCCCTGGTCTGGATCCAAACTGTTTGAAAATGTCATTGTTGTCTAGAATGACATGAAAGTCGTTAATTTCCACCGCATCTCACGCATGCGCAGTACTCACTTTAATTGATTTACAGCAAATAGTGGAAACTACTGAAACTCATTTAAACCCATCTTATCGCGGTCTACACTGTTTGCGAACATATAATATATACTTTGCGGTAAACTATTCTGTTATTTTAACTCACTCAATGCCAAGTTTTCTTGAGATTTTTAACCCTGCACCGTTTCATTGTCGTCTGCTTCAATTTTGTTGTCTGCAATATCGTTTCAAAGTAAATATTAAGACTGCATGACTGACAAAATGTCCATAAGAGTGTCAAACAATTTATTCCGGATCAGACGCCGCGTGTTACGCGGCGTCTGATCAGGATCCAAACTGTTTGTAAACGCGCTTTAAGGCGTCTTTGAGAGTGAAAGGCTTAAACGTCACCTAGGGAAATGAAACTCTAATCTCTTTTTAAAAAGACCAGACACTCTGGATTAACGTCAACGGTTTTTATATCAAACCTCATCCAACATAGTCAGACACGCTGGCTAAACTGTCTCAAAATAGTTTTTTAACGAGGCTTAATGGAAAAGTTGATGGCCGCAGCCACTTGGATCGTGAATAATAGTTTTGGTAGAATCTCTAGGCTGCTCTGACGTGCCTACATGTATCAAGTAACATTTTAAAAGCTCTTGGGATTTTGCTCTTGTGCAGGCAAATAAGGTCTAGTCTGAGCTTATATTCTGTAAGCCTTTCGCTTTCGATGACGTCATAAAGCGTATTTGCAAACAGTTTTGATCCTGATCAGACGCCGCGTAACGCGGCGTCTGGTCATGATCAAAACTGTTTGCCACTTCTTTTGAAATTACGTCATTGATACTACCTTAAATCTAATTTTGAAATGATATTGCAGACAATAATATTGAAGCAGACGAAAATATAGCGGTAAAGGGGTAAACATCTCACAACAAATTTTATCATAAAAGGGTTATTTTGTAATATTTCTCAAATATATATAGATGTATTCATCGTGTCAAAGAGCTTGGTAAGCGAGGCTTGTTTATGATAATAACAAATAGTCTGTATCCCGATCAGTAGCGAAATACAGTGCTCCCTCCCCACAACGGCCCTCCGAACAACGAATCATTCATTACAACAACGATAGTTGTTGTTCCCGAAACAAGAAAATTATGTCCAACCATTTTCACTGCTGCATTATCGTCTACATCAAATTGCCGTCTGCTGTTTTTCTCAAAGTCACATACTGGATATTTTGAAAGAAAAAAACAACAACATAATGACGAGTGACAATCAGCTTGAATCCAGATCAGACGACGCGGTAATGATAAAACAAATATGTCACGCTGATGACACACATTCAATTTTATTTTTATTTTTATAAATATACATGTTTTTCAGTTATATTTACTTATGTTTTTGTTTTGGGTATTTTCTTGGTAAATAAGAGAACAAATAAAGCTACTTTTTTTCTTGTTTTGCCATACAAGATGAGTCAATTATCTTCTTTGGTGGCAATTCTCTTTCCAAGAAGGGAGTAAAAACGCTAAACACAGTTAACTACATGTTTGCATCTGGGTAACTTTTGCCAAAATTCAAATTAAATCAAGTTCCGAGACAATTTATATCGCAACAGGAAGAAGAAGACTGAATCCTGAGAATAAGATTTCAAAAGTAATTCTAAATGCAATTCAAAATAGTCTGGTATAAATATTAACCAGCAGCATGCCAGCTGCACCAATACTCGCACCTTCAAACAGTTTAGAACATGTTCTGATGTCGAGTTATTCGACATCAGAACATGTTCTAAACTGTTTGACAATCGTAATAAAGTTAGATTTTCTCATAAATCCTGTTTTTGTTTCATATGTAGCACATTGAAGATATGTATATAATATTGTGTTATAGCAGTTTAAGGGCCGGAACTACAATAGGGGAATAGTTGGATAAAAGAAGGGCAATATAAGTACATGCAGTGAATTAAGGCAATTGTTACAGCAGATAGACATACGCTGCGCCTTTAAATGAAAATCAATATTTTAGATATATCAGCTTAACCGTTTAATGCCTTATCTCGAGTACAATCGTTATTTGCAAATAGTTTGGATCCTGATCAGACGCCGCAAAACGCGGCGTCTGATCAGGATCCAAACTGTTTGACACTCTTTTCATTATTTTAATCAAAATAGAGGATCTACTTAAAATTTAAACTTGGGAAATAAAAGCAGACGACAATTGTATAAAACAGATGACGTAATGGTAGTGATGACGTCAGCGGGGTTCAGATATTTGTAACGCAGAGATACATTGGAGAATCTGTTATTCTTTCCCAATAAACGCGTTTACGCTAAAACTATTATTTGAAGTGCAAACAGTTTGGAGCCAGATCAGACGCCGGGTAACCCGGCGTCTGATCAGGCTCCAAATTTTTTGCCACCAAGATAAACAAGAATTATCAGAATTGTCCAAAAGTTGTTCTTTTCTACGTTTTAGTGCTTTGCGTTTGCGTACGTTTGCGTTTAAACGGGAAAGAATAACAGATTCTCCACTGTAACCGTGTTACATTATTCTCATTCGAGTGTGCCTCGTTTAAAGTGTAGTAGCAGCGATAACTTCTTAAAAGGTCATGTTCTGCTCTAAAATTGTTTTTGTCAAGGTTTCTTAAATATACATTAATTTTATTGGTATTTCTAAGACAGAAATATTGAAAAAAGTGCCAAATAACTTGGATCTTTACGCCGAATTTTCATGCGTTCAAAATGTGACTTTGTGTTGTTGTTTTTTTAAAACAGGTGTTGCATTAGGAGCTTATTTCTGTTTTACATTAAGCCTGTTTTAAGCAACCACTTTTCTCTGCGAAATTTAACCAATTGTTTTAAGCCTTTCGCAGACTTAAACTCGTCGTCTGCAATTTTATGCGAAAATCACTATTGTGAGTTTAAACCAAAATATTATTGATACGTACGCGGATTCTGATCTTGATGCAAGCTGTTTGCAATTTAAGTCAATTTTCCTCCCTAAAACAACTCCCTCCGAACAACACACACACACTTTTTTCCCCCATTGGGTGTTGTTGTAGAGAGGGAACACTGTATGTGATTCCAACCTCTAAAATACAAACGGTTTCTTGCAATAACAAAACATATTTTATATTTTCAGAATTAAATACAAGTAACAGTGTCTTGTGAACCTGGAATAAAATCAGTTTTGGATTAAGCAAACTGGAGACGTGTGAGTATCTATCATTTCGCCCATTTCGCCCATTTCGATCATTTTCTCTTATTTGGTATTCCGCTTTCTTCGCGCCTGACTTGCCAACAAGAACTAAGAATATTTGATAAACTAAGCGCCACTCACCCTCGACAGTCGAAGCTCATCTGTCTTAAGAAGCGCGATCACAAATGGTGAGAAAATATGGAAATCAGAATAGTGCTGTATTGGTTAATCTAACTACAGTCGAAACTCGATACTTCGAAATCGCTTAAATCGACCTTACCAGTATATCTATTTCATAAGTTGAATTTCGATAACTCAATCTCGCTTAAGTTGAACAAAGCCGTAATTCAAAGTTTAAACGTGGATAAGCAACGTTTTAACTTTGAAATATTGGTGTGTTCTAACTAAGGCAAGTTCGAATTTTGACTTTAAGTTTATTTGTGACAAGAATTATCTTTACAAAACAGGTGGGATCCCGACCAGACGCCGAGTAACTCGGTGTATGATCTGGATTCAAACTGTTTCGACAATCCATTTGTTCGCTGTTTCGTAAGTCAAATATATACTTAAATTGCTATATATTTTGTATACGAATTTTTTAAGTACAATATAAATTAAGCTTGATAAAGGCTAAACCCTTACACTGTTTTACTCCGAGTACAATGGTTATTTGCAAACATTTTGGATCCTAATCAGTCGCCGCGTCACGCGACGTCTGATCAGGATCCAAACTGTTTGACATTCATTTCAATATTTCTTAAGTCAAAATACCTAAAATTCAAATTTGAGAAATAAAAGCGGACGTCATTTGTTTAATATTGTTGACGTCATGGCAATAAAGGGGTTTAAATTGAAATGGGTCTATAAGACTTTCGTCGGTAAAACTATTTAATCAAAGAGATAAAACAAAAGTTATGTAATCATAGCCTACAGCTTGATATAGACACGTCATTTGCATTTGTTCAATCTCTGGATGGCCGCACACTTGTCACCCATTTGCATTTACAGTGGAGAATCTGTTATTCTTTCCCGTTTAAACGCAAACGTACGCAAACGCAAAGCACTAAAACGTAGAAAAGAACAACTTTTGGACAATTCTGATATTTCATGTTTATCGTGGTGGCAAACAGTTTGGAGCCTGATCAGACGCCGGGTTACCCGGCGTCTGATCTGGCTCCAAACTGTTTGCACTGCAAATAATAGTTTAAGCGTAAACGCGTTTATTGGGAAAGAATAACAGATTCTCCACTGTAATTCCGCTGAATGTATGTCAACAAATTTATTTTATGTGCCGGAAAATTTGGTTAAATTTAAGAACAAAGAATTCAAACTGCTTCGTATTGTATTAAATATTCATTTTCTAAGCAACGCCTTTTTCTCCCAAACATTCAGTTTCTCCCTATTAATGAGCCTGATTGACTGTTCTTTCTTTCTCTCTAAGTCTCTGTCTCTTTATCTATTTTCTTTGTCTATCTATTCATGTCTCTATATGTCTCTCTCTTTTTTCTCCGTGTCTCCTTCTGTCTGTTTCTTGCCCACTCTGTCTGTCTATATCTCTGTCTATATGTGTCTCTGTCTCTGTATCTGTCTCTGTCTCTGTCTGTCTGTCTGTATGTATGTATGTACATGTATGTCTGCCTGTCTCTCCCTCTCTGTGTGCCCCTCTGTCTCAATGCTTCTCTAGTCTCTGTTAATCTGTCTCTTTGTGACTTTGTGTCTCTCTTTATTTGTATCCCCTTCTGTATGTATGCCTGTTCCTCTCTTTCATTCTTTCTTTGTCTGTCTGTATGTCTCTCTCTGTCTCTCTGTCTGTCCATCTGTCTCTGTCATTATGTCTGTCCGCCTTTCTGCCTCTCTATCACTGTCTTTGTATGTATGTATGTATGTATGTATGTATGTATGTATGTATGTATGTATGTATGTATCTGTCTGGTGTGTGTGTCTCTCTCTCTCTCTCTCTATCTATCTATCTTTCTCTCTCTCTCCTCTATATATATCTATCTCTCTCTCGTGTATGTCTGTTTGTATGTGTATGTGTGTCCGTCTCAATATCATTCTCTTTCCAAGTATGTGCTCATCTCTGTCTGTCTGTATGTCTGTCTGTATGTCTGTCCCAGACATTACGGATAGGTTGTTGCCGTCGACATTGTTACATGTATATAACTGGTCAGTCGTGTCCCATGACACACTGTACCAATTCAATAATTATATATGTGTCCGCCAGTGCCCATCACTCTCAGTCAAATGTCGCTGATATCACTGATTGAGCCAATATTTTGCAGAAACCATACTGAGGAGAAAACGTTATGTTTCCCCAATAAACGTGTTTACGCTAAAACTATTATTTCCAGTGCAACCAGTTTGGAGCCAGATCAGACGCCAGGTAACAAAGCGTCTGACCAGGCTTACAACTGCTTGCCATTCAGATTAAAATCAACAATGAGAATTATAACATTTTTGTCATTTTCTGCAATTAAGAGCATTGCGTTTGCGTTTCGTTTGCGTTTAAGCGGGAAAAAATAACGTATTCTCCACTGTATGTATCGCATTACCCCAAGTGTACAGTGGAAAATCTGTTATTCTTTCCCGTTTAAACGCAAACGTACGCAAACGCAAAGCGCTAAAACGTAGAAAAGAACAACTTGTGTACAATTCTGATATTTCATGTTTATCTTGGTGGCAAACAGTTTGGAGCCTGATCAGACGCCGGGTTACCCGGCGTCTGATCTGGCTCCAAACTGTTTGCACTGCAAATAATAGTTTTAGCGTAAACGCGTTTATTGGGAAAGAATAACAGATTCTCCACTGTACCACTAGAATACAGTAGAGAAGACGTTATTCTTTCCCGTTTAAACGCATCGCAATTAAACGTATAACAAAACAACTTTTTGATGATCCTATCCGTTCATTTGAATCTGAGAAGCAAACAGTTTGGAGCCTGATCAGACGCCGGGTTACCCGGCGTCTGATCTTGCTCCAAACTGTTTGCAATGGAAATAATAGTTTTAGCATAAACGGGAAAGATTAACGTTTTCTCCACTGTATCTCAGTCTTTGCATATAAAAGCATTTTAGCGAAAGCACTGATGTACCATTATAATGTCCCGTTTAAACGCAAAAGGAATGCGGCTTCTGCTTTAACTTCAACCTGCTTTAAGTATTCCCCTATCTCCAAAACTATAAATAGTCTACTGGTTAATTTGTTAAGTCGAACCTGTGTTTTTTTTCAGCATAGTTCGATTGTATACAGTGGATAGAAACATTATTCTTTCCCCAATAAATGCGTTAACGCTAAGAATATTATTTACATTGAAAACAGTTTGGAGCAAGATCAGATGCCGAGTAACCCGGCGTCTGATCAGGCTCCAAACTGATTGCCATTCAGATTAAAATGAGCATTGACAGTTGTTTTAAAACTTGTCATTGTCAACAATTTATTGTAATGCGTTTGCGTTTCGTTTGCGTTTAAACGGGTAAGAATAACGTCTTCTCCACTGTAAGTCTACCTTCCGGATCAAACTATTTACAGAATCAATATCCGTAGATCAACTAGGGAGTTTTCTTTGCATTTGTTTAATCTAATACTAATCTTACAAAGCTGTTTTATTGAGCATACGTTATCGGTTTCAATATTTACATTTCATCAACGAAAATTCCATAAAATTTGGGATAAACATTTACTTTAACTTTAGTAAAGAGATTCGGTGTCGTTAGTGCACTGTGTCAATATTTGGTTTACTCAAAAGATTTGAAAGTACAGAGAAATATCGCTATTACGACACCTCAAAAGAAGGGGTACATGTATTATATATTTGTTCTTACCTGTTTTTGAATTAACCAATTTTTGCCTAGTGTCCTATAAAGGGACATAGCAAACAGTGTAGACTCTGATCAGACGCAACATAATGCAGGATTCTAACACACTTCGCAAACTCCCCTATATATAAGCAAAAAGGGACGTACGCACTGTAACGTCTTAACGTGACGTCATTTGGCTCCGATAATGCGTGCGCCAAGAAATGTAGCGCCGTTGCTTCGGTGCAAAGTTGGTTAAATTGAAGTGTTGTAATCGAAATAATAAATATAAACCAGTTTTATTGCCACGATAAAACACTGGTATGAATTTATTATTTCTAAATTAAAATTGTTGGTTAACCGGGGCTGATCTGGCTCCAATCTAATTGCAATGAGAAACAATATTAGCATAAACGCGTTTGTTGGGGGGGGGGGGGGGGGGGGGAGAGAGAAATGCTGCATTTGCATACATGTATTTCATGGTCTTTATTGGCAAATGTGTTCTCATGATTTCAAAATCTATAGGAAAATATTGCACTAGTGCGGTAATGGAATTGGTCAACAAAATAAACATGTGGCTAAAGTCCAGTCCCAGGACTAAATTCGCCTTCTTTTGAACTGTTTATCTTCTATCAAATAATACATACATGTAACAATACTTTGTTTGATATAATATATAGCCATAGCACGTTTATTTGCCGATTTGTATATGTATAAATGTCGACCAGCTAAAAAGCGTGTGTTTACAAATCTGCGTAAAACTGTTATCTGCATTTATTCTCTTATTTAGAAACTTTGGGACAACTTTCAGAGAATTCATATCCTGATCAGACCCCTTAACCCATAACCCCCTTGCATGTTTCTAGTTTATAAAACAGGTTAATACTTACATTGTAAAGCCTTATGGCACATTCTGCTTTACTTTCAACCTGCTTTAAGCTACCATCTTCTAGAGTATATGAATTAGTTCTAATGAAATATACTCATAACTGAAAAAATTGGAACTATATTCTTGAGTGGAGAAATAAATTTTAGGCGTAAAAAGGCATATTTATTGGGTAATGGGTTTATATTTACAAATGCCAGTCGAACTTGGCAATGTAGGGGTTTAATTTTGGAAATTGAACAATAATGTTTTACCCACAAAGCTTTACATACTAAGTAATATCTTGCTGAGTGGAATCTCTACTCCAAACTTAAATTATAATTAAAAACTGTTATAAGCGGCGTGTAACGTAAGAACTCTAGACACTTAAAACTAGATGTCTTCGAAAACTTAATAAAATAATTTCTCAGTGCTACAGTGGAGAATCTGTTATTCTTTCCCGTTTAAACGCAAACGTACGCAAACGCAAAGCACTAAAACGTAGAAAAGAACAACTTTTGGACAATTCTGATAATTCTTGTTTATCTTGGTGGCAAACAGTTTGGAGCCGGATCAGACGCCGGGTTACCCGGCGTCTGATCTGGCTCCAAACTGTTTGCAGTCCAAATAATTGTTTTAGCGTAAACGCGTTTATTGGGAAAGAATAACAGATTCTCCACTGTAAACACACACAGTGAATTCTCTTTATTACGACCACTATAAAGCAACCCGAATTACTCATTTCGTGATCAAATTTATAGTGAGGTTTTTACCCCTTCACCGCTAAAGTGTCGTCTGCTTCAATATTGTTGTCTGCAATATCGTTTCAAAGTTAGATTTAAGGCAGTATAACTAACCTTTTTTCTCAAAACAAGTGGCAAACAGTTTTGATACTGACCAGATGCCGCGTTACGCGGCGTCTGATCAGGATCTGAACTGTTTACAAACGCGATTTATGACGTCATTGAGAGTGAAATTGTTAAATGTTTCTGGGATGAATGGGTTATATTGTAAGAATTGTTCGTACTCAGTTATTGATGTGTTGTCTGCAAAGAGTCTATAAACAGTCGAACTTCGATATCTCGAACTCGCTTAACTCGAAATTTCCGATATTTGGAAACATGAATTTGCCTTATTTCAAGTCTGGTTTAGGTGAACATATCCGTGTTTCAACGTTAAAACGCGGCCTAGCCGCGTTTTAACATTAAAATACGGGTATGTTCGACTTAACCAATTTCGAGATATCGAAGTTCGACTGTATATCAACTCCTACAATGCCATGGCATCATAATTTTTAAAACAATTTACCTTTGCTTTTATTTCTCAAATTTTAAATTTTTGATATTTTACCGTAAGAAATATTGAAATAAGGTCAAACAGTTTTGACCATGAACCGACGCCGCGTAACTTTGCGTCTGATCAGAATTCAAAATGTATGCAAATAACCATTGTATTCGGGGTAAGGCAGCGCATGTAGGGGTCAAGGAAACATCTATACTCGGCGGGTGATGTGGATCCAAATTGTTTGTCTATGCAAAACATATTTTGCTAACAGTAGAGCATATGTTATTCGTTCCCAATAAACGCGTTCATGTTTTCATGATAAAATTTATCGTGACATTTTAACCCCTTCACCGCCATATTTTCGTCTGCTTTAATAGTGTTGTCTGCATTATCGTTTCAAAGTTAGATATATGGCAGTACAACTTAATTTCAAAACAAGTGGCAAACAGTTTTGATCATGATCAGACTACGCGTAACTGTTTAGTTTCGATTATACAGTTATACGTTATTCTTTCCCAATAAACTCGTTTACGCTAAAACTATTATTTGCAGTGCAAACAGTTTGGAGCCAGATCAGACGCCGGGTAACCCGGCGTCTGATCAGGCTTCAAACTGTTTGCCACCATGATAAACATGAAATATCAGAATTGTCCAAAAGTTGTTCTTTTCTACGTTTTAGTGCTTTGCGTTTGCGTACGTTTGCGTTTAAACGGGAAAGAATAACAGATTCTCCACTGTAGATGGGAAAGAATAAAGACCTCTCCACTGTAGCAAGGTATAATTGTACTGTTTATACATTATTTCATTATTGCTGCGAAGGCAGAGCTTGGGACTGTTGAAATCAAATGTACCAATATTGTATGCCACCAAGCCTACAATGATCGCATTTGAACAAATACATTAGCCAGTGCTCGTACAGGCTTTCTCTTAGACACTTAAGTCACAGTGGGCCTGTGTCTTTTGGCAATAATAAATGTATAGAAAATAGGACAGACTCGGTGCTTTTTTATTCTTGCTATAGTATTTTAAAATGGGACGTTGAAAATATTGCACGGTAGTGTATAACTGAGGATAACACTTTGCGCTTTGGATATTGCCGCAAGACATTGATCAATATGGTTTTACAGACGCTTGGATTATGTAAATGACAGCACGTGAGTAAATCAGACTTTCCAATTCTTTTTTCTGGTATTCTGCTTTCTTAACGGCTCAGTGGTTTCTCACTAAATAAGGGGATAATTGAAACACTGGGTTTCGATTGCTCCTGGAGGGAGAGAAATGTTTTTGTCCTATGTTACAGAAAAAAGACGTTATTCTTATCCGTTGAAATACATTGCAATAAAATGGAGAAAATTACAACGTTTTTGTTATTCAGACTAACTACTTTAATCTGGGTGGCAAACTATTCGGAGCCTGGCTCCAAACTGTTTGCATTGGAAATAATAGTTTAAGCATAAACGCGTATATTACAGTGGAGAATCTGTTATTCTTTCCCGTTTAAACGCAAACGTACGCAAACGCAAAACACTAAAACGTAGAAAAGTACAACCTTTTGACAATTCTGATAATTCATATTTATCTTGGTGGCAAACAGTTTGGAGCCTGATCAGACGCCGGGTTACACGGCGTCTGATCTGGCTCCAAACTGTTTGCACTGCAAATTATAGTTTTAACGTAAACGCGTTTATTGGGAAAGAATAACAGATTCTCCACTGTAGGAAATAATAATGCCTTCTTCACTGTAAATATACAGGTAGCATAGAATTTATTCAATTCATTTATTATACAGGTTGAAAACGCAATTCTGTCCCAACAAATGTGTCTATGTTACATTGTAACACAATGTTCAATGTCAATTTGCAAATGGTTTGGAGTCAGATTTGTCGACGGGTACATGTAGCTTAGTTTCTGATTAGGCTTAAAACTATCTGACACCCTGATTCGTAACAAATTGTCAACAGTTTCAAGCAAATGCCAAATTCCTATATAGTGTGTACACTGTAGTTTTGATTTTGCATTTCGTTTCGTTTAAACAGGACAGGGTAGTTTTTCAAACGTAGAAATTGTCAAAAAACTAAAAGGGTTAACAGTTAATCCTAGGAAGCGCTAGATATTGCCTGCTTCTGAAATGTCGACTATCAACCTGGTTTTGATTTTAGTTCATAAGTGGAGAATGTGTTATTCTTTCTCCTTTAAATCGCAAACGTGATGCAGACGCATCCCAATAAACAGTTGAAAATGACAATTTAGACAATGTATGTTAATCGAGTTGAAAACAGTTTGGAGACTGATCAGACGACGGGTTACCTCGCGTCTGATTAGACTCCATACTGTTTTCTATGGAAATGATACTTTTTAGCTAAAACGCGTTAATTTGGAAAGACTAACGTCATCTCCACGGTAACCGATTCACTGCCATTACCGTCATCTACATTAATAATTGGCATCTACTATTTTTTATCAGTTTTAGATGTAAGGTAAATTGACTGAAGTAATATTGCCATAAGTGTCACAACAGTTTGGGTCATGTTTAGACGTCGAGTTACAGTGGAGAGAACGTTATTCTTTCCCAATAAACGCGTTTACGCTAAAACTATTATTTGCGGTGCAAACAGTTTGGAGCCATATCAGACGCCGGGTAACCCGGCGTCTGATCAGGCTCCAAACTGTTTGCCACCAAGATAAACATGAATTATCAGAATTGTCCAAAAGTTGTACTTTTCTACGTTTTAGTCCTTTGCGTTTGCGTACGTTTGCGTTTAAACGGGAAAGAATAACAGATTCTCACTGTATGTTAATCGAGTTGAAAACAGTTGGAGACTGATCAGACGCCGGGTTACCTCGCGTCTGATTAGACTCCATACTGATTTCTATGGAAATGATACTTTTTAGCTAAAACGCGTTAATTTGGAAAGACTAACGTCATCTCCACTGTAACCAATTCACTGCAATAACCGTCATCTACATTAATAATTGGCATCTACTATTTTTTATAAGTTTTAGATGTACAGTGGAGAATCTGTTATTCTTTCCCTTTTAAACGCAAACGTACGCAAACGCAAAACACTAAAACGTAGAAAAGAACAACTTTTGGACAATTCTGATAATTCTTGTTTATCTTGGTGGCAAACAGTTTGGAGCCTGATCAGACGCCGGGTTACCCGGCGTCTGGTCTGGCTCCAAACTGTTTGCACTGCAAATAATAGTTTTAGCGTAAACGCGTTTATTGGGAAAGAATAACACATTCTCCACTGTAAGGTAAATTGACTGAAGTAATATTGCCATAAGTGTCACAACAGTTCGGGTCATGTTTAGACGTCGAGTTACGCTGTGTCTGACCAGGATCAAGCTGTTTACAAAACACCATTGCATGCACTAGGAGTAAAACAGTGAAAATGGGTACAGTGGAGAATCTGTTATTCTTTCCCAATAAACGCGTTTACGCTAAAACTATAATTTGCAGTGCAAACAGTTTGGAGCCAGATCAGACGCCGGGTAACCCGGCGTCTGATCAGGCTCCAAACTGTTTGCCACCAAGATAAATATGAATTATCAGAATTGTCAAAAAGTTGTACTTTTCTAGATTTTAGTGTTTTGCGTTTGCGTACGTTTGCGTTTAAACGGGAAAGAATAACAGATTCTCCACTGTAGCAAGAATTCAGATCCTGGGGCCTGTTTCATAAAACTTCGTACGACAAATTGTGTCGTAAGCCAGATTATAAAAATCTCAATTATTGTTTATTTCTCAGTCCTATTTTTAAGACGATTCCAAAAAGATGTCACAAGACAGGATTAGATTGAGAAACAAGAAATTAAATGTATTTTAAAGTTTTGACTTACGACAACATTTGTCGTACGAAGCTTTATGAAACGGGCCCCAGGCGCTTAATCAGCTTAGCTTCGATATCGTTTAAATTTTGATCTATTAAAACAATCTAAAATCTGCTAATAATTTTTACCTCGATTTAGTGTTTTTGTATAAAAGTTTAGTTATTTAGACAATAACATAAATTTTCATAACAAGAGATAAACGTTCAACTCCTTTCACACTACGGTTGAGAAAACGTTATTCTTTCCCAATTACCGCGTTTACTCTAAAACTATTGTTTACATTACAAACAGTTTGAAGCCTGATAAGACTCCGGGTAACCCTGCGTCTGATCATGATACAAACTGTTTGCCTCTCAAATTAAAACTAGTTGTCAAAATTGTCAAAAAATTGTAATTTTCTATATTTCATTGCAACGGGTTTGCGTTTCGTTTGCGTTTTTAAAAACGGGAAAGAAATATAGGATCTGTCATGAGTCGATGTTTAAGACAAGCTGATCTCAAACGAGTCTTGAAATGAAATGTTATTAAGCGAGCTTAAAAACTTTTCTATTCTAGACGAGTTTGAGATCAACTTGTCTTAAATATCGACGAGTGACAGATTCTTTTTCTCAATTGTGTAACCGACGGCTTTAAGGTTTGTTTTAAAGCAATAGGTTTTTTGGAATCCCATGGACATAATAACACCTTTATAAATAATGACGTTTTAGTGACGTCATCAAATTCAATTTATCTCACACAATCATGTTCGAGACAAGGATATTTGTGATCGTTGTTCGCTATAGAAAACAGGGGCAGTTACGTGACAAAACCGTTTTCTTAACTGTAGATTATCGCGTTCTTCACCCATTTAAGGCCAAGTGTCTACTAAAGTGGATATTTGTAAACTGTGTAGACCCTGATAAAATGCCGCGTTACGCGGCGTCTCATCATACAGTGGAGAATGTGTTATTCTTTCCCAATAAACGCGTTTACGCTAAAACTATTATTTGCAGTGTAAACAGTTTGGAGCCAGATCAGACGCCGGGTAACCCGGCGTCTGATCAGGCTCCAAACTGTTTGCCACCAAGATAAGCATGAAATATCAGAATTGTCCAAAAGTTGTATTTTTCTACGTTTTAGCTCTTTGCGTTTGCGTACGTTTGCGTTTAAACGGGAAAGAATAACAGATTATCCACTGTAGTCTGCACTGTTTACATATAATATGAAATAGTGTGCTGTATGGAAAAACACTGCAGTGTCTTTAGATCATCCTTGTATATATTTGTTTCTACAGCGCTCCCTCTCTACAACGACATCCGATGGAAGACAAAGACTGTGTGCGTTGTTGGGAGGGAGTCGTTATAGAGAGGGAAACAGGTTTTTATTTGCAAACAGCTTGAATCCAGATCAGACGCCGCGTTACGCGGCGTCTGATCTGCATTCGAGTTGTTTGTCACTCGTCATTATATCTATTCTATCAAAGTTTTCACATAAATGTACATTTGAGAACAACTGCCGACGACAAATTTAAGTAGATGACATTGCAGCCATGAAAAGGTTGATTATAATTTGTTTGTTAAGGGAACATCGGCTAGATTCGTTATAAGGAGGGAGCCGTTGTTCGGAGGGCCGTTGTAGGGAGGGAACACTGTACAATGAAATCTTCCAGCCAGTATATATTACAATATCAAGGCATAAATAGGTTTCGATTGCTGTCTGTCTGCAATACTTTTTAAGCTCAAGTTTTGATGTAGATTGACAGCCGAAACATTGAAAACTGTGTGAAACAGTTTTGATCCTTAAAATCACTACGACTGGATTCAAATTTATTTGACAAGCAAACTCTATATATAATATATGATTGGGATGTATGTACTTAATGTACGAGTATGTGTCCTTTGTCTTTGCCATATTTCCCTTATAACTTTGTAAATGGCCAAAATCAATGTAAGTTGCTGATATGCTGATGAAAATGAAAACTGATACAGTGGAGAATCTGTTATTTTTCCCGTACGCAAACGCAAAGCGCTAAAACGTAGAAAAGAACAACTTTTGGACAATTCTGATATTTCATGTTTATCTTGGTGGCAAACAGTTTGGAGCCTGATCAGACGCCGGGTTACCCAGCGTCTGATCTGGCTCCAAACTGTTTGCACTGCAACTAATAGTTTTAGCGTAAACGCGTTTATTGGGAAAGAATAACAGATTCTCCACTGTGCAATTTATCAAAACCCAAAGTACATTTTCAAAATATATCAGATATCAGCAGTCAAATTTATGTTAACCGACACATCATGCAAACATGTACGCTATACTGTTTAGGATATTATTTTGCTTTATTTTTGTCCTGCATTCAGGCGTCACCTGTCTTAAAATCTGCGATTAACCCCTTTATGTCTGTAATTTGCAATGGACCCGCCATGTATACTTGCTGGAAGATTTAAATGAATATAATACAAGGGTATTCAAAAGACACTATATTGTTTGCCCATACAGTAAAATATCTAATATGATATAGCAAGAAATACAGGTCCAAATGAGACATCTTATCAAGGTCTACACTGTTTGCCAATGTCAACTTCAGTATACAGTACTGAACCTTATTAAATTAAATTGATAATCGCAAGCGAATTGCCGTCGAATCGGGGGCTTAAAAAAAACAAATCCTACGTTTGAATACTTTAACGCGAATTTTCAGAAGCGGTTGTGACAAAAATGGAATCGAAAAAATTAACGAAGGCATATTTGCGAACATTTGTGAGATACACCACTCAAGAAAACTTATCCGAGGGTGAATTAGTATTTTGAAATCGCAAGCGAATCGCCATCGAATTGCAAAAATTGTTAATTTAATAAGATTCAGTACTGTAATATGATATAGCAAACAATACAGGTCCAAATGAGACGTCTTATCAAGTTCTACACTGTTTGCCAATGTCAACTTCAGTATACATGTACACTAGGCTTAACCCTTTCACTCCCAATGATGCGCGGCAAGCGCGGTTGCAAACAGTTTGGGTCCAGATCAGACGCCGCGTAACGCGGCGTCTGATCAGGACCCAAACTGTTTGACTCTCTTATCGATATCTATTCAGTCATACAACCTTAAAACTAACTTTGAAACGTGTATTGCAGACAACAATACTGAAGCTGACGACAATAAAGCGGTGAAGGGGTAAAAATCTCCCGATTAATTTGATCATGAAAGGGTTAATTGGGTTAACTTTTGAAAAAAAATGTTAAACTTGATCAAGATACTTATTTTCATCTGTTTTTAGCGGTCACGTATATTGTTAGAAACAATGCATTCGACCGTGAATAGATCTACATGCTATTCTCATACATATGTACATGTAAGTAGAATCGGAAAAAGAAAAACGTTTACTGTCAGAACGAGGCTGTTGATCGATTCTGTTCCCCCTCAAGCTGTTCGTTTACCATTGACTGGGATACTTAATAGAATTATATTAAACTTTGCAATATCAAAACCATTAGTTATATTTCACCTTTAACTATCTAAGGGCGAATAAGAATAGCAATTTTAACAGTTCCGATCCCGGTGAGACGTCAAGTGACCAAAATGGCGTTTTCACTTGGGTCAAACTGCTTGACACTCTGGCTAAACTTCCTACGCGAATTCGAAAAATGCTTATACAATAGTTATACTTGTCACCGAAAATAATGCTTTGTATAGAAAATAACTTTAGTGCTCAAGGTTAAACATGCAATATGCTTCATGTTTGCATGCAACAAGAAGCGAGAGAGGGAGAACTCAGCACGCTTTAGTTTGGCGTATTAATTTTCAGTTCCATCGTAATTCGCAATCATTACCTCGAAATCTAATTACGATTCTCTTTCATTTCGGACCAGGAGTTTTCGCCCCAGTTTTTTTATCTCTTCGCGTTTTACAGATTGCTTCTCTCATTGTCCTGAATCAGCTTTCAAGATCTCTCAATAAATCTTGACATGTTAAGAGATAGGAGGGTGTTTTCGTCGAAGGAACTACTTTTCGGGGGATTTTATTTTCTCAGAATAAAACAATAATTCGTAATTGCAGTTAGCCACTTCTCCATAGCTTGATTATGATGTCAGAGTAAACGACAGGTTTCTATTTAAAATAGACTGAAAGTATAGCAGAAAGCTCCTTTAAAAGTGTTTTGTTTTAATTTAAGCTGGCTTTCAGCATCCACCTATCAAAACTCATGATACGAGTATTTACTTAAGAAATAAGAAATTCATGCCAGTGTTTTATTGTGCAATAGAACACGGGTAGATGTTGAATTGCGTAGTATTTAAATCACGATGCCGAAGGCTGAGTGATTTGGTTACCAGCATCTCAACAATGAAGAATAGGTTATTTTTTTCTGTTTAAACAAACTTTAAGCGTAAGTGAAATGGGATAAAATCTAGAAAATGACGGTTGAAAAATATTAATGATGTATTTTAATAATTATATACCTGGCGTTTATATGTCTCGGAAACAGTTTGAAAATGCAATTGAACACTAGCAGTAGACTAACAGGTCTGGTTAAGCACATCAATTATGTGGAAGATTTGACAGACGCCATTTAGATACATACAAGATGATTAAACTGATAAAAGTAGAATAATGAGGGCTAATCATCTGCTGATAAACATCTGTATAGTCGCCAGAACTGGACACAGGCATTTCTATAGTACATTTATATGGAAATGATCAACCTTACAGAATCCAACAACGGTCTCATTCCAATTTCGCCAACTTAATAAAGCCTATCTAGTTTTAACAGGTCCCTAAAACAGAAATGACGGTGACCTCTGTCTATATGTATATCTCTGTTTGTCTGTCTGTCTGTCTGTCTGTCTATCTGTCCCCCTCTCTCTCGCTCTCGCTCTTTCTCTGTCTTTCTACAATTGTAAACTCAAAGTATTGATACTACATGTATCGGCAATAGTTTGAGCTACTATCGATAGTTGGAGCTCTATCACTTTCAGAAAAGGAACGATGTAAACATTTGTTACAAGTAACTCTCTCAACGAGTTGTACCAGATCTTTGAGATAGCGTGTTTGACTTTGTTCCCAGTATATGTTTAAATCTCTATTCATCCTCCTTTGTCCTACATTTTCCTTCAGGCGCACTCTGCTTTACTTGCAACCTGCTTTAAGCTACCATCTGCTAGGATAGTATATATTCATAATAGTATAATAAGTTATAAACTATCGTGATAGTTTTGCAATAGTAAATCCAACCGATAGTTTATCGTAATTAGTGTTTTCAACTACCGATAACTAGTCAGCCCTTATACAATGTAGATATGATCAGTGCTCATTGACCAGTGCTATGAAGAATTGTGATCTCTGAAGATAATATACAAGGCTCCTTATCACCCAATGAGAGACGATGAGTGTGTACGTTGTTTGGCGGGAGCTGTTATAGGAAGTGAAAATAAGACTTGGCGTACATTTGCAAACAACGTGACGCGGTGTCTGATCTAGATTCAAGCTGTTTGTCACGCGTCATTATATTTTTTCTGTCAAATGACAGTTTATCAACTATATACACGCGTGTTTATTGGGGAAAAACAACGTCTTTCCACTGCACAAACGCGTTTATTGGCAGCAAAAAAAAACCATGTCCATTGATCAAACATGTTTATTGGGTACAAATGACGTTTTTTTTCCACTGTACAAACGTGTTTATTATACTGCAATGTAAATTCCTTACTTCTGATTGGCTAACAAGCCGTATACGTGAGCCCATGTACCCTGGTATAGCATAACGTCAACGCGTTTATTGGCACATAATGTCGTTTTACCCCATGTACAATAAAATCTACATCCAGCACTGCCTTGATTGTAGTTTATTACTGCGAGGTAGCAGAGTAGAGGGCCATCAAAACTGGACAGAACCGGCAATTATTGTTCATTATCGTTTTATCTCATCATACCAGAGGATAGACTGCCATTTATGACATGAAAATTGCCTGATTCGCTGAATACAGTGGACAAGACGTTTTTCTTTTCCCAATAAACGCGTTAATTTACGCTAAAATGTAATATTTCCATTGCAAACAGTTTAGAGCCAGATAAGACGCCGGGTAACCCGGCGTCTGATCAGGCTCCAAACTGTTTGCCATTCAGTTTAAGATTAACATTCAGATTTTGGTTACATGTCATGTATATTCAACATTTCAAGCATTACACTTTGTTTGTGTTTCGTTTGCATTAAAACGGGAAAGAATAACGTATTCTCTATTGTAGTATGGTGATCCGATGGGTACTACAAATGTAAAGAACACTCATTATATTGTTCTTGTTTTATGAATTGCAGAAAAGTATGATGTACAATGTAAATACATGTACACCACTCCTTTCCGTTTAATCCATTACTCTATAAATACGCATTTTACTCATTATAATTATTTCCGCCATTAATGAAAATAGTTCCTCTTTGTACAGTGGAGAATCTGTTATTCTTTCCCGTTTAAACGCAAACGTACGCAAACGCAAAGCACTAAAACGTAGAAAAGTACAACTTTTGGACAACTCTGACAATTCATGTTTATCTTGGTGGCAAACAGTTTGGAGCCTGATCAGACGCCGGGTTACCCGGCGTCTGATCTGGCTCCAAACTGTTTGCACTGCAAATAATAGTTTTAGCGTAAACGCGTTTATTGGGAAAGAATAACAGATTCTCTACTGTACATGCACATTCATGAATATGCACCATAAGAAATAGGTTTAATATCTAAAGCAGATGATAGCTTAAAGCAGGTGGTAAAATAAAAGTGGTATTCTGTATCCAACCTAAATCCAGGCTCAGGAGTAAAAGGTAAATGGAACGAAACGGGAACGCAATACAGCAAAATATAGAAAATATCGAACTTCTTGAGCGTGTCGACGTGTCTGAATGATTCACAGATACCGTACGACAGCAAATATTTATCAATTGTTATTTTTGGATAGGAAAAGACAACAGTAAAAGGGGGAATTACTAACAAAATTAATAAAATCACTTCATTATAATTATTGTTTCTTTCCTTGATGACCTAAAGTAAATGAAGTGACATTGTCAATAAATCACTGTGACTCAGGTGAGCTACATAGGGACAATGTCCCTTTTGTTTGCGTTTAGTACCGTTTAACGCTCTCAACACCAAGTAACTCGTGTGGGTTATAAGGTTCCCTTGTGGATCTTTTTAGTAACGAAAAAACATAAACCAATCTACTTGGAGTTCTTGGTAGTTTGATAAATACAATACTGCTCTAATTTGGAATAGAACAGACCTTGATCAGATGGATCATTTACGAGCCCTCTGATCTGGGTCTACACTATTTGCATATGTATTCAGTATGTTCTAAACAGGTCAATGGTGTTGAAAGAGTTAGATGGGAATGCGTAACGTGTTCAACATATTGTTCACAACGAGGTTATCCAATGACGGAAACATTCTATCATATTGTCCACTTATATGTAACTTTGAAAAAAACACCAACAGACGACACGTTTAAGCAAACTATATTGCAGCAGTAAAAGCGTCAGACATAATTTTCCTTAATAGGGAACTGCGGCAAGGGTCGTTGTAAGGAGGGAGTCGTTGTTTGGAATGCCGTTATAGGGAGGGTGCACTGTTATTGTATTTCTCTACACAGTAAAAGTTCTGTTCTGTTCTGACATAAACCTTGCTATTCAAATAGTATTACTGCCTGTAATATGTACAGTGGAGAATCTGTTATTCTTTCCCGATAAACGCGTTTACGCTCAAACTATTTTTTCTTTTACAAACAGTTTGGAGCCAGATCAGACGCCGGGTAACTTTTCTACGTTTTAGTGCTTTGCGTTTGCGTACGTTTGCGTTTAAACGGGAAAGAATAACAGATTATCCACTGTACCACAGTTACAACGTAGATATACCTAGGGGAAGACGTTATTCTGTCCCGTTTTAATGCAATTCTCACAAAATGTAGAAAATAACTACTTTTTGACAATCCCAAATATTCATTTTCTATTAATTGTAAAGTGTTGTACATTGTAATGAAATATTCCAGCAAGAATATAGGACAAATTCAGTTCAATGCCTTACTTGATCAAAGAACAAATGGGTATAACTTTGTTTAATGACGTTTTCAACGTTATGTAAGCAGATTATACATGTCTCATGTTAACGCAAGCTTTTTGTAATGTTTGTTAATTGCAATTTGTGTAATTTTCTGTCATTATTCCACGCTTCTGTTTGCAGTGTTAAGTCCTCAAAATTGGCTAGTAATTTTCCTCATTCTTTCAACAAACCGGATACAAGTATTTCCATGACACTATGGGGAATTCCTGTTTATAAAAACATGTAAAATTTGTCTCATTACAAGATTACTGACAAATTCTAATTACATCACGAGCTTGTGCGGGTTTGTACATTGACTGTACAGAGGAGAAGACGTTATTCTTTCCCGTTTAAACGCAAACGAAATGCAAACGCGATGTACTAAAATGTAGAAAGCGACAACGTTTTGATAATTCTGACTACTAGTTTTAATCTGAGTGGCAAACAGTTTGGAGCTAGACCAGACGCCAGGTAACCTGGCGTCTGATCTGGCTCCAAACTGTTTGCAATGGAAATAATAGTTTGAGTGTAAACGCGTTTATTGGGAAAGAATAACGCTTTTCTTCACTGTACCCGTGTGCGTGAAATAACGCCATACAAATATTTATCTTTTAAAGGTGATATTACATGATTCCTCCCTGTTTAAATGCAAACTAAACGCAAACGATTTGCAAGTAAATGTTGGAAAGGTCATGTTTTAGAATTAATTGACGAGAACAGCGTAGATTACGTTATTTTACCAATTTAAACGAAAACGAAAAGTTATTTTTTATCAACAAAGTAACGAAAATGTCATGTTTAAGGGGTTTTTGCCGGCTCAAGTTAGTTTGACAGGGTCTACACAGATTGCCAATGTCTTCTTTAATTTACCTTAGGAATAAGTTTGTTAATACATACATACTGTTATCGGTACTATTTATTCAAAGGTGAATTTATGCCAGATTTACAGAAGACTAATCGAAATAGTTGTCGAGCAGTTTGGATCCTAATCGGAATTTACTTACATGTAACACAGCGTCAGATCAGAATCCAAACTGTTTGCACAGTCGACTTCAGTTCACTATGATTGTACAGTGGAGAATGTGTTATTCTTTCCCAATAAACGCGTTTACGCTAAAACTATTATTTGCAGTGAAAACAGTTTGGAGCCAGATCAGACGCCGGGTAACCCGGCGTCTGATCAGGCTCCAAACTGTTCGCAACCAAGATAAACATGAAATATCAGAATTGTCCAAAAGTTGTTCTTTTCTACGTTTTAGTGCTTTGCGTTTGCGTACGTTTGCGTTTAAACGGGAAAGAATAACAGATTCTCCACTGTAACACTGATATGTGGTATGTTTCATCGGTTTAAAATACATGTAAAATAATAAAAATGCTAAAACGTGTTTGTTTGTTGTTGTGTGTTTTTTTTTTAATTTGTTTAGTTTAAACATATTTTATTCAGCAAATATACACATTACATAGAAACATACTACAGAAATAAGGGATTGAAACGAAAGACATTCAAATCTTATAGGATTTCTTTCCCATATTTGTTTTTTATATTGTTGTTGTTGTTGCTGGGGGTCAACAAGAAACCAACAACAAACCAAAACAAGCTAACTACACTTTTGAACTTTCAAATTATCGTGTGATCTGGATCCGCACTGATTTGGATTCGCAGTAGCTAGTGTAGCCAGTTTTTTGCTGTGAATGAGGTAAATTTCTTATCAATTATTAACACTCTCTATTCTATAATACGTCACTGCAGTGTTGAATTATGTGTTTACAGTTAAACCCTGCTGATGTGACCATTCTACGGATGACTCATTGATTTAACACAAAAACACACCTAAAATACATTAACCCCGGGGCTACCATACGTTGCTTATAAAAATCCAAAAATGTCCAATCATTCGAGTGCGATTTTAGGAATCGTACCTTCAACCCTTTCGCTGCTAGGCTCTGTACAGTAACACTAACATAATTATGCAAACAGTTTGGATTCATAATAGATGGGATTTTTCAATGTATTGCAACATGGCAAACAGTACAGATCCTGATCAGAGGCCTTCTTTACATAGGACAGGAATACTCTTAACATGTACACTGTTTGCAAAGGATGTGTACGCATGGCTAGGATTCAAAGGGTAAAAAGTTATCTTAATGTTTTAAAAAAGAATTGTTTACCAAGCATGCGAAAAGTTGAAACGAAACGCCAACAATATGAAAAACAGTAGAGACATTTTTCTTTCCGAAAAATACGCGTTTACGCCAAATCTAGAAGTTCCAGTGCAAACAGTTTGGAGCCAGTTCAGATGCCGGGCGACCCGGCGTCTGATCAGGCTCCAAACTGTTTGCGACTAAGATTAAGATAAATCAGTATGAATTTCAAAAAATGCAATTAACTACAATTTATTGCACTACGTTTGTGTTTCGTTTGCGATTAACCCATTCACTTACAATCGCGTCATAAAGCACATTTGCAAACAGCGGCGTCTGATCAGGATCAAAGCTGTTTGCAACTTGTTTTGAAATTTCGTGTCTTTAAATCATAACTTTGAAAGGATATTGCAGACAATAATATTGAAGCAGACGACAATAAGATTCATGATAAATTTGATCATGCAAGAGCTCAACGGGAAAGAATAACGTCTTCTCCGCTGCATGAAAAAACACATAGAACATGGACATGTCTTGATCATAATGACAATTGATTTTATTCTTAACGTCAATCACATTTTAATCTGAGAATCAACAAACGCTGCGCTGCGCTGCACAGTGTCTTATCGGGTGAAACACATTACCCTCTAGCCTAATTCTAGTTTTGAACATATAGGTGACCACTTAAAGCAGGTGAAAGTATGATTTATTTTCAGGCTGCTTTCAGCTATCATCTGCTAGGATATCAAAAATATTTCTAACGGTACATGTTCATGACTGTATACATTGGAACAATTTTCTTCAGTTTATAAGAGATGCAACTTTGGGGGAGAATAGTAAAAAACCGGAAACGAATTTTATATCTTGACATTTTTCTATGTACATTGTACCAGTATAAAAGTATTAGGCTGCATCCATTGTGCATAATTAAACAGAAGTAATTAAGCTGTGGCGAGCAAACGATATTACTTGTTGCCAAACAGAGAATATTTCCCGAGTTTTGTCCACGGGGTAGCTTTATACAGTGGAGAATCTGTTATTCTTTCCCAATAAACGCGTTTACCCTAAAACTATTATTTGCAGTGCAAACAGTTTGGAGCCAGATCAGATGCCGGGTAACCCGGCGTCTGATCAGGCTACAAACTGTTTGCCACCAAGATAAACAAGAATTATCAGAATTGTCCAAAAGTTGTTCTTTTCTACGTTTTAGTGCTTTGCGTTTGCGTACGTTTGCGTTTAAACGGGAAAGAATAACAGATTCTCCACTGTACAGTGCTCCCTCCCTACATCGGCCCTCTGAACAATGATTCCCTCCTTACAACGACCCTTGCGACTGTTCCCCAAACAAGACAGTTATGCCCAACCTTTTCACGGCTGCAATATCGTCTGCTTAAAATTGACGTCTGTTGTTTTTCGCAAAGTCACATATTGGACATTCTAACAGAAAAAAGTGAATGACGATTGACAAACATCTTGAATCCAGATCAGACGCCGCGTCACGCGGCGTCTGATCTTCATTCAAGCTACATGTATTTGCAAATGTAAGGCAGCTTTCCCTCCCTATAACAAATCCCTCCGAACAACACTAACAACCCTCGTCTCCCATTGGGTGTTGTTGTAGAGAGGGAGCATTGTATTAATCTATTGGATATCGCTTTTAGCGCGCCGTGTAACTGTCGCCTGCTGAAGTGTTCGTCTGCATCAATTTTCGCATTTGATCCATCTATATATACATGTTTGCTTTGATAAAAAGAATACGACCAGAGTGTCAAAAAGTTTTAAATGATTTGAGGCGAATTCTTTCTCAACGTCTCATGTAAATCCAAGCAGTTTGCAAGAATTATCACAATTACGCGTATCGGTGGATACCCTTAATAGTTACAGTGTACCAAGTGTATATACTTGGCGTAAGCTAGTTGTACAGTGGAAAAGATGTTATTCTACCCCGTTTAAACGCAAGCGAAACGCAAACGCATTTCAATAAAATGTAGAAAATAACAACATTTTAATAATTTTGAATGTTCATATCAATCATAGTGTCAAAGAGATTGAAGTCTGATCTGGCTCCAAATTGTTTGCAATGGAAATACTAATTTTAGCATAAATGCATTTATTTGGGAAAACAACGTATTTATCAATGTATATTTGGTGTAATTGTATGTCCTCTTACGCCATTATGGAATACTCATTTCTCTCGGAACAAATTGTGTGCCCTTTCTAATACAATAACGTTCGTTTCTATTAAAGATATTGAAAGTTAAGTTTAATCCCTGCCAACCATCGATATTGCTTTAGTTGGCAATATTAAACATTAGGCATGTTGAGGCATAAACAGTGATGTTTCCCGAAGCACCATGATATGCAGGCAAATTGGCAGAATTCCTCAATTAGCGCAAATATAACGGGCGACAAAAAAACTTGAGCAAACAGTGTTGACCCACTTTTTTCTTGCCAAATCTGATAAGCAGCCTCACATTGACAGTCAAAAAACTGTCTATGACATTCGGCGGAAATAATATGGTAAAAATGGAAATCACAGCGGTTATATGTTGGCAAACTGGACAGCTCTTGTAATATGTTTGGACACCGTAGGAGGGAGGAAATCTTTACACGCAAAAGTCGCAATCTTTGTTCTGTGGGGAAAAACGTTATTAGTTCCCAATAAACAAGTTTATGCTAAATACTTTATGGCCGTTGCGAACAGTTTGGAGCCAGATCAGACGCCGGATAACCCGGCGTCTGATCAGGCTCCAAACTGTTTGTCAATATGAAAAATATAAATCGCAAGATGTTTTTAAAGAATTGACGTCATTATGTACAGTTCATTGCATGACGTTTGTGGAAATAATAACGTCTTCCCTACTATATCTAAAGACTCTGACAAATAGCATTATATGTGATATCGAAATATATGAAATTATTCAAATAAATGTTGATCTGTGCTTTTTAGCAAATATTGCTTTCTAGCCTGGTTGAGTTTATAGTTGAATTGTGAGAGATTTGTGTAAGCGGCCCGGATTACTCAGACAGGAGAACACTTGCCCAGTAGGCAAAGGGTCCCGGGTTCGAGTTCCGATCTGGCTGCAAAATGTTCTCACCATGTTTCAGATATTCTGCTATTGTTAACAAATTCATTCACGTTCATCATTAATGGACATCGCTCTGCTTTTAGCTACGGTGGAGAATATATTACTATTTCCCCAATAAACGCGTTTATGGTCTGAATTTAAACTCATGAAAGATAGATTAAGCACTAATTTAAAGAGTTTTTGTACATATCCACTTGTTTACTTAAGTCACAGTTTCAGTCCTCCTTCGGAGGACCTTCATCAGACTGTGATCTTCACATAGCGGGGCGCTCATCTCATCTCATGAATCAAGACGAAGGGGCTATCAGATCAGTCCAATCTTCAGGCATCTGTTCGCTCCTGGTACAGTGGAGAATCTGTTATTCTTTCCCGTTTAAACGCAAACGTACGCAAACGCAAAGCACTAAAACGTAGAAAAGAACAACTTTTGGACAATTCTGATAATGCTTGTTTATCTTGGTGGCAAACAGTTTGGAGCCTGATCAGACGCCGGGTTACCCGGCGTCTGATCTGGCTCCAAACTGTTTGCAGTGGAAATAATAGTTTTAGCGTAAACGCGTTTATTGGGAAAGAATAACAGATTCTCCACTGTAACTAAACCAGCAGTAAACATGTCCTGTGACATCGTTTCCCCCGAAGATCAGAGTCTGATGAAGGACTGAAACTGTCACTAAGGTTTACAAAAAATTCGATTTGTACAAAGAACTCCTTTAGTTAAATTGGATTCATACTATTTGTCACTCGTCATTACGCTTCTTCTGTTAAAATAGCTTATATATAGAAGAACATTCATTTGACTTAAACAATACAGTTTCTCGTTATACATACAATATAAATAAGTACATTGTATTTACAATATATTTTGATATAATATTTTATCACATAAACGCGCAAAATATAGAGGGCCGTAAAAATCGTATGGCCCACTGGGCATATATTTTATACTAATTTTCGAATCATCCAAATACTGTATTACTACGCCGACTTTAAATCAGTTAAGAAAATCTAGACAAAATAAGATCACCACTAGGGTTTTAAAACATTTCCAAGTGTCCTAAAAACATTATCCCTAGCAGTCCCGCAAACTCAGGCTGCAAATTAGGCTATGTAGAGCTCTGTTATAACAGTGACTCAGACAGTTTTTCAAATTTAGACGTTACAATGATGATGACGGCGTGTTGCTATAACGACGTTATTTGAAAACAAAACTTGACTCTAACTGTCAAATGATCAATTTTAGTCAGTTAGAACAGTTTTAAATTAAATATTAATTTAAAATTTGAATATGGTATCGGAGAAGTCTTTTCGCAACACATTGATGTTGATTTTCTTTATTTTAGCTTGGTGGGTGTTTTTACCTTCGGATGAATAAAACCGAATAACACCTATGACGAATCGTTTTCCATAGAGCCGAGGGCAAAAGTGAAAGTAAGACCGTTCGGATTTTCGTGTCATTTGGTGTTTATGTGATAAATAGGATATCAAATTCGTGTTTTTCAGTAATAAATTTATTGAACTCGTTGGATAAAAATGATATGTTGCTCGCCAAGGCTCGCAAAATATCATTTCTATCCAACTCGTTCAATAAATTCATTACTGAAAAAACACTCATTCGATATCCTCTATATAATATGTAACTTTGATAATAAAGCATCAGACAACAATTTTTAGAAGAAAATCAGACGATATTGCAGCAGTGAAAGATTTAGACATAGTTGTTGTGTTTGGGAAACTGTAGCAAGCCTTGTTGTAGGGATGGAGTCTTTGTTGGAAAGGCCGTTATAGTATGAGAGCAATGTAGTATGTTGACAGTGACGTCGTTTTTGAACATTTGTTGAATTTCGAGCATCATCCTAAGTTAACTTTCCAATTTCAGCCATTAAAGACGTTTGAATTTTCTTTTTTCATTTCGTTCCTGATAGTTTTTGTTTTCAAGACGCTAATAAAGACTGACACGAAGTACATGTACTGCTAAGATTTCTACCTACTGAAAAAGGTAGTACGATGTGAATTTAAGAGCTTACGTGGAAGAAAGTTGTGCCAATCACATTAGGCATTATGTCATTAACTCTTTCAATCCCAAGTTTTATCGTCTGCTTTAACCCTCTTACCGCCAAATATCGTCTGCATCGGTAGCGTCGTCTGCAATATTTTAAAGTCAGTTTAGGGACTGTTTTGACTAAAGAAATGTTGATATGAGTGTCAAACAGTTTGGACCCTGATCAGACACCGGGTTACGCGGCGTATGATCAGTATCCAAACTGTTTGCAATATCGCAGTTGGGCACCGTTGACAATGAAATAGTAAAATACAACGATAATGAAGCAAACATATATATTCCTAGACGTTTCCCAAGATTCAAACAATTATGGTAAAATAACAGAGGCTGTACGGTGTTTCTTCCTATAACGGCCCTCCCAACAACGATTCCCTCCTTACAACAATGCTTGCCGCTGTTCCCCAACCAAGACAATTACAGTGGAGAATCTGTTATTCTTTCCCAATAAACGCGTTTACGCTAAAACTATTATCTGCAGTGCAAACAGTTTGGAGCCAGATCAGACGCCGGGTAACCCGGCGTCTGATCAGGCTCCAAACTGTTTGCCACCAAGATAAACATGAAATATCAGAATTGTCCAAAAGTCGTCTTTTCTACGTTTTAGTGCTTTGCGTTTGCGTACGTTTGCGTTTAAACGGGAAAGAATAACAGATTCTCCACTGTATGACGTCACCAATGACGTAAGAATAACAGATTCTCCACTGTACATCTAACAATTCCACTGTTTGCAATGGAAACGATAGCTTAAGCATAAACGCGTTTATTGGGATCGAATAACGTCTTCTCCGCTGTATAAGCAATTTTATTTTAAATGTTAAGTAAACTGTTCATTGAAAATGCCACAACGTCTGGAAAGAAAATAACATTCAAATTAATTTCATAAAGAGTGGAGATTGATGTATGCTTTTTTGTCAATTTAGCCATTTGCCTGCAATATTATCGAGTGTTACATATATTAATGTATATGTCCTGTGTAGTGTTTCGTCCTTAAGTTCTTAACCTTTAAGTTAAGCCAGCCAAAGAAAAATGACAGAAAGTTTCATGCAAATACATGCAAGATAAAAATTTCTTACGCATCTGATAAGTTTCCAAACTATTTTCAATTTTCAGACAGGTCTTGTCCAGCAAGAAAAGGGTCAACTTATTCATTTTTGCTTATTGCGTAAATGTTACGTGTTTTGCTGTAATTCGAAACACGCAGAATGCAGCATAAGATGCTTATAACGTGCACATACGCAAGTTGCACAGGCCTGTATTTCAAACAATCTTAGAGTTCACCCATTTAAACCTTGATATGGCAATGCACTCTCCCTGGTGCTTGCTGGAATATTTCATTAAAGGCATTACACTGTTTGTCCATCTACAGAGGAGAATCTGTTATTCTTTCCCGTTTAAACGCAAACGTACGCAAACGCAAAGCACTAAAACGTAGAAAAGAACAACTTTTGGACAATTCTGATAAGTATTGTTTATCTTGGTGGCAAACATTTTGAAGCCTGATCAGACGCCGGGTTACCCGGCGTCTGATCTGGCTCCAAACTCTTTGCACTGCAAATAATAGTTTTAGCGTAAACGCGTTTATTGGGAAAGAATAACACATTCTCCACTGTACAGTAGTACATTTCATATGAAATAGCAATCAGTGAAGACCCTGATGAGACGCAGCGCCGTCTCCTTTTAAGACGAAAGGAATACACGCGTTTCTGGCTACTTAGGGTTGATTTTAACAGTATAGTAAAAATTAAAAACAGTGCATACCCTGATCAGAGGGCTCATTCAGCAGCCCTCTGATCAGGGTATGCACTGTTTGAATAGAACAAGTGTATTCTTCACTGTAAGCCTTATTTGTTTGGTAACCTCTCTGAACCGAGTCTTTAACTCTATCCGGGACAGTTAGGTTTTGAGATGTTTGACTGTAATTGTTTACTGATCGTTCAGTAGAGATATGCAAATCTCGGAATATTTTTACACGACATTGAACCTGAAACATATTTTTGCACTGGGTCATCCTTGGCGTATAGATACAATAACATCTGAAAAGAAGACTACTTCATACCCAGCCTAAAGCAAGATGAACGTGTCAAACATGCACGGGTTTACTTCCATCTTGCTTTAAGCAGTCATTTGCCTTAATTCCTAAATATTAAAACTCAGATAGTGTTCGCAAAAGTATGGCTTTACTTTTTGCCAGTACCTCTTTATACAGTGGAGAAAACGTTATTCTTTCCCAATAAACGCGTTTACGCTAAAACTATTATTCCCATTGTAAACAGTTTGAAGCCATATCAGACGCCGGGTAACCCGGCGTCTGATCAGGCTCCAAACTGTTTACAACTCAGATTAAAACAAAGTGTTAGAAATTTCTAAAAAAGTACATTTTCTACATTTTAGTGATGTACGTTTGCGTTTCGTTGCGTTTAAACGGGAAAGAATAACGTTTTCTCCACTATAGCATCACTTAAATGGAGATATGTTTAAAGACAAAGCAACCGTTTCACCCTTTTCTTCTCAATGACGTCATAAAGCGCATTTGCAAATAGTTTTGAAATTACGTCAGTTATACTGCATTAAATCTAACTTTGAAACGATTTTGCAGACAAAAATATTGAAGCAGACGCCACTATAGCGGTGAAAGGGTAAAAATACCACGATCAATTTGACCATGAAATGGTTAATGCAGAACAAATGTACCACAGAAAGCTCATTTAGAGGCGTTCTGCAAAACGTTAAAAAATTGTGCCGCAATAAGAATTTTCAATCTTAAAAGCCGCCAGCGAGAGTAACGTGTTGAGTTGAGTGCCTCTCAAGAGAGTTCAAACTGTATTACGTTCAGCGAGTCCTAAGAGACAGTCCTATGAAATGAGCATTTGACATCGTCATTTTTCCTCACAGCTGTTCAATGATGGTATTGATTTACCACGCAACTAGGTTATTAGTGTTTAACCTTTAACCTACCCAGCAGTTTTCCTCTGAACAATATATGTCGTCTTTATCGTTCCTCAAAGTTGAACTTCGATATCTCGAACTCGTTTAACTCGAACTATCCGATAGTTCGACATATGAACATCATTATTTCATGCTCTGTTAAGTCGAATATACCCATATTTCAAAGTTAAAACGGGGCTTAGCCATGTTTTAACTTTGAAATACGGATATGTTCGACAAGACCGACTTCGAGATATCGACGTTTGACTTATTCGACATTCCTATTGTTTAAGTAGTATCATCGTATTAAACAGTTTGGGCCCAGATGATACACAACATAACTTTGCACTTCACATGGTTCCAAATTATTTGCCATTTTATCACAACCTCATCTACAACTTACTAAAGGTTAACCCTGCTCCTTTCGATAGCAAATGTATCTAAATTTACATATATGTGGTGTAATTCCAGATCAAGCGCGCAGATAATCGGAGTCTGAAACACATCCAGATTGTCAGTCATTTCTAGGTTTCGTCAATGTAAACTGCACGTAACTTAATTCATCAAATTCTGCAAACTACATTTTTATTACATCATGACGATAGAGAAGTGTTCAAGAGGTCTCCTGTTACAACTATATAGCAGCATATATCATAAGAGGGGATTTGTCTGGTTTCAAAAGTAAAAACATTGATTCTAGTTGAGATATCTTAGAATGTTCATATTGTCTCTTAAATAACTACGTACAGTAGAGTTAAATGTGTGTATAGTGTATACCAGGTCCATGAACTTGTCCAACCCTGAAATTTTAAATGGACGAATCCAGTTTCCAATAGAGTCTAACTACTTTATAAATATTTAGAGTTGTTTTCTACGCATTATTGTTAAAAGACAAAATATGCATGCACTGGTCAGAGGGCTCGTTTACGGACTCTCTGACCTTGCCTTATACATCTGTACCCTTTAAATATGCACTGTTGCTGTAGACGAGTGTACAGTAATCCATCTCTACAAAACACCCAATGGGAGGCAACGCTTGTGTGTGTTGTTCGGATGGAGTTGTTATGGAGGGGACATTTGTAAACAGTTTGAATCTAGATCGAACCCCGCGTAATGTGGCTTCTGATTTGGATTCAAGCCGTTTGTCACTCGTTTTCTTCTGTCAAAATGTCCAATATGTGACTTTGAGAAAACAGCAGACGACAATGTAAGAAAAAGATATTGCAGACATGAAAGGGTTGGACATATTAATTTCTTGTTTGGGGAACAGCGGCAAGCAGTGTTGCAAGGAGTGAATCGCTGTTCGCAGGGCGCACTGCACTCGTAGGTAGGGTTCATATTGTCTATCAAATGTCTCTTTATAGTAAGGTATAATGGAAATTCTACCTGCAGAATATTTGAAATCATAATTTAGGATATTTGCAATCATAATTATACCTGAAATATTTACATCGGTAAGTATAGGTTAGACCATGGTTGCAAGCGAATAAACGATATAGTTCGAGGGGGCGTAGCCCCCGAGAACTATGTCGTTTATTCGCGCGCAACCGTGGTCTAACCTATTTAGCACTGGCTTGGGCTCGAGGAAAACAAGAAGACCCTACGTTTCTACTTTTTGTTTTAGACGAAAAAGTCATTTTATTTGTAATACTTTACTTAAATTGAAAGGTTATTTCAATGTGCAGTTTGAGACATTAAGCATGCTTTAACACCAACATAAATAACGCTTATTGAAGCTCTATATGTAAGCACAATTCATTATTAATTGCCTTTAAAGTTTAGGTCTCACTGTACATAATATGACGTCATCAAGCGAGTGCAGTTCCCCTCCGATCTAGGGTTGTGACGTCAAATTGCCTTGATATGACGGAAGCTTGGAATAAGTGAACAGTGTGTTAGTTATTTCATGGTTTTGTAAAATAAACGATATATTCACAGGTCTTTTAGGCCTCTGATTGGCCGAGAGCTCCAAGCCATGTGCTAAATTGCGTTGTTGTCCTTGTACAGTGGAGAATCTGTTATTCTTTCCCGTTTAAACCCAAAGGTACGCACACGCAAAGCACTAAAACGTAGAAAAGTACAACTTTTGGATAATTCTGATATTTCATGTTTATCTTGGTGGCAAACAGTTTGGAGCAAGATCAGACGCCGGGTTACCCGGCGTCTGATCTGGCTCCAAACTGTTTGCACTGCAATTAATAATTTTAGCGTAAACGCGTTTATTGGGAAAGAATAACAGATTATCCACTGTAGGGTTGAAAACCGAATAAAACGATGAAGAAAGAGACAGTGAGGAATACGATAGAACAAAGAAAAATCTTAACCAGAAAACACTTTCTGTACTACTATTACTATTGTCCTGTATCAACCCTTCGTGATCAAATTTATCGTGAGATTTTTGCCCCTTCACCGCCATGTTGTCGTCTTCTTCAAAATTGCGGTCTGCAATATCGTTTCGAAGTAAGATTTAAGGTAGTATATAACAGAAGTAAAACAAGTTGCAAACAATTTTGATCCTGATCAGACGTCGCGTTACGCAAATGCGCTTTATGACGTCATTGAGAGTAAAAGGGTTAATAGCTCTTTATGTTTTAGTTGGCGGAGTGCATGCTTAGCATGTAGAATATGTGCTTAGGACCGAGAAAAGAGCCCAGTTTTCAAAAATTCCGGTTCAAGAAAATCTGGAACTGTACTTTATTATGTCGTAATAATATTTTCGTTTGTTAACAGTTAAGATCAAGATCATTTGCTGAGCCATTTTGCGCCAGATATGCATTAAGATTATTTGCAAATTTTGGCTCTTAGATTTTAAGGGACAGCAATGACATAATTTGGAATCCAGTACGTTTGTCAGGACTGATGTATATTGCAAATAGATCATAATTACGAAAAACCTCTGTTTGAAATCCGAATAATGCGTTTTTTATTTTCAATAGCGAACAACGATCGCGAATATCCTTGTCGTCTCCAACATGTGTGAGATCAATTTGTTGACATCATTATAACGTCACTATTTATAAAGATGTTATTACGTCACTGGAATTCCAAAAAGCCTGGTTTTTTTTTTAAATCAGCTTAAAATCGTCGGTTATGTGAGTAAAAGTATATGTAGCTCGTCGATGTATAAGACAAACTGATCTCAACCTCGTCTAGAATAGAAAAGTTATTAAGCCCCCAGTGCTCGCTTAATAACATTTTAATTATACAGTGGAGAATCTGTTATTCTTTCCCGTTTAAACGCAAACGTACGCAAACGCAAAACACTAAAACGTAGAAAAGTACAATTTTTTGACAATTCTGATAATTCATATTTATTTTGGTGGCAAACAGTTTGGAGCCTGATCAGACGCCGGGTTACCCGGCGTATGATCTGGCTCCAAACTGTTTGCACTGCAAATTATAGTTTTAGCGTAAACGCGTTTATTGGGAAAGAATAACACATTCTCCACTGTAGACTCGGTCGAGATCAACTTGTCTTAAACATAGACTCAAGACAGATCCTAGATTTATATGCTTGAATTCTTGATTTTGTACATTTCGTTGCATTATGTTTCTGTTTAGTTTTGCTTAAACATGAAAACTAACATTTTTACCCAAATAATATGTCCAAGATCTGTGCTCTGGCTTCATTGTCTAGACAATTATATAAAAACAGGCAAGGAATGCCCTACAATCCCTATCAAATTGAATAACAAGTGTTAAACCGTGAATGAAAGATACGGTTTTACATATTACATCTTGAATTGGTCACGAAAACTTTTGATATAACTGACAAAACAATCGATCCGCGCAGCAATATATATCTAAAGTAAAATTAATATGTTCCGTATGGAATAAGCGTTTTTCCATTTTTCCTGGATGTAGCAAATGTATTACTAAAGTACAATTTATTTTTTATTGATATATTCCGTATGGAATTAGAGTTTTTTCCGTTTTACCTGGATGTAGCAAATATATTCTCCCTGTGTGATTGTTTGAATATTTCATATACTATAGTGATCTAAAGGATGTATGTGTGTTTTCCCACAGGGCAGAACATTTCATACACAATAGCAAACTGTGTAGACTCTGATGAGACGCCGCTTAAAGCGGCGTCTCATCAGAGTCTTCACTGTTTGCAAATTTACTTCAATAGACGATTTGCTGAATAAGGTTAACGTCCTTCTACATGTGACAACATGTGACCTCCGGTTTAATGGGCCCAGTTGAAAGGTTCGGGAATCTATAGAATTGAAAGCTTGCTTACTGGCTACTGTTTAACAAGCTCATATTTAAACCCGTTAGCCCCTAGTGACGTGTATGCGCGTCATTTACATAGAGAGTGTCTGCACTGATTGTCATTTTGAAAGATATTGTAAAAACAATCCTAAAAATTTAAATGGGTACTAGATCCAATAGGAAACTGGAAGTATCATACATGTATAAAGTTTAGGTGCCAATGAGTTACCAAATTGCTACATTATTATCTCCTTCCAAAATATCGCCCGTAAAACACAAAGCTCCCTCTCCACAACACTACCCATTCGGAGACAAACTTTGAGTGTTGTTCGGAGGGAGTTGTTATAGGGAGAGGTCAACGCAGCGTCTGATCAGAATGCAAACTGGTTGATAATTTGATTATGATATATTTTGGTTCATTTTACCTAAACTTTAGATTTAAGAAATGAACGCATACGAGAAATATTTAAAGCAGGTGACGTCATTGCAGTGAAGGGGAATTGTATTGTTTGGGGAACAGTGGGTTCATTCGGTCTTGTAAGAAGGGAATTGTTGTTCAGAGGGCCGCTCTAGGGAGGGAGCACTGTACATTACTATTTTTTATTATATGCCTACGTATGATATCGAGCGTTTCCGCGTGTATACAAGAGTCTGTATCAGCCACCTTGTATCAGCGACTTTGTATTTTACTCTGACGTCGCTTTCGATTCAACGTGACGTCATTTACGTCCATATAAAAGTGCCGCGTTCTTCTTTGTGGCATGCAAAAAAATCATTTTCTGCTTCAGATAACTAAAACATTTTGGATATAAAATGATTTAAAACTATTTAGTTGTTTCTGGGGTGTTTTCAAGGCATATAATAAACACATCACCCGTTGACAGTGCCGCTACAGTGTGTTGTATTTAGCTCTCGACGTTTTTGGCGGAAACAACCGATCAGACTCGCGCCAAGGCGCTCGTCAGATCGGCTATTTCCGCCAAAATCTTCTCGAGCTAAATACATCACTCTGTATCGCACTGTCAACTGGTAATGTGTATGTATTCCTGTATTACAATACGTGCCACTCAAATTTACATTCAACACGACAGGATTAACTCTATTGGCGTGGTTAAAATGTTTTATCAACATCGCCCGACCAGCAAAATATTTATCTTTTAAATTGGTTAATTTACTCTTGATCGTGTTTTTGTTAATAAATCTATATTTTGTTTTCTTTTAAAGTCTGTTAAGTTATACCTTCACAATAGAATAAACCGACATTCTCTTACTAAGAGACTATTAACCTTTTCACTTTCAATGACGTCATAAAGCGCATTTGCAAACAGTTTTGATTCTGATCAGACGCCGCGTCGCGCGGCGTCTGATCAGGATCCAAGCTATTTGACACATGTTTTGAAATTTCTCCAGTCATACTGCCTTAAGGTACTTCGCATATGCGCGTAGTTTCCATACGATTGTTATGAAACTTTTCATGAAGAATGATTATAGCCTAAGAAACAATGTGTGTAAATATAGGCAAAAATTATCGTGTGGTTTGTCTTTAACGTCTTTTTTCTGACAAAAACCTAGAATTTTGATGATTTTATTTTTTTTAAAAATGAACGAAGCTAATGACTATATTTCTCGCCCAATAAGTAGTCCACAACATTCATTACAAGAAAAGCTAAAAACATTTTGAATAAAGGTGTTCAGAAAGATGTTATCAGCTATTTAAATTTTGCAAAATGCTAAAAAATTGAATTACAAAAAACTGACTCATTCAATGTATATTTGTTTTCATTTTATTCAAATATATGGTTGATGAACTAGTCAGTCTGAAAAAATTAGAAAATATTACAGTCAGGATTTGTTGTAATAACATATTTTCTTATTAAAATGTGGGATATTTGTTGTTTAGATACAGTTACCTACCTTAGAATTAAAACTTTGTCATTAAAATGCATTATTATTTATTCATGGACTTGCATACATTATGTTAACAAGGTTTATTATATTGTTTGAACATAATTATACTGGGCAATATCGATCTTGAAAAGGTTAGCGTATTGATAAGCTTCAAGGTGTGGCTTTATAGTTCGATCAAATCATTTACATGTATACCGATTTAATTGACCTGTAGGTCATTAAACTAAAATGTACAGGTAAGTGGACATATACTTGGACCGTAAACATCACTAGTACTAATCAACGAAGACTAAACATAACATGTCTCTTGATTACTGCGTTATGGATTGACAAGTCAATAAATCGGACGCTTAAAAAAAATATTTGGATTGGATGGGTCTCGAACCTATGACCTTTGGATTGCTAGTCAACCACTATAGTCAACCACTATACTAACTGCGCTATGAAGGATTATACTAATTCGTATCAACATTTCCTTTATATAATTTTTCTAGTATAAACACGTACGAAAAAAGTCTGTGTCGTCCAGACGCATATCCGCTCGCCCGCAAGACCGACTTCCGGTAGCGAAAGGCCTTAAAGTTAGCTTTGAAACGATAATGCAGACAACAATATTGAAGCATACAGTGGAGAATGTGTTATTATTTCCCAATACACGCGTTTACGCTAAAACTATTATTTGCAGTGCAAGCAGTTTGGAGCCAGATCAGACGCCGGGTAACCCGGCGTCTGATCAGGCTCCAAACTGTTTGCCACCAAGATAAACATGAAATATCAGAATTGTCCAAAAGTTGTTCTTTTCTACGTTTTAGTGCTTTGCGTTTGCGTACGTTTGCGTTTAAACGGGAAAGAATAACAGATTCTCCACTGTACGACAATATGGTGGCAAAGAGGTAAAAACCTCACCATAAATTTGATCATGAATGGGTTAACTCGAAGACCCATGTGTTGCCTAAGAAATATTGTTGAAAACTCCGTTAGAAGAATCACAAACGGTGCGGGTAATAAAGGTTAGCTGCTGATATTTTTCCATGAAGGGGTTAAAAGACACGTTTAAATTTTGACGCCGAACTAGCTAAAATAGATTGTTAAACTGAGCGGCGAAATGGTGTAAATAAAGATTAATGGAAAGAGACTATGCGCTAACTGCTAAAATAAACAGTTCAGTCACATTGTGTTTCTTCAGATTACGTTTAACCGCTAGACTGCCTATCTTGACACTGCTAACAGTTTCAAATAGTTTGCCACTTTGGATTCTGATCAGACGCAGCGTAAAGAGGTGTCTGAACAGGATCTAAATTATTTGAAACATATATCAATGTACCTTAAGCAAAAAGTCACAACATAAAGCGTCCAAGTTTATCAATAAAACTGAAAGCATAAATGTAGACTTAATATTTAAGCATACGATATTATGGCAGAGTTATACATTCTATTTTATACCTCATAATAGCAGCAAAAAGACTAACACCTTTCACCACTACTTTCTATTTGCTAAACAGTTAGGATCCAAATCAGCTGTCGATTTACTCGGCGTCTGATTTACAGTTTTGAGCCTGTTCAGACGCCGTGTTTACCAATCTGATTAAAAATAATGGTCAGTACTTCCACGAAAAAGCCATAATCTATATTTAATTACTTTCCGTTTGCGTTTAGCTTCGTTTCAACGTCAAAGATAACGTGCTCCCTCTCTTTAACAACACCCATGTGGAAACAAAAATGCATGTGTTGTTCGGAGGGAGTTGTTACAGTGGAGAATCTGTTATTCTTTCCCGTTTAAACGCAAACGTACGCAAACGCAAAACACTAAAACGTAGAAAAGTACAACTTTTGGACAATTCTGATAATTCATATTTATCTTGGTGGCAAACAGTTTGGAGCCTGATCAGACGCCGGGTTACCCGGCGTCTGATCTGGCTCCAAACTGTTTGCACTGCAAATTATAGTTTTAGCGTAAACGCGTTTATTGGGAAAGAATAACAGATTCTCCACTGTAATTACTCTTAGAGTGCTGAGCATGACTTGGCTTACATTTGTAAACAGTTTGAATCCAAATCAGACGCAGCGTAACACGGCGTCAGATCAGGATTTTAACTATTTGACACTCGTCTTTACTTTTCTTTTTGTCTAAATGGCCAATACGTATCTTTCAAAAAACAGCCGACGACAGCTGTAAGCAGACGATATTGCAGCAGTGAAAGCGTTAGACATACTTTTCTTGTTTTCGGAAACAGCGGCAAGCATTGTTGTAAGGAGGGAATCGTTGCTCTGAGGACCGTTGTACGGAGAGAGCATTGTACTACAGTGGAGAATCTGTTATTCTTTCCCGATAAACGCGTTTACGCTAAAACTATTTTTTCTTTTACAAAAAGTTTGGAGCCAGATCAGACGCCGTGTAACCCGGCGTCTGATCCAAACTGTTTGCCACCAAGATAAACTTGAAATATCAGAATTGTCCAAAAGTTGTACTTTTCTACGTTTTAGTGCTTTGCGTTTGCGTACGTTTGCGTTTAAACGGGAAAGAATAACAGATTCTCCACTGTATATTATAGCAATGCATGTGTTTATGGAAAGAATTACGTCAATGGAACACTGATATGGAATAAGTACGGACAACATTTTCAACATAAGTACATAGTAAGATCTTGGTTTAAATGGTATCATGGACGAAAGGATTACGTAAATCAGGGAACACAAGTAAGTTAGATCGTATCAGTTAAATCAGTTTTCGGTGATTTATTGTTTACAAGTCTATTACAGAAGTTACCGTGGAGACGACATTATTCTTTCCCGTTTAACCCATAACCCTATATTGCCCGTTTCTAGTATTGAAGATATGGGACTACTTAAAGTAGGTTGAAAGTAAAGCATAATGCGCCTATAGGCGCATTCTGCTTTACTTTCAGCCTGCTTTAAGCTACCATATGCTAGAGTATAGAAAATAGTTCTTCTTAAACATATTCTTTACTGTATAAAATTGAACTATTTTCTTCAGTGGAGGAATGAATTAAAGGTGTAAAAATGTATATTTATGAGTTAAATAACAATAAACGCAAACGCGTGGTAATAAAATGAGGAAAATGACAGCTTTTAAACTATTCTATCGATTTATGTGTATCATAGTTGAAAAAAGATTGGAACCTGATCATATGCTGAGTCACCTAGCCCGGTATCTGGTCTTGCTCTCAACTGTTTGCAATAGAGAAATTGATTTTACCCAATGCAACCAGTTAAGAATCAAATCAGAAGTTGACTAACTCGTGTATCAATTTGGCACAATTTGACGGAATAAAGTGTTACAGTGGAGAAGACATTATTCTTTCCAAATAAACGCGTTTACGCTACAACTATAAGTGTCATTGCAAGCAGGTTGGAACAGATCAGACGCCGTGTAACCTGACTTCTGATCTGGCTCCAAACTGTTTGCCGCCTAGATGAACATGAATAGTCAGAATTATTGCAAAATGCCTGCATTTAAAGGGGACAGAATAACGTCTTCTCCATTGTCACATATTCATGATGTTCCCTGTCTCATCTTCTATGAAGCCTCAATTGGACAATTGGATGGAAAACATGGAATCGAGCCTTCCTGGCATTTCCATCATTGTGTATTCGAAATTTATCAGAAATTTCTGTCAGAGCATTATAATTGTAGACAAATGCCCTGTGGTTACATGTACGACAATTAATAGAAATTAAAGCTTTTGTTAAATTATAACAATGAAGGGGTTAAATACAAAATTGTGTAAAGTAAGATGGAAGTTAAATATGAGAAAGCTCTTTGTTTTCAATTTGCTTTAAAGGCCTAATTTTATCCTTTATAAGTGTATCCCCACAACGCCCAAACAGAGCTTAATGGTGTCAGACCAGTATATTTGACATAGTTATGGTTCTGCATAACTGGTTTCACAATATACGTTCCAAACTGGCTTCCCACCAAGCAACATTTAGGCATTTAAAGTCTTGGTGTACCTTTTGCTACCAATTTCGATTTTTAACAACACTCTGTGACCATGTAGTATCAAGCAAGAACAAAATAGTAACTCTTTTAACAAATGTATTTTCTAAAGTACTTTGACAATTTTTATGTTGATTCTTTTAAATCGAAAGTACAATTGTTCTATAATAGCTCTCTAGTTTCCTTAGATCGTTTCCGTACATTCCTTTAGGAAGCGGACAAGTTCTTCATACATTACTGATTTGCACTATTTGCGCGTTCTGCTCTCCAATAATGGGGCTCTGCACCATATTTTTGCCATGATTGAATGTTGAATGTTGAAAACGTGAATACATATTGTCTTCAATTTGTTGGCAAGCATTTTAGTGCCTGATCAGACGCAAGGTGATCAAAACAGTTTTCAATTGACATAATAGTTTAAAGCATTAACGCGCTTATTGGGAAAGAATAACGTTTTCTCAACTGTATAGGATATGTAGATCAAAATGATACTGAAAGGTACCCTAAGGGCTTTCATCATTATATCTGTAACTTTCTCTGTACAGCTACTACGACCACTACATTGTGTTAATTAGTAGGTATTTACGACAGGTGACGGCTGAAAGCAAAGTGACAGAAAAACAGAAAGCTCCTTTAGGAGCTTTCTGTTTTTCTGTCACCTTGCTTTAAGCTGTCACGTGACTTTTATAAATCAATTAGTTGTCGTTTAATGGTACAGTGGAGAATCTGTTATTTTTTCCCGATAAACGCGTTTACGCTAAAACTATTTTTTCTTTTACAAACAGTTTGGAGCCAGATCAGACGCCGGGTAACCCGGTGTCTGATCAGGCTCCAAACTGTTTGCCACCAAGATAAACAAGAATTATCAGAATTGTCCAAAAGTTGTTCTTTTCTACGTTTTAGTGCTTTGCGTTTGCGTACGTTTGCGTTTAAACGGGAAAGAATAACAGATTATCCACTGTAGTAGAGAGGTTTCACTGTATTTAGATTGCTTTAAATTAAACGGATGATGCCTAATATATTTTCTGTGTAATTTGTTCGACATCTTAGAGTGAGTGCGTACTGTGATTAATGTTTCTCGAGCCGAAGGTAACACTCTTTTAATCCTCATTTTGTGGGCTTAAGTTCACAAATATTGAACATCAAATCACCGCTGTTCTACAGTAATCATTTGCTATTACAACCAAACGAAGAATTGCAGCGTTTATATTTCTGACTAGACACTGAGAAAGGAACCAAACTATTTAACAATCATCTTACGTTAAATTACATAAATTCTTATACATAAAGCATCCGACATTGACGGTCGCTGTTGAGGGGTAATAATGTATATAAACTTATGATTGTAGTAAGAGTTATTTTAGCCTCAGGAAATACAAAGAATTCAAAATTTATATTGGTATTTCATATCCAGCTATGGGCAAGTTGGACTACATAGTCCAAAATCTGGAAGTGCCATGTATATTTTATAAGATATCAATTTTTTATATAACAAGAAACATGTTTATGCTTACGTTACTAAAGAAAGTGTTTGAATCTTCCATCTTGAGTCATAATGTGAAAATGTACTGAATTTCAGACATGCTTGTTCTTGTTCTTTTTTCTTTTTTTCTTTCTTTTTCTTCTTCTTAAATTATTTCTTCTTCTTCTTCTTCTTCTTTTGCTTCTTCTTCATCTTCTTCTTCTTCTTCTTCTTCTTTTTCTTTTTTTCTTTGTTCTTCTTCTTTTTCTTATTTTCTTCTTCTTCTTCTTTTTCTTCTGCTTCTTCTTATTCTTCTTCCTCTCCTTCTCTATTTATTCTTTTTCTTCTTCTCTCTTTCTTTCTTTATTTATTCTCATTCTTCTTTCTGTTTTTCTTCTACTTAATTCGTCTTCTTCTTTTTGTCTTCTTCTTTTCTTCTTCTTCTTCATTATCTTTTTCTTCTTCCTCTCTGGAACATCGGGGCACTTTTGTCCGTAAGACTAAACTTGTCAAGCAGATGACACTACTATGTTCATGACTAAATACTAGACATATCCTGTGTATGTCTTCATTCTGGCTTTGTCTTTTGGATATTGCCTGAAGAACAATTTAGGCTGGAAACATTGGTGGTAATAATTCCTAGTTAGGTTATGATTGAGCAAAGCATCTGTCCGACTTTTAGATTACTTTCTCCTCTGATAGGGCATATTGCTATTTTGCTAGCTACAGGGAGTAGAGATACATGTATAAACCTATTTCTAAAGAATATACGTATGTTCTAAACTTTTCATTGTCACTGATGCCAAATGGCGCATTTGCAAACAGTTTGGATCCTGATCAGACGCCGTGTTTTCCGGTCATATGGCTTTTCTTGTTTAGATCTGACTTTATTATATACTGGTAGTACAGTGGGGAATCTGTTATTCTTTCCCAATAAACGCGTTTACGCTAAAACTATTATTGCAGTGCAAACAGTTTGGAGCCAGATCAGACGCCGGGTAACCCGGCGTCTGATCAGGCTCCAAACTGTTTGCCACCAAGGTAAACAAGAATTATCAGAATTGTCCAAAAGTTGTACTTTTCTACGTTTTAGTGTTTTGCGTTTGCGTACGTTTGCGTTTAAACGGGAAAGAATAACAGATTCTCCACTGTAGTAGATATATAAACCTCTTTCTAAGAATATACGTAATGTTCTTAAAAAGGCACCATTGCAAACAGTTTTGATCCTGATGTTTGGATCCTGATAAGACGCCGCGTAACGCGGCGTATCTAGAAAACTTAAAGGCGCATTTGCAAACATTTTGGATCCTGATCAGACGCCGCTTATCCGGTAATGGAAATTATTGTTTTATCATAAACACATATTTATTTATACAGCTTTACAGTGTAATTCGTTCTGTGAGACCTGAAATACATTACATCCTAGCGACAAGTATACTCGTCTTTTATCAGCAATGTAATTGTACATGTAAGCAGTAAATTTGTCATTAAAACACAAAAGAGCGATATTAAGGGTCAGAGTCTGCACTGTTTACCATTTTGCAATATATTGCAGAAAGCAACCCCAAGTTGCCATAAGTGGACTAGACCTAATTGGAAATTTGAATTGTCCATTAAAAGTTTCAGGGTTGAATGAATTAATGAAAAATCAATTGAGAATGTTTAGTCCCATTCTCTGCTTAGATATTGACTGCGTTTAAACTAACGTCTTCCTTGATGCATCAAAGTAAATTCAGGCATTTTAAATCATAGTCACATTCGATTAGAGTGTAAAATCATTTCCAATCTTGATCAGACGCTGAGTTACTCGGCGTCTTATCAGGATTCAAACTGTTTGCAAATGGCAATATAATCAGGTCAATGCTTTAAAGGGGTGAAGTGGAATCGTGGTGTGAATTTTCTATTTATTCTAAGTGTTGTTTTAGGTAAGGTGTTTCTAGCTCATTAATTACTGATTAATTATTAACGCTATCTGCTATATGATATGTCAGCGTACATGTTTTGTTGTATAATGTGTTAACCCTTTCCCTTATAGAAGCGACTTTTAGCACATTCATTTTATTTATCCGCTGAAGAAAATAGTTCCAAATTATACCGTAATGAATATGTGTCATATTTAATACTTTCCTTATTCTAGCAATTAATAGCTTAAAGCAGGCTGAAAGTAAAGCAGAATGCGCCTTAGGGCGCATTCTGCTTTACTTTCAACCTGCTTTAAGTAGTCACATATTTTCAATACTAGAAACAATGCTATCCGGTAAAGGGTTAACAGTTAAACACTTCTAGAATGGCCACCAACAGGACGTTTATGGTGTTAATGCTGAACAAACTGTGTAACCCAGTTCAGTATCTTTATTTCCTCCATTCAAGGAGATTTCATGGAACATTTAAACATGCATGCTAATTAACATTTCAAGATAGATAATGGTAAACAATGGTAAACATAATGTGTATTTACATGGCACTATACACATATCCATGTGCGTCACTGAGTATTAGTCACTTCAACGCTAGCATGGTCGTATACGCTGTGCTAGGTTTATATAGCCTCAATAAAAGTTATACAAACAAATACGTAATTGGCTGCAAGTTTCATGAAGATCTGCTGTATCTGACCGTTACAGCACGAACCAGTTAGGATATATGTGACAAAATCTTCTACATTTGCAAGCTCTAGAAAACGACGTAACTCGTTACCACAGTATAGTTCTACGTTGGACAAAAAGCAGATACGTTCGTGTTCTAGCGCTTGACATGACCCAATTACATGCCAAAGTGTGTCAATATTATTTATTACGGAACATGTACATGTATAAGTTTCTGATATTTCAGGAGTACGTATCCACGCTTTTGATACGGTGTGAGCGATCTAACGTTCCGATTTTGAGGTAGCTAGTCTCAAAGTTTATTTTTAAACTTTCGTTAACATTTTTTTTTTTTCAAATTAATATTTGTGCAATTTTAAATTGTAGAAAATCTTAAAAATGAGTGACCAAATGATTTGGTCTCGATCATACGCTATGTGTTTGACACTTGTTAAATTATTCTGAGTCTGCATGTTTGTAAAGACAGAATAGTGTAAAATAAGGTCAGTTTAGGTTCTTATCCAAACCATAGATATCTTAAAATAACCTAGATCGACTACAGGCCAATCAGCAACGGTCATCGAGAAGCCATATTGGAACGTGTATGCCATTCTCCTTCCATTGGTCTGGTACATGTACACGTCGTATTGCGGTAGATGTATGACGTTACATGCTGTGCGCAGGTAAAATGTCCCGTCTACGTTGACAGTGCGTCATTAGTTGCTAAGAACCGTTCCAAAGTTGCTATGATTAACCGATGAGTTTAGTCAGTTAAATAGGAATTACATGTACCACCAATCCATGTTGTGCTTATTATCGTTTGATTGCCGTTTTACGGTGCATATTTATGTTACGAGATGTATGCAGTACGAATTCATTCTTGAATGAAAGTAAATTATAATTTGTCGTCGGAGGGAAAGCGTTTGATACACCCACCCTCATATCCCCCAAAATGATGTATTTCTGATCGTCGACCAATGGGAGCTTAGCACTAGGTGCCCGATCTAGTATTTTAAGATATCTATGGCCCAAACCCCATACTTCAGCTTCCTCTAATCCTACAAACATGTTCGAGCCTGATCAGATGCCGCGTTTGATTTGGATCCAAACCGTTTTGCATCAGACATACTTCTCTCATAGCATTGTGTCATGGTATTTTGGGTATTATTTTATTAAAAGTTGTGTCCTTTAACACAAACGTCAAACGAGGTAAACCTCTTAGAAGGAGAAGGCTGTTACTAATGTTGGAAGAACTTGTAGTCCAACCCTTTTGCCCACATATGAGTATGTATGCTACTACCATTTGGTCATTTGAATTGTTGTATCAAATGTGTACAAGTAGTGGGCACACACATATGTTTACAGTGGAGCATCTGTTATTCTTTCCCGTTTAAACGCAAACGTACGCAAACGCAAAGCGCTAAACGTAGAAAAGAACAACTTTTGGACAATTCTGATATTTCTTGTTTATCTTGGTGGCAAACAGTTTGGAGCCTGATCAGACGCCGGGTTACCCGGCGTCTGATCTGGCTCCAACCTGTTTGCACTGCAAATAATAGTTTTAGCGTAAACGCGTTTATTGGGAAAGAATAACACATTCTCCACTGTATACCTGACAAAACTTAATATATATTTAGCATAAACGCATTTATTGGAAAAAATAGCGCATTTTCCACTGTATAACAGTATTCATCAAAACAAATATTCATCATACAAAATCGCCCTACATTCAAATATCTAAGACCAAATTTTTTTCTATCTAAATTATGTTCAGACGATGGAAATTTTAAGTAGAAATTGACTTACTTTTCGAATGAAAACAAATTAGGCCATACACTTTGACTAGAGTCTAGTTATCTATGAAACAAAAACAATGAAACTGGGGTTTTTCTTTCCCTTCCAAATTAAACCATTACCCAATAGCCTGTTTCTAGTTTTAAAGAACGGTTACCACCTTAGGTAGTTTGAAAATAAAGCAAAAAGCGCCTTAAGGCGGGATATCTTCCAGCTGGCTTGCAGAAGGTGGGTGGTTCTACCCAGTTGCCAATTTATGCCTGCATTAGTGCATAAAGGGCTTCTTGAGTCTTCCTCTACCTGTAATCAGCTTGACGTCGCGATATGACTAAAGTGATGTTAAAAGCGACGTAAAATCAAAACAAATCAAATCAAATTCAATGGACAATAATTTCTTAAGAATTGGGAAAGAATAGCGTCTTCTCAATTTTAAGCAGACGATATTGCAGCAGTGAAAATGTCAGACACAATGGTATTGTTTGGAAAACAACGGAGAGCGTTGTTTTAAGGAGTGAATCGTTGTTCGGAGGGTTGTTGTAGGGAAGGAGCACAGTAATTGCTAAGTCCTAAATCTGTTTGTTTATTGGGAAAGAATAGCGTCTTCTCTATCATACATTTGTACCTTTTTAGTACAGTGGAGAATCTGTTATTCTTACGTCATTGGTGACGTCATACAGTGGAGAATCTGTTATTCTTTCCCGTTTAAACGCAAACGTACGCAAACGCAAAGCACTAAAACGTAGAAAAGAACAACTTTTAGACAATTCTGATAATTCTTGTTAATCTTGGTGGCAAACAGTTTGGAGCCTGATCAGACGCCGGGTTACCCGGCGTCTGATCTGGCTCCAAACTGTTTGCACTGCAAATAATAGTTTTAGCGTAAACGCGTTTATTGGGAAAGAATAACAGATTCTCCACTGCTCCATTTAGGAGACAGAGAGCATGTGTATTGTTCGGAGGGTGTTGTTATAGGGAGAAAAAATTAACACTTTTAACGTACTGAGCATTTGCAAACAGGTTGAATCAAGATCAGACGCCGCGTAACGCGGCGTCTGATCTGGATTCAACCTGTTTGCTACTCAGTTTTTTCTGTTAAAGTTTCCAGTATGTAGCTTTGAGAAAAACAACCAGACAACAACTTCAAGCAGACAATATTGCAGCAGTGAAATCGTTAGACATAATGGTCTTGTTTGTGGGAAACAGCGACATTCATTGTTATAAGGAGGAAGTCGTTGTTCGGAAGGCCGTTGTAGGGAGGGAGCACTGTAATTGCTAAGTCCCAAATATGTTTATTGGGAAAGAATAACGTCTTCCCTACCAATACCTGTTTAGTGCCATGTTAACCAGCTTACATGCCCATAAACTTCAGAAACCATCTATTACTGTTTACTATCATCTTGCAACGTCTAGCTTTAGGCATCTTGTATGACAAGTAAATGATGGTGTTTCATAAAGTTGCACTTCGTATATGAGAACGTGTAGTACAGAAAGCTCGGTTTTTAATGATCATTGAAATGAGATTGGAGTTCCGCTGTTTAAGGCAAATTTCTGCTTAAAGCAAGATGAACTATTCATAGGAATAAGTCTTTTTTTTTTTAGTTATCGTTAAAGTGGTAGGTATATATGTATTAACAGCGACCGTGGTTAAGGGGTTGGGGCGTTCGCCTTGGACGTGGGATATCGAAGGTGCAAATCCCGGCGGAGTCGGAGTCAGAACTGATGTAATCAGTTGGTCATCATATAATTATGTTGGTCTACATAGATATAATTCAGCTCTGCTGAAAAACAAATGCTGTAGACGATAATGATATAGCGTGTAACTGTTTCCGTTTATGATCTAATTCATGGACATGCTCGTTGCTTTTTCAAAACCAAATATTAAGCTACATGTATGACTATGATCTACACTGGATGCTTAGTCTGAATTCAGCCACTATTGACATCCACAAACAAAGGATTTTACAGTGTCGCATGTACTTGAAAGTGCTGAATGTTTTTTAATCTATCGAGTTTGCAAACGTCTCTAAAAATCAGAAAGCTACAACAATAAACTGATATCATTTAAAAGTGTGATAACTTCTTGACTCGATTAGCCAATTTACTGCCTTACACCCACGTACAATTGATATATAAAAACAGTTTGGGTCCTAATCAGACGCCGCGTAATGCGGCGTCTGACCAGGATCCGAACTGTTTGACACTTATTAGTAAATCAGAGCTGATTACGCCATTTACCTAAATTATAAAATTGAGAAATATGAGCAGATGACAATTGTTTAAAGCGGATGACGTCATGACAATGAAGGGGCTAAGGTAAAATTGTCATTAGGAAATGCTGTTGAAATTATTGCTCTCAGAGTGATATTCCCCATTACCGGACTTCATACTTGTTTTCGCTTCATGTATATGATGACTTCTATAGCCAGGAAGCTGTCATGGCGTTTAAAGGGACTCGCAACCGGATGGTGTACTTGTCAAAATAAAAAAAAATACTCAAATAAAAGCAAATTTGTGGCATTATTTGGCTTCTGACATTAAAAAAATATGATCAGTCCAAAAAAAAGTCTCAAGAATCGTCACCGAATCTTAGTTTTTTTTAAGATATTTTCCATCGTTTTTCTATAGCGTTAGTAGACGGTATAGTTGTTGTTGTTGCTTCTCTACACGGGCTCAGACATAAACCCAAGCCGAATAATGTACTATCAATCGCTACCAGTGAAGTACGTTAATTCGCTACCGTATAGACAGAGAACGCCAGTAGCCGCGTGGGTAAAGGTGTTTCCTTTTTTCATGTTTGTCTCCGCATGGAGGGTCACGGGTTCGAATCCCACCAGAGTTTCTTCTTTTCTTTTTTTTTGAAATGCATTTTTTAACAGAATTCATTATCCTAAACTAAATTTTACCCATTTATATAAGCATTTGACATATATTTACAAATTACTATTTTTAATGCTAAATCCGGTTGCGAGCCTCTTTAAAGAGGCCTTTAGGCAGCATTTTAATCATTTACCGATTACCGCGAATTGACATCCAAATGCGCACAGTGTGGACCCAGATGAGAGGCCGAGTAGCTCAGAATCTGATCGAATTCAAATGCAGGGCTCCATTTCTACAACAACACCTTATATAGGAGGCAAATATTGTTTGTGTTAGTCAGAAGGAATTGTTATAGGGAGGTAAAATTTAATACTGTAACCATAAGAGTACATTTGCAAAAAGTTTGACGTGTAACGCAGTGTCTGATCTAGGCTTAAACTGTCACTCGTCTTAATATTTCTTCTGATCAGGATCCAAACTGTTTGCAGGTAAATGCGCTTTTTGGCGTCGTTGAGAGCGAAAGTGTTAAGGAGGGAATCGTTGTTCGGAGATCCGAAATAGGGAGGGATCACTGTATTAAAGAACTCATTATCTGGTTTCAAACCGATTTATTGCTCGGTCCAATTGATATTTCATTTTTATGAAACAAAACTGTAATAACTTGGGAAAACATGTTAGAACCTTCACACCTGGAGCCAACCCATTGTGAGTGTGGTTTCGGTGCTTAAATGGGTTATTGTTCCCCAGTGGAGATAGATTAATAAACTAACCTGTTGGAAAATACCATTATTCAAAACATTTGACGCTTCCAATAGTTTTTTGACATTTAGCCCATTATCTTGCTAAAGTGTCGTCTGCTTCAAATATATCTCAAAATCTGCTTTGATGTGTCCAAATTTTGAGACCCTTTGGGTATAAATGCCAAATAGTTTGGATCCAGATCAGACGCCGCGTTACGCGGCGTCTGATCTGGGTCTAAACTGTTTACAAATTATACAGAGGAGAAACGTTTTTCTTTCCCGTTTAAACACATACAAAACGCAAACGCATACCAATAAAATGTAGAAAACTAAAACTTTGTGAAATATCTTACCATTTATTCTTATCTGAGTGGCAAACAGTTTGTTCTCAAAGCCTGATCAGACCCGGCGTCTGGTCTGGCTCCAAACCGTTTGGAATGGAAATAATGGTTTTAGGGTAAACGCGTTTGTTTGGAAAGAATAGCGTCTTCTCTACTGTACTCAAGTCGCGATACAGTGGAGAATCTGTTATTCTTTCCAAATAAAAGCGTTTACGCTAAAACTATTATTTGCAGTGCAAACAGTTTGGAGCCAGATCAGACGCCTGGTAACCCGGCGTCTGATCAGGCTCCAAACTGTTTGCCACCAAGATAAACAAGAATTATCAGAATTGTCCAAAAGTTGTTCTTTTATACGTTTTAGTGCTTTGCGTTTGCGTACGTTTGCGTTTAAACAGGAAAGAATAACAGATTCTCCACTGTACATGTAAAGGTTAATACATGTATATGGCAGCCTTAATATATACCTTTCAACAGTATATAGGGTGATATAGTAAGTAATCATTATTTGTACGTACTGAAAAGTCAAACTACAGTGTGAAGTCACGCTGTAGCAAATTATTTCCTTTTTTCGAAGACATTTGATTGTTTTCACCCTTTCGGCGCCGACGTCGCATAAAGTCTACTTTGCAAACGTGGCGTCTGATCAGGATCCAAACTGTTTGACACTCGTATAGACATTTTTTAAGTCATACTACATTGAATCTTACTTTGCAACGATCTTGCAAACAAGTATAGTAAAACAAAGGAAAATAAATTGGTGAAAGGGTAAAAAAACTCACGATAAATTTGGCGCCGAAAGGGTTTATTGCTTTAAGCTTTCAACAGTCCTTAAGTCAATCGAAGCGATTAAATTCGTATTAAAAGGCGCGGAAGAATAGCATTTACTGTTGATTCTGAGTCTTCGCTTTTTTGTACATTGAAATTTTTTGAAACCAAAACCTGAAGGGACTGGGGCAAAAGTTCAATAAACCCAATGACGCTAAAAGTTGCATTTACAAACAGTTTGGAGTATGATAAGACGCCGTTTAACGCGGCGTTAAATCAGAACCCAAACTGTTTGACACTCGTTGTGAAATTCGTTCCCCAATTATTAGTTAATCTATCTTTGAAACGACATTGCAGACAAGAATATTGAAGCAGACAACAATACTGCGATGCAGAGGTAAAAACCGTTACGATACACTTGACGATTAAAGGATGTTCAGACGAGGGAGGCTTTCAGCATTCAATACACTTTCACTTGGCGATCGTTTAAGACTGCCGATCGTTTAATGCAGGATAACAATAAAGTAGAAAACTCTTAACCCTTAGCCCGCCAAATAAATTGTCGTCTGCTATATTTCTCGTCTGCTTTAAGTTTCAAAGTGCTTCAACGTTGCTCAAAATTGCTGAAAATGTTGTCCGAGTGTCAAACAGCTTGGGTCCGGATGAGACGCCGAGTTACTCGGCGTCTCATCAGGATCCAAGCTGTTTGCATATGGAGCTATTGGCGTGAGTGGCAGGCTAAGGGTTAAACGACGTTCCTACATTTCCATTGTCCGATGTAAAACATATTTAGTCTTCTTTAGCCAATTACTCAACTACATGTATTGCATTTTTACGCCATTATTTTGTTCCTCCTCTGACGAAAATAGTTCCACTAATTACATGTACAGTGGATAATCTGTTATTCTTTCCCGTTTAAACGCAAACGCAAAGCACTAAAACGTAGAAAAGAACAACTTTTGGACAATTCTGATATTTCATGTTTAACTTGGTGGCAAACAGTTTGGAGCCTGGTAAGACGCCGGGTTACCCGGCGTCTGATTTGGCTCCAAGCTGTTTGCACTGCAAATAATAGTTTTAGCGTAAACGCGTTTATTTGGGAAAGAATAACGTTTTCTCCACTGTACAGATATGAAAATGCGCTAACAGAAACAGTTTTTATATCCTAGCAAAGTGTAGCTTAAAACAGGCTGAAAGTAAAGCAGAATGCACCTTAACCCTTTCATGATCAAATTTATCGTGCGATGTTTACCCCTTCACCGCCATATTGTCGTCTGCTTCTATACTGCTGTCTGCAATATCGTTTCAAAAGATAGATTCAAGGCAGTATAACTGACGTAATTTCAAAAAAAGTTGCAAACAGTTTTGATCCTGATCAAAACTGTTTGCAAATGCGCCTTATGACGTCATTGAGAGTGAAAGGTTTAAGGCGGGTATTGCTTTATATTCATCCTGCATACGTAGTCACCTGTCTTCAAAGCTTGAAATTGGTCGTTACATGTTATGTGACCAAGTAACGGCAAACGTTTGGACTGAAACGCTTTCTGTTTTCAGAGAATTCAGTTTTAAATGTATCTGAATTTCGGAGATGACACTGTTAATATTTCATTTTCATTTTTTACTACAAGTAGGGTTCCAAATAAAGTGAAGTAGGGTTCCAAACAAAGTGTTAAGTATCCGCCAAGCCTTATTTGTTTTAATACTCATTTGTATATTTAGGAATTACTGGAGACCACAGGTACGTGACAAATGTTTGTATTTTTTTTTTTACTTTCTACCTTGTAATACTCGTACGCGTATTCTACACTATCAACTTAAACTGCTGCTAGAATCGACTAGATCACTGAAATGAGCTTGTGGTGCCCTTGTGAAAGGATTACTTTTTTAAGATTTACTTATTATTTGATGTACGATTCCCGCTGTATACCTTTTCTCTAGTATATGGTAGATAGTAGAACATTAAAAAAGATTCAAAACGTGTCAAGTACATGTACAGTGGAGAATCTGTTATTCTTTCCCAATAAACGCGTTTACGCTCAAAACTATTATTTGCAGTGCAAACAGTTTGGAGCCAGATCAGACGCCGGGTAACCCGGCGTCTGATCAGGCTCCAAACTGTTTGCCACCAAGATAAACAAGAATTATCAGAATTGTCCAAAAGTTGTTCTTTTCTATGTTTTAGTGCTTTGCGTTTGCGTACGTTTGCGTTTAAACGGGAAAGAATAACAGATTCTCCACTGTACCTGTGCTGGGGATATAAATATTTTGAGATATACATGTAAGTATACGAGTTATAACCGTTATATCTGTAGTTCAACATCTATACTGTTTTGTGATATAAGTCAGACTTCGATATCTCGAAATTGCTGAAATCGATAATACATGTATCAATGATTTAAAGTTAAAACGTGACTAAACCATTTCTCAACTTTGCGTAACTGATATTATTTCACTCAAGCGAGTTCAAAATAATGAATTTCAACCGTATAAAAACTGATAATTTCGATTTTAGAGAGTTGGAAATATCGAGTCGTGATTGTATGTCATTTCCGGCTAGGCACTGTCTGTGCACCTCATTAACTGATAATTGGATATCAAGCAATCCCTCCCAATACGAACAATGAACGAATTTGATGAAATACAGTAAAACCTCTCTTTAACGACCACTAGAACGAATGCTAATAGATTGTATAAATGACAGGTGACTACATAAAACAAGGCGACAGTTAAACAGAAAGCTCCTAAAGGAGCTTTCTGTTTTACTTTCGCCTTGCTTTAAGCAGTCACCTGTCGTAAACAACTAATAATGACTACAGTTTAGTGGTAGTAATAGAGAGGTTTAACTGTATATAAGGACCTACAGAATAAGCTCGGATTTTGTTAACCGGGCTATAGTTACCACTAAGTAAATTACTTTTCTCCTTTAAAGAGAATCACAACCGGATGGTGTACTTGTCAAAATAAAATAAAATACTCAAATAAAAGCAAATTTGTGGCATTATTTGGCTTCTGACATTAAAAAAATATGATCAGTCCAAAAAAAGTCTCAAGAATCGTCACCGAATCTTAGTTATTTTTAGATATATTCCATCGTTTTTCTATAACGTCAGCTGACGGTATAGTTGGTGTTGTTGCTTCTCTACACGGGCTCAGACATAAACCCGAGCCGAATAAAGTACTATCAATCGCTACCAGTGAAGTACGTTAATTTGCTACCACATATATAGAAAGCGCTGGTAGCCGAGGGGGTAAAGGTGTTTCCTCATTTTTCATGTTTGTCTCCGCATGGAGGGTCACGGGTTCGAATCCCACCAGAGCTTCTTCTTTTTTTTTTTAAATGCATTTTTTAACAGAATTTATTATCCTAAACTAAATCTTACCCATTTATATAAGCATTTGACATATATTTACAAATTACTATTTTTAATGCTAAATGCGGTTGCGAGCCCCTTTAACCCATTCTCCAATAGAAGAGACTTTTAGCGTACATGTACAGTAGAACCTCTCTATAACGACCCCTAAAATGTGCCAAACAATAGTCTTTTAAGACAGTTGACTGCTTAAAGCAATGTGAAAATGAAACAGAAAGCTCCTACAGGAGCTTTCTGTTTCACTTTCCCATTGCTTTAAGCTGCCTCCTGACTTTTATACATGCAATTAGCCTTCTTTTGAGTGGTCGTAATAGAGAGGTTCTACTGTAGTTCTTTTATTCCACCACTGACGAAAATAATTCCAATTTATACAGTCATGAATATCTATGAGGAGAAATATTTACAATTTTATAATTGGTAGAGGGATACAAATAATGGCGTAAATAGGTGATAAGTAAATAATTGAGTAATTGGCAAAATGAAGACTAAATATGTTTTACATCAGATAATGTTGGTAATGCAGGACATTTGTTTAAGGGTGTATCCAACCCATTAGCGATTTTTTCAAAGTATCAAACTTTTTTTCTATCATTGTTTTTTTGGAAGAGCTATTTATGATGAATGAAAAAATGGGGAAAAAATATATGGTGGTGTCCTTTTTTCTGAGCTACAGCGATTTGAAAAAGGTATGTCAAATTTGGACTTTTTCTCTCAAATGTTACCCATTCAGAGTACAAGCTTCAGTAAAATCTATTTCAAAACAAAACAAACATGGTAATTTGGGTTTTCATTATTTATTTCATGTCTATGGTGGTATTTTCACATATAGAAACCAAATTTAGACAAAGCAGGCACTAGGTTTGAACAATATGGATCCTCGAATATCAAAAATATGCTTTTTATAGGGCATGATTTTATTAGATATTTTTTTATTTAAAAAAAAAAGTGAAAAAGTTTGAAAATGAAATGGTTTTAGTATTAAACTTTTTCTTATATTCTACCAAATGAAAGCCGATGCTAAGGCAGTTCAAAATATGAAAAGAAATTGAAAGGTCAGTGTTGAAAATTTTGAGTTATTAAAGTAAAAAGAGTTATCCTTACAAAATTTACAAAAAATGTACCATATTGATGATATTTAGAGCTTTATAAATTTTACATTTGGTGCCTGTTTTTTTCTTAAATTAGTTTTGTATGAAGAAATACTACCATAGATAGGAAATAAATAACACAAAACTAAATTATCATATTTGTTTTCATTTAAAATGGGTTTTATTGAAGCGGGCTGTTTGAACAGGACAAAATAAGAGAAAGTGGGTGGGGTAAATTTTACATGGCCATGGGGCCAACTGTTGTTCACCAAAATGTACACTTTTTCTATTTTTTCATTCATCTTAAATAGCCCTTCAATACAAAACCATCATAAAGTGTTTTTATATACTTTGAAAATTTCTTAAATTCATGACATTGATACACTCTTAAGGTATAAAATGTGTAACGCGCACCGAAAAGAATGCCAAAAATGCTTTACACCATCTCATTCAGTATCTAATTCAACACTGTTTTTCAGAGTTTAAAGACTTTTCACGGTTTATAACAAAAGATATGAGTATTTTTGTTTTGGTACCCTATTTTTCGAAAAACACCTTAAAATGACTACCCCTCCCCCTTTTTTTTCCTTTAAGAGTATGAAAAATATTTCAAATATAAATATAAAGATAACAAATTATATGCATTTGTACCTCAGACATTTTTGTATACAAATACAAGCAGAAAATTGTATTTGTTTTGCACACTATTAAAACAATCTCTTATATTTTGCAAGAACTAATTTATTTGGCCATTTTTTTTCAAGAAACATTTTTTACAATTTAGCTTAACGGAGATTAAATGGTCAGCAGTCTTAAACGACCGCCAATTAAAATTGTATTAAATCCTAAAACTCTCCCTCGTCTGAAAATTCTTTCATCGTCAAATTTACCGTGAGATTTATACCTTTGCACCGCAATATTCTTGTCTGCTCCGATATTCTTATCTGTAATATCGTTTCAAAGTTAGATTTAAGGCAGTATGAAATACGAAAGTTCATACTGTACTCGGGGCAAGGCAGTGAAGGAGGTCAAGGACACCTAAGGGACGAACCCTTACGATTCTAATCAAATACGCGGCGTCTGGTTTGGATCTAAACTGCTCATAAATATTATTCAAATCGCTCTAAGCATGGTTGAGCTCTATCGCCAATTTCACTAATATATAAATGGCTATACTCTAAGAGTCGGGCTAGAGAGGAATCTATTAAAGGAACAAACAGTGGAAACCAAGGTGTCTTGCAGTGATTATAAATGATGGATCGTACACAGCTTCTGAAGATGTGGTTTGGAACGGGGCATGGATATAACATGATCGTGGTAAATACAGTGGAGAATCTGTTATTCTTTCCTGTTTAAACGCAAACGTACGCAAACGCAAAACACTAAAACGTAGAAAAGAACAACTGTTGGACAATTCTGATGTTTCATGTTTATCTTGGTGGCAAACAGTTTGGAGCCTGATCAGACGCCGGGTTACCCGGCGTCTGATCTGGCTCCAAACTGTTTGCACTGCAAATAATAGTTTTAGCGTAAACGCGTTTATTGGGAAAGAATAACAGATTCTCCACTGTATACAGTGTCGAAGATGTTGTTCTTTCCCGTTTACCCCATTACATGTACTCCATATCCTATTTCTAGTTTTGAAAACAGGTGACCACTTAAAGCAGGTTGAAAGTAAAGCAGAATGCGCCTTAAGGCGCATTCTGTTTTACTTTCAGCCTACTTTAAGCTACCATCTGCTTTGTTAGAGAAAATATGTCTTATTGTATGCAATCATAAGTGTACATTGTATAAATTGGTATAATTCTCTTCAGTGGAAGAATAAATTAAAGGCGTAAAAAGGAATTTTATGGGGTAATAACGGTTAAACCATATGTGCACACAGTCGTTTATATTGAACTTTGGCTAACAGTGTAAACTCTGATCAGACGCCGCTTGACGCGGCGTCTTACAGTGGAGAATCTGTTATACTTTCCCAATAAACGCGTTTACGCTAAAACTATTATTTGCAGTGCAAACAGTTTGGAGCCAGATCAGACGCCGTTACCCGGCGTCTGATCAGGCTCCAAACTGTTTGCCACCAAGTTAAACATGAAATATCAGAATTGTCCAAAAGTTGTTCTTTTCTACGTTTTAGTGCTTTGCGTTTGCGTACGTTTGCGTTTAAACGGGAAAGAATAACATATTCTCCACTGTACACTACAATCAAGTTCACTAGAACCAATATGGAAATGAAACGGTCACAGTGTCTCAGAATTTAGGACACCCTTACAATTTGGAATATATGAATGAAACATAAACATCCCACAAAACTGTCTCTGCATATAGATAAGATAATTGCTGATCTAGCAAATTTACATTTTGTTTCTTCGTAGAAAAACAGAGTTGTCTGTATTTCTGAATATGTTATCACATAAACTTTTATGAGGAAATTGAGGCTCTTCCATGAGTGTTCATGTTGTATAGAATTTATTAAACTCATCATCTAAAACCGTTAAAAACGAGGCCCTGTCTCGTTTTTATCGTTTCTTGATGATGAGTTTAACAAAATCAATACAACATAAACACGAATGAAATATTCTTTGTAAAATTTAATTAGTAATAGAGGTTCTTCTACTAATTTCGTGTTGTATTTAATATATTTAACGAGTCATCAAAAACGATAAAATCGAGGCTCTGTCTCGTTTTTTATCGTTTCTAGATGATGCGTTTAACAAATTCAATACAACATAAACACGAATTAAATATTCTTTGTAAAATTTAATTAGTAATAGAGGTTCTTCTACTAATTTCGTGTTGTATTTAATATATTTAACGAGTCATCAAAAACGATAAAATCGAGGCTCTGTCTCATTTTTATCAATTTTAGATGACGAGTTTAATAATTTCAATACATCATTGACACGAATTAAATATACTGAGTAAAATATTTTTAAGAAAATAACGGCTCTTCCACGAGTGTTCGTACTATATTGAATTTATTAAACGAGTCATCAAAAACGATAAAAACGAGGCTCTGCCTCGTTTTTATCAATTTTAGATGACGAGTTTAATAAATTCAATTCAACATGTACACGAATGAATATGCTATTTATAACATGACTACAAACTCGCATGATTTTTAACGAACTAACAAACTTTGTATCTAGCCTCCAGCACATACACAAATAAGTATGCATACGAATAAATGTCATAATATTCTTAATGTACAGTGGAGAAACTGTTATTCTTTCCCAATAAACGCGTTTACGCTAAAACTATTATTTGCAGTGCAAACAGTTTCGAGCCAGATCAGACGCCGGGTAACCCGGCGTCTGATCAGGCTCCAAACCGTTTGCCACCAAGATAAACATGAAATATCAGAATTGTCCAAAAGTTGTTCTTTTCTACGTTTTAGTGCTTTGCGTTTGCGTACGTTTGCGTTTAAACGGGAAAGAATAACAGATTCTCCACTGTATATGTTGCATTAGTAAATAAGCAAGCATTGCATGTATACATACCTTTCTAATGAGGTGCAACATTTTATCGTTTTGAGATGACGAATAAATTCAATACAACACGAACACGAATGAAATATTCTATGTATAACATAACTATAAACTCTCACAATAACAACCCAATACATGTAGTTAATTTGCTTTGCCTACTTCTTCTAAGGAAAAGTGGGTCGAAGCTGTGATAATGTTAACAAGGGCGCATGTACTCGAACGAAAAGAAATATAACCGATTTAACTCCATTCTTTTTAAAGGACAACATTGGAGATCTGGAACCTAACCTCACTTTCAATTCGATAAGCTTTTCAATCATCGCATTTGCAAAATCAATGCGAAAAATAGTACATATTGTATATGTTTAACAATAGGTCATGACGTATTTACATGACGTTATCAACATGACATCATTTGCATATTTATTAAACTAGTTGAAAACAGACCCATTGAATAAAGACAATCCTCAATAGGTTTGCTACCCTCCTGCACATTTGGTCATGTTATAAAGGGAATTTCGGGTCCTGCAAATAATTGACAAGCAGAACAGCTACAATGGAGAATCTGTTATTCTTTCCCGTTTAAACGCAAACGTACGCAAACGCAAAGCACTAAAACGTAGAAAAGACGACTTTTGGACAATTCTGATATTTCATGTTTATCTTGGTGGCAAACAGTTTGGAGCCTGATCAGACGCCGGGTTACCCGGCGTCTGATCTGGCTCCAAACTGTTTACACTGCAAATAGTAGTTTTAGTTTAAACGCGTTTATTGGGAAAGAATAACAGATTCTTCACTGTACCGCATTTCTAAGTACAGTAGAGAAGACGTTATTTTTTCCTGTTTAACCCGTTCACACTCAATGACGCCCAAAAGCGCGTTTGCAAACAGTTTAGATCCTGATCAGACGCCGCTTAACGCGGCGTCTGATCAGGATCCCAACTGTTTGAAATTCTTTTGAAATTTATTCAGTTATACTGCATTAAATTTAACTTTGAAACGATATTGCAGACAACAATATTGAAGCAGATGACAATGAAACGGTGAAGGAGTAAAACTCTCCCGAATGATTTAATCATTGCAACCACAGACATCACAAGTGCATGGAACTGTGTTCTAGATAGCTATATTTTCCTTAAAGCAAGGTGAAATAAAGCAGAATACTTCTTCAGGGATTTCTGCTTAATTTTCTTGTTTTAAGCTCTCTAATGTATTCAATACAAACAGTTCAATATTCAACTCAGGAACTCATGTAGAGCCGTCGTTAGAAGAACTCAAATGTGCTTTTACGAAATCTTCAAGCAACAATATTGCAATACTGTATGACCCAAGCACCACAAATTAAGACATACAAGTTTTGTCCATAAATCTAGGCCAAGATCCTCATGACTCAACAAATATTCCCAAGATAGTTTTAAGGCTTCTTGTCACTATAATTCTCTTTTAATTTATTGTATTTTTCCATTAAAACAAGTCACAGATGCTTCAAAATGTACCGAAACCTGTCATCAAAAATGCAGATTATGCGCCTCCTCTCTCATACGTCAAGAATCGTCGCTGACTGACGAATAATCAATATGCCAACACATTGAACCCTAGCGACGAGCATTCTCGATTTTATACACAATGTAAAAAGTACTGTACAACTGTTTTATTCGCGATAATATAATTTACGCGTTAGTTTGCGAATGTGTTGCATTGTGTCTCTATTTTTGAAAATAGATGACTTCTTAAAGCAGGTTGAAAGTCAAGCAGAATGTGTCTTAAGGCACATTCTGCTTTACTTTCAGCCTGCTTTAAGCTACCACCTGCTAGAAACATCGCATGATGTCGCGAATTAATACACAATAGCATTACGCGATATATTCATGAGGCGACAAATACCTCTTTTGCAGTATATGTGTCCTATGCAAATAGTGGCGACCCAGAGCTGCTCTGTTTGTAATTTTGCAATATATTGCAGAAAACAACCCTAAATTGGCCTAATTGGAAGTTTGAATTTTGCGTAAAATGCTATCACTGACGACCATGATCAGATGGCTCGGAATGTACAATGTTTCTTGCAACATATAGTATCCAATACATATTCCACTGATGAAACACTATCGATAAACATTATAATTCATGCCCTTTTAAAAAATATTAATAGAAAAAGAAAGTTCGGTTAAATTCCAAATGTATGACAGTTTCTTTACGATATTGATATATTGATACATTTTGTATATCTATCTAATATGTGTGAACCTGATCAACCGACGTCTTGTTCGACACCAACAACTGTTCTTATAGGATACTACAAATGTTCGTATAGGATATGAAGTTTCAGAGCACAATCAATTTTGTAAGGAAATTATTTCTCCTCGAAGATATATATTTAAAAATGAAATGTACTGGCATATTACAACAGTCAATTGGACCAATTTAAACTTGAAATAATTGAGGATAAACGGGTTAATATTAAGTTAGAACACGACTACTATAATCACATAATAGACCTCGCGTGCATTGGAGAGGGAACATGCGGCATTGCCAGGGCTTCACGTTACGTCAAGGACAATCTGTGTTTAGCAAATAGTACAGTCGCACTTGTGCTAAGAGACCGCTACAATGAAGCAAAACATCTCTATTTAATGAATGCGGTACAGTGGAAAAAAACCTGTATTTACCAATAATGCGTATATGCTTAACACCACATTTTCCCATTGCCAACAGTTTGGAGCCAGATCGGCGTCTGATCAGTCTCAAAACGGTTTGCCGCTAAATTTAAGTGAAATCTTCCAAATTTATTATTTTTGCTCTATTGCTTTTGCGTTGTATTTCGTTTTACGGGACGAACAACCTCTTATCTACTGTAGCAGCATGCAAGACACGTCAGGATACTCCTGTAGGAGATTTATTTCAACTGCATTAAGCCGTCACTTGTCTTACAAATCTTAGAGAGCTACAGCTGCTGAACATAAGTTTAACTGCGAGCGCACGTGAAACTATACTGGTGATTTGCCTTTTTAAACAGGTCGTACTTATTACAAAATGGGTTGCTTTTGTCATGCAATATTCAGCCATTTGTTTCTCAGAATTTTCCATTATTTATTAATTTAAAACAACCTCTCCTGTCGCTCGCGACTTGACCGTTATTTGAAGACAACTATTATCCAGATCGATACCGTTTGACACACATATTTTCTTCAAATAAAAATGCATAATGTTTCATTTGACAAAATCAATAGAAAACAGATGAAAAATGCAAATGACAAGAAAATTGATAACTGTCTCTGGGATTGACCTGTTATTCAAGGTAATTGATACATGGAAACCCCCCCCCCCCCCCAAGCGATACTAGTAATAATAATAAAAATAATAGTTACAATTGCTATTATATTAATAGTACTAACATTATCAATAAAGCTTACATTAATGTACCAAATAGTGCAAGGTGAAAAATTGATGCGTGTGTTTCATGTTCATATTTTTATTGATAATTTAAAAACTTTATTCAAAGAGGGCACATATTTTGCCATTATACTTGATATTTTTTGTGTTTTGTGATCATCCGACCAGTTTTGACGGACGAGCCACAGACACATTTAACTATCAAGTATAAATGATCATATAATGGAGTATAACGTTTCTGCAATTCTAGATATTACAAAATTGGGTGAACATTGTCAACCGGAATTGCAATAAAAACCAGTTTTGCAATAATAATTACAAAACTGGTTTTTATTGCATTTCCGGTGTCTATACCGCTTTAATATCGTCTGTTTCAAGTTTTCGACTGCTTTTATTTATAAAATTGAGACTTTTATGCCTTTCTTGACTTTCGAAACATTGATATATTTACCAAACATTTTGTATATGTTAACTAGTACATATACAGTGCAGAATCTGTTATTCTTTCCCGATAAACGCGTTTACGCGAAAACTATTTTTTCTTTTACAAACAGTTTGGAGCCAGATCAGACGCCGGGTAACCCGGCGTCTGATCAGGCTCCAAACTGTTTGCCACCAAGATAAACATAAAATATCAGAATTGTCCAAAAGTTGTTCTTTTCTACGTTTTAGTGCTTTGCGTTTGCGTACGTTTGCGTTTAAACGGGAAAGAATAACAGATTCTCCACTGTATGACGTCACCAATGACGTCAGAATAACAGATTCTCCACTGTAGAGCCTGGCAGCGAAAGGGTTAAAACATGTCATTTTGTAGATTTACGACCAAGGTCATTAATATAAACCTTGCATACACACTAACGGGAAATTGCTGTATAAATTGTAGAAATTGCTGTAGAGGCTCCTAGTTATAATTTCCAATCCTCATGCTACCCCCTCCTAAGTCAAGTATGCCACTCAATAATTTTACCCCATGAATTAATTATCTTCGTGTACCAACCTTAATCCTGCTCAATTATCAAATGTTTAAATAACTATCGTTTTCAAAACAAAATCAAAACCATAGTAGATAATTATGAAATGAATATAAAAGTCAAACGAGGGTCAAAAAGTTTGGATCCTGATCAGACGCATAGCTTTTCGGCGTCTGATTTGGATCCAACCTGTTACCAAACGTTCAAACAACATGAACAGTATTACATGTCGTGGCCAACACATATTGGTAGATTGTTTTAGTCAGTATAATCCTCCTACACAGTCAGGTATATACACACATTTAGAAGACTTCTTGGGAAAGTGTGTCACTGTTTATTTTCTACATTGTGTCACACCTGTACAGAAGTCCTTCCGGGTCGTAGAGTGCCTGAATAGTGCATAGTTGAACATGGATGTGCGTGTTTTATGGTCAAATCTTTTGTTGAAAGTGCTGATTAATTGCAGATGTATTTGTTTTAGCTGAAATAGTGATGTTGATAAACCATAGGTGTTTCTGTGTTCTGTTTTGGAATTACTTTGCGAGAACATGCGACCAGAGATGTGAGTGTGATGCGGCGGGGAATCAACTTTTGTTTTGTAAATATTAAAATTGACCTTGGAAATGTGAACTTTGTGCAAAAGTTGAAACTTAATGGTGCCACTTACTGTTTATAAATCTGGTGACTTATTATTGCTTTCAATGGAAACGGGGCCAAAATATTAATCGGAAAGGTCAGGGAACTTGACAGCGATAGGAGAAAACTGACAATTTACTATAGAGTTCTATGGAGCGATTTCGTACAGGAGTGACGCCACATGTGCATGTAGATAGTATAGGTCATCTTGTTAAATGTATATAGGTGGAGAATCCATTATTCTTTCATTATTCTCAAGGGAAACTTAAACGTCAACAAAGGACATTGTTGAAAACCAATAATGATTTAAAATAAAGGTTTAAATGTCTTATATTTCTTAATATTTATTTCAGATAGGATTTAATTTTAATTGATCCTGTTGAAATTTTAAACCGGATACATTATACTATATTAATCTCAGTTTAGTACACTGAATTACCTGGCTGTTTGAGAGTGAAACATTAAATGAAGCAATGCAACTTTGCTTATAAAGTGGGGAATACATAAAACTATTTTCTTAATTGTATTGTATCCCGTTTTTGTCTAATTTCAACCATTTCCCTAAAGTTTACTTCTAGGTTCAAAATCTGACGGAGACTTCCGGGTACTTTGGTCGACTTTAAATAAGCATCCACAATAATCCACCAATCAATATGCAGCAATGGTTCCCCTTCGGCCCCAGATCAGGATATGGTCGACACAAGACAAAGCAAGTATGCGAGAAAAACAAATGTAGGTTTATATGTCAAAGGTGGTTTATATGAGGCACAATGCTAAATAGCGGGAACTAATAAGGCGCAGACAGACTTCGATATCTCGAAATAGCTTAACTCGATTTTCCTGTATTTCAACGATTCAATTTCATTATTTCTACCTCGCTTAAGTCGACATATCCTTATTTCAAAGTTAAAAAGTGGCTGAGCCACGTTTTAACTTTGAAATAAGGACATGTTCGACTTAAGCGAGTTCGAGATATCGAAGTTTGTCTGTATTCTACTGTGTCTGACTGCTTAGCGATGATGCATTGTCATCTAGCAAACAGGGGGATAATAAAAAGGTTTACAGTCGTGTGAAGCCGAGCACAGTGCCATCAAAATCCTGACAGACACGCCAATTTCTGCTTGTTATCTTTTTATCTCATCCGGCAAAAGACAGACCGTCTTTCATGCTAGACAATTAGCTTATTTATATACAGTATTGAGAATCACGACAGACCTCAAGAATTAACCCTGGTTCTGCTTCAAATACGGCCTGCTTCAAACTAACATTTAATGTCTTGTTTTTAAACGGACAACGCACAAACTAATGTCCTTTTCAAATAGTTGAAGGCCATATCAGACACCGTTTCACTTGGCGTCTGATCAGGCTTCAAACTGTTTGAAAGTAAAATTGAAAAAACTCAATACTATGTCCAAGAAGCTGTCATTTGATCCATTCCATTGCATTGCCTTTTGTGGTTCGTTCAAAGAGAGAATAATGTATTCTACACAGTATCGAAAGTTTGTGTCAAATATTACGAATACAGGGGCCCGTTTCATAAAACTTCGTACGACAAAAATGATCGTAAGTCAAAACTTTAAAATACATTTACTTTCTGATTTCTCTATCTAATCCTGTCTTGTGACATCTCTTTGGAATCGTCTTTTCAAGAAGATTCCAAAAAGATGTCACAAGACAGGATCAGAAGGAGAAATAAATAAATAGTTGAGACTTTTATACTGTAATCTGACCTACGACAACATTTGTCGTACGAAGTTTTATGAAACAGGCCCCTGGTCAGAGATCATGTGCGTCTCATCGGCATCTTACAGTGGATAAGACGTTATTCTTTCCCAATAAAGTTGAATAAACACATTCACGCTAAAAGTGTTATTTCAATTGCAAACAATTTGGAACCAGGGTAATTTTGAAAGCGAAACTAAATGTCAAATGATAATATTTAGTCAATAAGAACAATTTTAGATTAAATATTTATTTAAAATTTGAATATGGTATCAGAGAAGTCTTTTCACAACACATTGATGTTGTTTTCCTTTATTTTAGTTTGATAGGTGTTCTTATCTATGTATGAATAAACCTAACAGCATTTATGTCGAATCGTTTTCCTAATAACTGAGGAAAAGGTGAAAGTTAGAACGTTCCGATGTGTGTGCCAGTTGATGTTTAAATGTATGTGATACAAAGAAGATTAAATTCTTGTGTTTTCAGCATTGCATTTATTGAACTCGTTGGATAAAATGAAACGTTGCTCGCCAAGGCTCGCAACATACATGTATTATTTTATCCAGCTCGTTCAATAAATTCACTACAGAAAACACACTCATTCAATACCCTCTATTTATTAGTATTTTACCATGAAGTCACATATATGGAAGAACTCTATTTCTCATACAGTTTGAACATAAACTTCTTAACACTCAAATATTTGCCTCACCAATAGCCTCACCAACCAGTATAGGCCGATGTTATTGACCTGACAGGCGGAGTTTCGATGAGGACCATTGCATTTCAACCTTGGGGACGGCAGCACGTTCGTTTTATCATCGGAATTTACCGTTGTCGCCTGCCGTTTTTTCTCAACGTTACATGTTACATGTAGTGGACATTTTTGACAGAATGATTATAATGATGAGTGATAAACAGTTTGAATCCAGATCAGACGCCGCCTTACGCGGCGTCTGATCTAGATTCTAGCTGTTTGCAAGTGTAAGCAATGTCTTAATTTGCCCTCCCTATAAAACCTCCCTCCGAACAACACACGCGATCTTTGTCTCCCATTGAGTGTTGTTGTAGAGAGGTAACACTGTATAAACCCTATTCACGTTGATATGGCTGCGTGCATATAGTGTGTTTCTCAATGTTGAAAGTATCGGACACTAACGATATAATACGGAACTGTACCTTTCACCCCTAAAATCAAATGTAAATTAGTTTATCTTTGCCAAAGGTTAGTTCCGCCCTGCCAGGTGAAAAAAAACGGTCCATGCCAGGCGCCAAACTGTTTGCCAATCATACAAAAATCTCTCATTTTCTTTATTTTGCTGTGATTGCATTTAGCTGCATTTAACCCAATGTGCATTTTGTCCCATAAAATGGCGTCTGATCAGAGTCTACACTGTTTGCTGATAGGCATTTAAATATAAAACAAAATGAAAATGAAAATTTACAACATGCACCCTTTTGATAAAAATTGGACTAATCCAATATATAATCATGGAAGAAACCATCAGGCATGAACAAAACGTTATTCTTTCCAATAAACGCGTTTACGCTAAAACTATTATTTCCGTTGCAAACAGTTTGGAGCCAGATCAGACGCCGGGTAAACCGGTGTCTGATCAGGCTCCAAACTATTTGCCACTCAGATTTAAACTAGTAGTCAAAATTGTCAAAATGTTGTCATTTTTCATATTTCATTGCAATTGAAAGAATAACACTTTCTCCATTGTACCATCTTCTCAACTGTATGAATGTATAACTTAGAGTGCAAACGGTGAACGATATTACAAGTCAGATTTATTTGTTTTACGGATTACAACGATCTGAATGCAGTTAATAGTTGTTTAAAGATTTTTGTGGAGCTCTTGTCTGGAATTGACAAACACATTATTATTTAAACTGTGTGAAGTTTATTAGTTTTTTAACCCATTTGTACCTAGAGTCCCATAAAAGGAAAGCAGTCAAGCAGTGTAGACTCTCATCAGACGCCGCATTATGAGTCTGTGAGAAATGAGAAATTTCTATCTAAAACAAACGAAAATGGAATTTGAGACCAGACTTCCCCTTAGATAAAAAAAACAGACTAATTCAATATATAAGCATGGAAGAACCCACTCGGCATAAATGGATTATTCATAATACATGTAGTAATACTATTATATAACTACATTCCCAAATATCCCTACGATTAGAGACAAACATGAGATAAACAAGGACAGACAGAGACACTGACACATGCAGAGACAGACATACGGACAGACAGAGAGACACTTACGCATACATATAATCAGAGACAGAGAGAGACAGACAGGCAGACAGGCAGACATAGATAAAGACAGACAAAACTAAGAAAAGACAAACAGTTCCTGAGAATCCAGCTTGTAGACGAACACAATCCAATACAAAACTACTGAAAGACAGGCATGTACACAGATCGACAGACTGACGGAAGAAATGACAATTCAATACTTAATTAACCTTTGTTATCGAAACGATAACTTAACCACGGATATCGTCTTGTTGCCACCCGTGGTGTCTTTTTATACTCTTTTAATGTCATTGACGTCATAAGGCGCATTTGAAAACAGTTTTTGTTTGCCACTTGTTTTGAAATTACCTCAGTTAAACTGCCTTAAATCTCACTTTAAAACGATATAGCAGACAGCAATATTGAAGCAGACGTCAATATGGCGGTGAAGGGGTAAAAACTTCACGAAAAAATTGATCATGAAAGGGTTAAAACCTACATGTATAACTGCTGTACTACAATGTTACCAAAAAGCCTTTGTTTATTCCACGGGGATTGTCAATATATACAAAACCCATACTGCTAAATGACCTATCTCTGCAGAGACTCGTACCTTTTACATGTACAGTGGAGAATCTGTTATTCTTTCCCAATAAACGCGTTTACGCTAAAACTATTATTTACAGTGCAAACAGTTTGGAGCCAGATCAGACGCCGGGTAACCCGGCGTCTGATCAGGCTCCAAACTGTTTGCCACCAAGATAAACATGTATTATCAGAATTGTCTAAAAGTTGTTCTTTTCTACGTTTTAGTGCTTTGCGTTTGCGTACGTTTGCGTTTAAACGGGAAAGAATAACAGATTCTCCACTGTATCATTCTTATAGTATTTTAAGCCATGTATTACAGTGGAGAAGACGTCCTTCTTTTCCGTTTAAACGCACAATAAAATGTAGGAAAGCACACTACAATTGACAAATCATTTTATTCTGAGTGGCAAACAGTTTCGAGTTTTGTAATATCCAAGCAGGGGAGACCCAAATCTGAGATCTCCTAAAGGAGTCCTTTGATCAAAGACTGTCCTGTTTGTATTATTGCAATATACACAATGAATTGACAAAACAGCTCTCAATAGTCAACCATGAACTAAACTAAACTGGAAAATGGGATTGTACTTTTTGAAGTTTCAGGGAGGAAAGGGATAACTCATACACCCCTTTAAAAACCAAAAATGGAAAACTCGAGTTCCCAATTGAGTATAGTCCTTTTGTACTATTCGGGGGAGTTTTTACGATATAATGCAAACTTACAAACAGTGCAGACTTCGATAAAAGGGCTTTTTCATGATTCATCTGATCTAGGTCTACACTGTTTGCATAGTACACGTTTACTTCTCACAGTCTTATTGGACGAGTAAACTCGTAGCTAGGACTCAGCAGGGCTGCCATAAGTTGATATTGAAAAATCCTAAGATATCCAAATTTTCTATTTTGCAAGCGCGATTACTTAACCCTTTCTCTCTTTATGACGCTTAACCCTTTACCTGATAGTAATGTTTCTAGAATTGAAGATATGCGACTTCTTAAAGCAGGTTGAAAGTAAAGCAGAATGCGCCCTAAGGCGCATTCTGCTTTACTTTCAGCCTGCTTTAAGCTATTAACTGCTAGAATAAGGAAAGTATTAAATATGACACATATTCATTACGGTATATATTGGAACTATTTTATTCAGCGGATGAATAAAATGCATGTGCTAAAAGTCGCTTCTATAAGGGAAAGGGTTAAAGTCGCCATTGCAAACAGTTTGGATCCTGATTAGATGCCTCATAACGCGGCGTCTGAGTAGGAGCCAAACTGTTTGACACTCGTTTTGAGGAAATTTCTTCAGCCATACTGCCTTATTTTTTTAACTTTGACACGATATTGTAGACAACAAAATTGAAGCAGAAGACAATAAATCGGTGAAGGGGAAATATCTCCCGAAAAGAAATTACCATGAAAGGGTTAAAGCAGGTTGAATATAATAGAGCAGAATGCTTTACTTTCAGTCTGCATTAAGTTACCATCTGCTAGGATAAAAATACGAACTTCTCTGAAACATCCGGAGAAAGGGCAGCCCTGGGACTGAATGTATAAATGTTGGACTGATGTACATTGTACATGTCAACATGAAAGGCCTATCACAATAACGTTTGTCTGGCGCCCTTCGGGCACATTGCATTCAGTCTCCATATAAATCTAGCACGGATATGAACTTTATTAGGTATTATATACCTATTAGTGGTCCCATGACAATACGACCAATACTAGCCAAGCTAATTCAAAATGGCGGATTAGATTCCCCCCTTGCACCTGCCGGCTGTTGGTACATGTATATATCGAACAGTCTCAGTCTTAATACAGTCGAAACTCGATGCTTCGAAATCGCTTTAGTTCGAACCACAGGTACTTGACACATACTTTATTATCTATTAACCCCCCCCCCCTTTTTTTTAAAGGGGGGGGGGGTTAATAGATAATAAAGTACACGTATGTGTCAAGTACCTGTGGTTCGAACTGTATAAATTAGAGCTGATTTCTTCAGTGAATGGGGTAGATGGTAAAGCGAAATGCATTAAAATAAATATTTTATTGCATTTCGCTTTACCATCTACTTCATAACCTAATTCTAGTTTTGAGGTCAGCTAACCACTTAAAGCAGGTTGAAAGTAAATCAGAATGCGCCTAAAGTTGCATTATGTTCTACGTTCAGTCTTCTTTAATTAAGCTATCATATACTAGCAAACAGAAATTATTTTTATGGTCTATATCTATGTTTTTATAAATGGGAGCTACATGTATTTTCTCAAATGGAATAATAATTATATAAAATGCGCAAAAGGGGTATCTCTGAAGTAATTGACTTTTTTATATACCTACCAATGTTCTGCCCGAAATATTTCCGTATTTTATCGAACAAATACACCTTGACGGATTGAAAATTCCGTATTACCCAAGTACCTTGTGTAATGGGAAAATAACGTTTACTGTGTAGTCGGAAGTTCGGAACTACTTTACACACTACAGGGGCATAGAAAATAGCTCGAAACATTTCTATCGTTTTTTATTTTATTATTATTATATGAGGTATGTAATAAAGGAACATTACTATACTTTGCATATCTTATGCACCGGATCACTCTCGTTGTGTGTGTAAAGGCTATATCCAACTCGACCTTCGGTCTCGTTGGATATAGCCTTTACACACACAACTCGAGTGATCCGGTGCATAAGATATGCAAAGTATAGTAATATTCCGTTTATACAGGAAAGAGTATCACCCTCCCTCACTGTATCATTACAGTGGAGAATATGTTATTCTTTCCCAATAAACGCGTTTACGCTAAAACTATTATTTGCAGTGCAAACAGTTTGGAGCCAGATCAGACGCCGGGTAACCCGGCGTCTGATCAGGCTCCAAACTGTTTGCCACCAAGATAAACAAGAATTATCAGAATTGTCCAAAAGTTGTTCTTTTCTACGTTTTAGTGCTTTGCGTTTGCGTATACGTTTGCGTTTAAACGGGAAAGAATAACAGATTCTCCACTGTATGCGCGTCTTATCGCGTACTGCAAATACATTGTTTTATTTTCTTCACAATTCGTTGTTACAGTTGAAGAGACTTAATTTGTTAAACACGCAAACGCATTGCAATAAAATGTACAAAAGTAGCAACTTTTCTTTTACAATTCTGTATACATGTATTCATGTTTATCTTAGTAACAAACTGTTAGGGCCGGATCAGACGTCGGTGTCTGGTCTTGCTCCAAACTTTTTACAATGGAAACAATAGCTTTAGCGTGAACGCGTTTATTGGAAAAGAACAACGTCTTCTCCACTGTATGTAGTATACTTTTTTCATTCGTTTGGGTGTTGCTTATACATGTATTGATGGATTGGTGAATGGACATCTTTATCACTGAGGTCATACATTTTGTATCGGAACTAGCCTGAAATTAGGGTTTCATCACAGGTGTATTGCATTGGGGTTTTTTTCAAGACAAGTGGGTACAGTGGAGAAGACTCCAAACAGTTTGCTTCTAAGATAAACATGAATGATCAGAAGTGTTTACAACTTGTCATTTTCAACATTTTATTGCAATGCGTTTTCGTTTTGTTTACGTTTAAACGGGAAAGAATGACGTCTTCTCCGCTGTACAAATGGAGACGTCACTGTAACTGTTTCGGGCCCGACATTTAGTGTCGTACGGTACGAAATCGTAATACCAGTGTTATAATTTATGCATAATATAAAAAGTCATGTTGTCACAGAAACCCTATAGCATTGTTATTTAGTCATGATGATATCTGATACCGAGTGCCCAATAGCCTAATTCTTGTTTTGAAGACAGGTGACCACTTAATGTAGGTTAAAAGTAAAGCAGAATGCACCTTTAGGCATCCTGCTTTAAACAACAATCTGCTAGGATATAGAAATATTTCTATAATGGTCCATGTTTATGACTGTATCAATATGACCTATTTGCGTAAGTGGAGGAATAAAGTCAATGCGCTTAAAGAAGCTCCAACATCGTACATGTATAAGGGGGAGGGCGCAGTGACTGCTTAATGAAATATCATGGATATGTGACTGCTTAAAGCAAGACAATGGCAACAATAGAAAATGTTGTGGAAATCTTTCAACATTTTGTCTATATTGTATTGAGAAACTACTTGTAATTCAGGCAGCCAAAATGTCTTAATCTAACTGGTTGCTTAATACAATATTGATTGTACTACTATTACAATGATACGCTGCAATCAAACTACTTTTCCAACAACTATTTAATCCATTTATTGCGCGGATATTGCGTGCTTATAAATTGCCATCTGATTATGTTTCTCCAATTTAGATACTGTAAGGATACGTTATTCTTTCCCAATAAACCGTAACACTCACACTAATATGTCCACTGCAAACGTTTTGGAGCCAGATCAGACGCCGGTTAACACGGCGTCTGATCATGCTCAAAACCGTTTGTCACTAAGATTAAAATTGTCAAAAAAGTCTACAAATGATATTTTGTCTATTTTTTGGCACAACTGTTGCCTTTCATTTGCGTTTAGATGGAAAAGAATAACGTCTTCCAATGTATTACTGTAAAACGTACTGATATAAATACCTGTGTTAAGGGCCTTTCAACGATAAGGCAAATGGGTTTCCGAAAGCATGGTATTTGTTAATGCATGACAAAAGTAATATAAACTTTCTGTATGACAACAATGTATGTCCTGCACTAATTAAGCTGTTAATTTTATTTAAACTTATCGTTCTATCTTGTTTTCAAGTGATCGCTAAACACAAGCTTACTTGTATATAATATTTAAATCTTCTTTTGCTAACCTTTTTCATAGATGATAGTTAATAAAAATATGCTTCTGATTTTCCATACAGTGGAGACTACGTTATTCTTTTCCCAACAAACGAGTTTATGCTAAAACAAAAATTTTGAAGAAAAAAAAACAGTTTTGAATCTGATCAGACGCCGGATAACCCGGCGTCTGATAAGGCTCAAAACTGTTTGAAGCTCACAGTTAACCTAATCGTCCAATATTTCCCAACAGTTGTAATTTTCTACATTTTTATCTCTCGGCGTTCGCGTTCAGTTTCGCTTATACGGGAAAGGATAATATTTTCTCTACTGTATACCTCAATTTGTTTAGAATTATCCATCATTCACGAAATAAATATCTGATACCAGCGTGTCTAAGGCAATATATATTCCTATTACATGCGAGAAAATTACACGCTGATTTCTGTTTAAAATCAGGCGAATTTATAAACAAAACTTAAAACCGGTGCAACGAACCCCGTGTTTTCTGAGCATTTCACCCTTTCACTCTCAATGACGTCATAAAGCGGATTTGCAAACACTTTTGATCCTGATCAGATGATCGAAACTGTTTGCCACTTGTTTTAAAATAACGTCAGTTATACTGCATTGAATCTAACTTTGAAACCATATTGCAGACCACTATATTGAAACAGACGACAATATGGCGGTGAAGGGGTAAAATCCTGACGATAAATTTGATCATAAAAGGGTAAAGGCGCAAAGGAAATCTAAAAAAAAAAAAGTCCACTCAACAATAGGCATGATGCTGACCATTGTCCCAATGGGATAACGCATCTGATTAAGCTTATGCGGGACTATAAACATTAGCAGAAACAACAACAACAACGAAATCTCAAAAATGATTTTTTAATAGTAGCATGGATATTTCTAAATTCAGGTGAAAATTAATGCAAACTTAGGAAATGCTGACTTTTTGGGTGGTTTCTGCATTGAGACAAATCTGTTATTCTTTCACAATAAACGCGTTTACGCTAAAACTATTATTTGCACTGCAAACATATTGGAGCCAGATCAGACGCCGGGTAACCCGGCGTCTGATCTGGCTCCAAACTGTTTGCCACCAAGATAAACATGAAATATCAGAATTGTCCAAAAGTTGTTCTTTTCTACGTTTTAGTGCTTTGCGTTTGCGTACGTTTGCGTTTAAACGGGAAAGAATAACAGATTCTCCACTGTATCATCAGCCTAAAGTCTTCCACTGCCAATGGTGCCAAAATGCGACTTTGCAGACAGTTTGAATCCTGATCAGATGCCATGTATCGCGACGTCTGATCAGCATACAAACTGTTTGACACTCGTATCGATATGTTTTAAATCTTACTACATTGAATCTTACTTGGAAACGATCTTGGAAACATAAAATTGAAGCAAACGACAATGAAACGGTGAAGGTGTAAACATCTCATGATTAATTTGGCAACGAAAGAGTTGTAGTGTAACAAGGAGTTGCCTGTGGTTTAAATATCAACAACAATATTATTTAAGGAATAATTCGAATATTTATTGTATTCATGGAGGTATGGGAAAAAAACCTGGTCACACTGTATGAAACCGCGAAGCGGTTTCATACAAAAGTGTGACCAGGTTTTTTTTTTGATACCTCCATGAATACAATAAATATTCCGAATTATTCCTTATAATTTAATATTACATTCAGAAAGTAGTTAAATAGAGAATCTGACGCGAATGTTCTTTTTTAACGCTTTTAAAACGTAGGTTGTAGTCCCTCCGCCATATATATTTTCCGCCAAAACGCGACGTTGTTATGTAGTAACGCCGACGTCAATGACGTCATTTGGCATCCTGCTTCATGCAGCGCTTGTGAAGAGCAGTTGGACTAAGGGAAAGTAGTCCTGACAAGGCGTGGCCTTAATTTTATTTTTTTCATGGAGTTATGAAACAAAAATTACAGCCAATCACAGCTAACCAAATGTAATGAAAACAAACAATATTAAATTATTACGTGATGATGTATATTGTATATAGATTGGGAGTACGGGGAAATTGACATTCAACACCATCTATAGTGGCTTAGACATTATTCTTTCCCATTTAGACGCAAATACATGTGGTGTCTAAATGCAAAAATGCCAAATCAAATTCTTTATTTCACTCAGTTAATTTTAAAAGTAATACAGGGAGCTCCTATAATGATCATTTTGCGTTTAACCCTTATCCCCATAGAAGCGACTTTTAGCGTATTTAATTTATTCCTCCGCTGAAGAAAAAAGTTCCAGTTTATACCCTCATGAACAATTACCATTACAATTATTTTATATAGCATCGCAGATTTTAGCTTAAAGCAGGCTGAAAGTAAAGCAGAATGTGCCTTAAGGCACATTCTGCTTTACTTTCAACCTGCTTTAAGTGGTCACTTGTCTTCAAAACTATAAACAGGCTATGAGGTAAAGGGTGAACAGTCACTCTTCTTAAGAGATATTCACGCCACTTCACTGAATGCTCGGATAATATCTTCGATGCATATTTGTATTGACTGCGTGTGTTCACAAAAGGAATAAATATTCTAAATATTAAACTTTTAACCGGTAGGATTAACGAAACAACTTGAAATAACCAAACCGATTTGTTTGGATTTTTAGGTTGTCTATGCCTACTATGAATGGGATATGATACTCTTATACGTACTTGCCCCTGGAGATTTCTTTCCCAATGAAAGTGTTTACGCTAAATCTATTATTTCAATTGCTAACAGTATGGGGCCAGATGGAGACGCCAGGTAACCCGGTGTCTGATTAGATTCCAAACTATTTTCCACTCAGATCAAAATGACCATTCCGAATTGTTAGAAAGTTGCAATTTTCTCCATTTTATTTCAATGTGTTTGCACTGGAAAAAATAACGTCTTCTGATGTTGGAAAGAACGGAGCATAACACCCTTAGTATACACATAGAAACTATTGTACAGCGGAGAATCTGTTATTCTTTCCCGTTTAAACGCAAACGTACGCAAACGCAAAGCACTAAAACGTAGAAAAGAACAACTTTTGGACAATTCTGATAATTCTTGATAATCTTGGTGGCAAACAGTTTGGAGCCTGATCAGACGCCGGGTTACCCGGCGTCTGATCTGGCTCCAAACTGTTTGCACTGAAAATAATAGTTTTAGCGTAAACGCGTTTATTGGGAAAGAATAACACATTCTCCACTGTATGAGAACGACTTGGAGTGCCACGAACATAAAACTAATGTAAAATATGATAACTGCCTTTGACAGTGTTATCGTTGTTGAGTTAATATATAAGAGAAGCTTTCGCTTTTTACATTCAAAGGCAGACTATTGCTTAGATAAGACAGACAAAGCAAATAAGACCGTTTGATGTTTAATATTGTAACTATTTAGCGAGGCGCAAATGACATTTACAAATAGTTTGGTTCCAGATCAGACGCCCAGTCAGGGTCAGGATAAAAACTGTTTGACGGTTCGTATATTTTATTTTTTGATCAAAACATAACCTGGTTTAAAATAATGTGAATAGCAGTTATGCAATTGACATTATAAATAATTATCATGATAAAGGGTTTATCATGATAAAGAGTTTATCACTTTCAGATAAGCTTTACATAATAGAACATACATTTGCGAAAACGGTGTTTATTCCACTTATTTACGAATCTTGACGCGAGAACGATGCAGTAAGATAACAGAATTTTGAAATTGTAGACGATTTCCTTCGTCACACATACAACCCGCCTCCTCTAGCAATTGCTTTTAACCCTTTCTCTGCCACAATTTTCGTGAGATGTTTACCCCTTCACCGTTTCATTGTCGTCTGCTTCAATTTTGATGTCTGCAATGTAGTTTCAAAGTTAACAAATTAGGCAGTATGATCAGGGTCCAAACTGTTTGCAAGCGCGCTTTTAAGCGTCATTGGGAGCGACTGTAAATATATCGCATACGACGTCATGACAGTGGTGGGGTTAAAGGCTGCCGACATTAACCCTTTGAACCCTAGTCCCGCATATTGGCGTTCTTTGCAAACATTGTACATGTGAATAGTACACTTGTCCTATGCAAACAGTGAAGACCCAGATCAGAGGGCTCCTAAGAGCCCTCTGATCAGGGTCTTCACTGTTTGTCATAATACCAAACATTGACAAAACAACCCTTAAAAGTCAGAAATGGACTGGACTTAAAAGGAAACTGGAATTGTCCATCTAAAGTTTCAGGGAGGAAGGAGTTAAAGCAGTGAAACAGTAAAAAAGCGACAGTTATCAATGTAAAAGATTTTGAGTCAATAAACAGAACACAGAAACAGTTTTAGAATAATACGGATTAAAGTTTGATTATCATGGCATCTGGGGCCCGTTTCATAAAACTTCGTACGACAAATTTTGTCGGAAGTCAAATTATAAATGTCTTAAAAAAAAGACGATTCCAAAAAGATGTCACAAGAAAGGATTAGATAGAGAAATCAGAGATTAAATGTGTTTTAAAGTTTTGACTTACGACCGTTTTTGTCGTACGAAGTTTTATGAAACGGGCCCCTGATCTTTCGTTTTCACGGTGGTCTGATAAATTGTTCTATGGTTTATTCGTCGTATGAACATGCTCTTCTTTTCGGAGTAGGTACATGTAAACGTGCGAACAACCGTTTATATTAGGAACCGACACATTCGTAAAATGGCGTCTCTATGAGGCAATCTGTCAAGGGAAAGTCTAGCGTACTAAACTACAGTGAACCTCCTCTAAATCGGACATGTGAGGGGACAACATAAATTCATGTTTAGAGGGGTTTCCATTTCAGAGGGGTTTTAACTATAACCCCATAGCTTGTTTCTCAGAGTATGGAAGATAGCTGACCACTTAAAGCAGTTTGAAAGGAAGGCAGAATGTGCCTTAAGGCGCATTCTGCTTTACTTTCAACCTGCTTTAAGATGTCATCTGCTAAAATATAGAAATCATTTCTGATGATACATATTCATGAATGTATAAAGTGGAACTATTTTCCTCAGTGTAGGAATAAATCAAAGGCGTAAAAATGGGTATTTATGATGTACTGGGTTAAAATAAAGACGGGTTGGAAACGAGACTAAAGTTTTTGTCCGGTTTAGAGAGAATTCCGATATTTAGAGGTTCCGGTTTTACGGGGTTCCACTGTATTGAATTAGCTGACATGGATAAGACCGTTATCAGCTTTGTGCAGGAAGGATTTGACATCACGTAGTGTCATCATTATTTTAAATTAATTGAAGTCGGCATTTCTTTCGTCGACACACGAAGAGCTAAACAATGTAATTTGTGATCAAAATTATTTTATCTGAATAAACATGTTGTTTAGAATTACCTATACGGAACACTCTGTCTTGAGTAGCGAAGTAGGACGGTAATCTTTTAACACATTCAACCCTAGCGACGAGTATACTCGTCATTTACAAACAGTACACATGTGATGATTACACTTGTCCTATGAAAACAGTGTAGACCCTGATCAGAGAGCTCCTTAAGGAGCCCTCTGATCAGGGTCTACACTGTTTGCCATTTTGAAATATATTGTTAACATCAATCCTAAATAGTCAAAGGAACTGAACTTAATCGGAAAATGGAACTTTCCATTAAAAATGTCAGGGGTGAATGAGTTATTCCCTTGACTACCTAAAGCGGAATACAATGTCTCTCTGCAAACAGTTTGCATCCTTATAAGACGCCGCGTGACGCGGTGTCTGATCAGAATCCATACTTTTTGTCGCTCATTTCAATTTTTCTTAAGTCAGAATAGTTAAAATTCATTGTTTTAGACATAAATAATGTCGACAATTGTTTGAAACAGATGCCGACATGGCAGTGAGGGGGTTCTTAACCCTTTCACTCTCAATGCCGCTTTAAATTGCGTTTGCAAACAGTTTGGGTCCTGATCAGACGCCACGTTACGCGGCGTCTGATCATGATCTAAACTGTTTAACACTCGTATCGATATGTTTTAAGTCATACTACATTCCATCTTACTTTGAAACGATCTAGCAAACAACAAAATTGAAGCAGACGACAATGAAACGGTGAAGGGGTAAAAATACACGTTGAAAAGGTTAACTGTTTGACACCCATGACGATGTTTAAAAAGAGAGCACATATTTCGGAATTTCAAAAGTAAAAGCAAAAATTCAAAGATTTCGGAAAAATCCGTAGATCCGGAAAAATTAAAAAACATCCGAAGGTTTCGGGGAACTCCGGAAAGGCAATGAATGAGTAAACAGAATCATGATCAAATTTTCATACGAGCGTGCGCCCATAGAAAGGTTGGCGGAACCCGCGAATTAATGCTCGTTATTTTGGTATCTAATTCAACAAAAACACGCTGCTTCGCGTGATATCTAAATCGTTTGATTCTCACGTAGTAGGGAAAATTACAGAGCTTTTCTTAAATTGCTCTTTAGAAGATTTTGATTTTATGTATTAAGTTTTCAAAACAACCAGTGACCCATTTATGCGTTGATATGATTGAATATCGGAAATGGAATCGGCGTGTTGCATGTACAGTTGAGAAAACGTTATTCTTTCCAGTTTAAACGCAAACAAAACGCAAACGCATTACAATTATTTATACAAAAATGACAATGTTTTGACAATTCTGACTACTAGTTTTAATCTGAGTGGCAAATAGTTTTGAGATTGATCAGACGTCGGGTGACCCGGCGTCTAATCTGGCTCCAAACTGTTTGCAATGAAAATAATAGTTTTAGCGTAAACGCGTTTATTGGGAAAGAATAACGTCTTCTCCTCTGTATCAGGGTACCATTGCTTGATATGACGCATGCGCGATGACCCTTTAGAATCTAAAGGAGCCCTATGATCAGGGTTTTCATTGTGTGTGATATTGCAATTCATTGGCAAAACTAAATCCAAAATAATAAACTAAATCTGAAACTTAAATATTGCAATTTCAGTAAAGAAATTGTTAATTTCAAATTGTGGAAACTATTATAATGGACATTGTTTACGACCAAATCGGCATCAACAGTATGAAGATTCTATCTAGTAAAGTACGCATAAAATGTGGGAAAATAAAAAATGCGTAAAACAAATATTAAACATTAAAAATTATACAGATACAGTGGAGAAAACGTTATTCTTTCCCAACAAATGCGATTACGCTAAAACTATTATTTCCATTGCAAATAGTTTGGAACCAGATCCGGCGCCCAGATACCCAGCGTCTGATCAGGCTCCACACTTTTTCCCCTCATATTCAACTTAATCGTTGCACAGTGAAAATGTATTTTTCTACATCATTCTATTGCAACGCGTTTGCGTTTTCCCCTTTAACCCTTTCCCAAATAGCATATCTCTAGTATTGAATATAGGTGTCCTCTTAAAGCAGGATGAAAGTAAAGCAGAATGCTAAGAGATGAATAAACGGTGTAACACTTACTATTTGAGAGTATCTGTACTTATACTGTACATATTTAAGATAAAACTGTACTACCGATGCTGATCAGAAGCTCTAAAACAAGTTAGTATCAAGACACTGAAAGACAAGCTTGTTTCTAGTATGGAAGATAGCTGAGAACTTCAATCAGGTTGAAAGTAAAGCAGAAGGCGCATTCTGTTTTACTTTCAACCTGCTTTAAGCTATCATCTGCTAAAATATAGATAATATTTCTGATGATACATGTTCATTAATGTATACAGTGGAACTATTTTCCTCAGTGTAGGAATAAGTCAAAGGCGTAAAAACGCGTATTTATGGTGTAATGTGTAAAAATAAACATGGATTGGAAACAAGAATTCAGTTTTTGTCCGGTTTGAAGAGACTTCCGGTATTTAGAGGTTCCGGTTTAGAGGAGTTCCACTGTATTGAATTAGCTGACATGGATAAAACCGTTATCAGCTTTGTGCAGGAAGGATTTGACATCACGAAGTTTCATCATTATTTTAAATTAATTGAAGTCGGCATTTCTTCTGTCGACACACGAAGAGCTAAACAATGTAATTTGTGATCAAAATTATTTTATCTGAATTAACATGTTGTTTAGAATTACCTATACGGAACAATATGTCTTGAGTAGCGAAGTAGGACGGTAATCTTTTAACACATTCAACCTTAGCGACGAGTATACTCGTCATTTACAAACAGTGCACATGTGATGATTACACTTGTCCTATGCAAACAGTGTAGACCCTGATCAGAGAGCTCCTTAAGGAGCCCTCTGATCAGGGTCTACACTGTTTGCCATTTTGAAATATAATGTTAACATCAATCCTAAATAGTCAAAGGAACTGAGCTTAATCGGAAAATGGAACTTTCCATTAAAAATTTCAGGGGTGAATGAGTTATTCCCTTGACTACCTTAACCGGAATACCATGTCTCTCTGCAAACAGTTTGCATCCTTATAAGACGCCGCGTGATCAGAATCCATACTTTTTGTCGCTCATTTCAATATTTCTTACGTCAGAATAGTTAAAATTCATTGTTTTAGACATAAATAATGTCGACAATTGTTTGAAACAGATGACGACATGGCAGTGAAGGGGTTCTTAATCCGTTCACTCTCAATGCCGCTTTAAATCGCGTTTGCAAACAGTTTGGGTCCTGATCAGACGCCACGTTACGCGGCGTCTGATCATGATCTAAACTGTTTGGCACTCGTATCGATATGTTTTAAGTCATACTACATTCCATCTTACCTTGAAACGATCTAGCAAACAACAAAATTGAAGCAGACGACAATGAAACGGTGAAGGGGTAAAAATACACGCTGAAAAGGTTAACTGTTTGACACCCATGACAATGTTTAAAAAGAGAGCACATATGTCGGAATTTCAAAAGTGAAAGCAAAAATTCAAAGATTTCGGAAAAATCCGTAGATCCGGAAAAATTAAAAAACATCCGAAGGTTTCGGGGAACTCCGGAAAGGCAATGAATGAGTAAACAGAATCATGATCAAATTTTCATACGAGCGTGCGCCCATAGAAAGGTTGGCGGAACCCGCGAATTAATGCTCGTTATTTTGGTATCTAATTCAACAAAAACACGCTGCTTCGCGTGATATCTAAATCGTTTGATTCTCACGTAGTAGGGAAAATTACAGAGCTTTTCTTAAATTGCTCTTTAGAAGATTTTGATTTTATGTATTAAGTTTTCAAAACAACCAGTGACCCATTTATGCGTTGATATGATTGAATATCGGAAAAAGAATCGGCGTGTTGCATGTACAGTTGAGAAAACGTTATTCTTTCCCGTTTAAACGCAAACAAAACGCAAACGCATTGCAATGATTTATTCAAAAATGACAATGTTTTGACAATTCTGACTACTAGTTTTAATCTGAGTGGCAAATAGTTTTGAGCCTGGTCAGACGCCGGGTGACCCGGCGTCTGATCTGGCTCCAAACTGTTTGCAATGAAAATAATAGTTTTAGCGTAAACGCGTTTATTGGGAAAGAATAACGTCTTCTCCTCTGTATCAGGGTACCATTGCTTGATATGACGCATGCGCGATGACCCTTTAGAATCTAAAGGAGCCCTATGATCAGGGTTTTCATTGTGTGTGATATTGCAATTCATTGGCAAAACTAAATCCAAAATAATAAACTAAATCTGAAACTTAAATATTGCAATTTCAGTTAAGAAATTGTTAATTTCAAATTGTGGAAACTATTATAATGGGCAGTCTTTACAGTGGAGAATCTTTTATTCTTTCCCGATAAACGCGTTTACGCTAAAAATATTTTTTCTTTTACAAACAGTTTGGAGCCAGATCAGACGCCGGGTAACCCGGCGTCTGATCAGGCTCCAAACTGTTTGCCACCAAGATAAACATGAAATATCAGAATTGTCCAAAAGTTGTTCTTTTCTACGTTTTAGTGCTTTGCGTTTGCGTACGTTTGCGTTTAAACGGGAAAGAATAACAGATTCTCCACTGTAACAACTCATCAGCATAACCAGTATGAAGATTCGATCTAGTTAAACTACGTATAAAATGGGAGAAAGTAAGTTGCGTTAAACAAAATTTAATATTAAACGTTCAAAATAATGCAGATAAAGTGGGGAAAACGTTATTCTTTCCCAATAAACGCGGCGTCTGATCAGGCTCAAGTTTTTTGACACTCATACAGTGGAGAATCTGTTTTTCTTTCCCAATAAACGTGTTTACGCTAAAAATATTTTTTCTTTTACAAACAGTTTGGAGCCAGATCAGACGCCGGGTAACCCGGCGTCTGATCAGGCTCCAAACTGTTTGCCACCAAGATAAACATGAAATATCAGAATTGTCCAAAAGTTGTTCTTTTCTACGTTTTAGTGTTTTGCGTTTGCGTACGTTTACGTTTAAACGGGAAAGAATAACAGAGTCTCCACTGTAACAACTCATCAGCATAACCAGTATGAAGATTCGATCTAGTTAAACTACGTTTAAAATGGGAGAAAGTAAGTTGCGTTAAACAAAATTTAATATTAAACGTTCAAAATAATGCAGATAAAGTGGGGGAAACGTTATTCTTTCCCAATAAACGCGGCGTCTGATCAGGCTCAAGTTTTTTGACACTCATATCAAACTAAATCATTCCACAGTTAAAAATTTTATTATATGCCTTCGAGTGATATCGAGCGTTTCCGCGTGTATTTGCAGAGTAAAATACAAGAGTCTGTATCAGCCACCTTGTATCAGCCACTTTGTCGTCACGTACATGTACGAGTGCCGCGTTATTCTTTGTGACATACAAAAAATCTTGTTCTGCTTCAAACAACTAATAAATTTTGGATATAAAATGATTTAAACAACTATTTAGTTGTTTCTGGTTTGTATTCAAGGCATATAATAAACACATCACCAGTTGGCAGTGCGCAACAGAGTGTTGCATTTAGCTCTCGACGTTTTTGGCGGAAACAACCGATCAGACTCGCGCCAAGGCGCTCGTCAGATCGGCTATTTCCGCCAAAAACGTCTCGAGCTAAATACATCACTCTGTATCGCGCTGTCAACTGGTAATGTGTATTTTCTACATTCTATTGCAATGCGTTTGCGTTTGTTTTCCTTTAAACGGGAAGGCATATAACGTCTTCTCTCTAGAAGTAGACGCCTGTCAATTATTATATTGAATTATCAAGAAATGTATCTTGATTTTCAAGATAGTATCTTGATTTTTCGAGATATTGTCTTGAATTTTCAAAATACTATCTCCATGTATAATTTTCAAGATAATATCTTGAATTTTCAAGATAAAAACTAGAATTTTCAAGAAACACAATTGTTTTTATTAAAGTGGTATTATCCGGCTTTCGTACATTGCGCTTGCGTTTCGTTCGCTTTTAAACATGAACGAATAACGTCTTCTCCACAATTGAAGACTTCTGTAAATTTGCTATTTGTACTCCGTGAACGGCATTGTCACCATAAGACAAAGACATATCTATCTATAGGACTTCTAAGCTTTCTACAAGCAGTGATAGTTCTAATAAAACTGGGTACATAATTTTGCAATTACTTATCTCAGGCTCCGCTCCTCTCTATCTATGTATACTTTGATTATAATCTACAAAGCTTCAGTGGAGAACAAGAATTAACCTTCAAAGAGGCGGACCCGAGTGACATCTCAAACAGAATACTGGGGTGCACTTTCTTTAACTCTGTCGCTGCTAATTAATTCGTGATATGTTTACCCCTTCACCGTTTCATTGTCGTCTGCTTCAATATTTTTGTTTGCAAGATCGTTTCAAAGTATGATACAATGTAGTATGACTTATGACATATCGATACGAAGGTCAAACAGTTTTGATCCTGATCAAACGCCGCGTTCCGCGACATCTGATCAGGACCCAAGCTGTTTGCAAAGTCGCCTTTTGGTGTTACATGTAATACAGTGCTCCCTCCCTTCAACGATATTCTGAATAACGATTCCCTCCTTACAAAGACACTTGTCACTGTTCCATAAACAAGACATTTTTGTCCACCATCTTCACGGCTGCAATGTCGTCTGCTTAAAATTGTCGTTTGCTGTTTGTTCTCAATGGACATTTTGACAGAAATAAGAAATATAATGACGAGTGACAAACAGCTTAAATCCAGATCAGTCGCCGCGTAACGCAGAGTCTGATCTGGATTCAAGCTGTTTGAAAATGTAAGCCTATTTCCCTCCCTATAACAACTCCCTCCGTATAACACACACACTCTATGTCTCCCACTGGGTATTGTTGTAGAGAGGGAGAACTGTATGCATTCACTGCCATGCCGTCATCAGCTTGGAAAAATTCCGTCTGCTTTCATATATCAAATTTAACCTTCAGATATTTTGACTTAAGAAATTTAAGATTACAGTACTGAATCTTATTAAATTAACAATTTTTGCGATTCGCTTGCAATTCGATGGCAATTCGCTTGCAATTCGATGGCAATTCGCTTGCGATTCAAAGTACTAACTTTACTCTCGGGTGGCGTATCTCACAAATGTTCGCAAATATGCCTTCGTTATTGTTTTCGATTCCATTTTTGTCACAACCACTTCGGAAAATTCGCGTAAAAATATTCAAACGTAGGATTTGTTTTTTGAAGTGCGCGATTCGATGGCAATTTGATGGCAATTCGATGGCAATTCGCTTACGATTATCAATTTAATTTAATAAGGTTCAGTACTGTAAGTGTCAAACAGTTTGGGTCCTGATCAGACGCCACTTTACGCGGCGTCTAATCAGGATTAAAACCCTTTTAAAGAACCTTTTGTATTAGGAGTAATGCAATATAGGGGGTTATATCTATCCTATATACAATAAAAAACCTCTTTCAAATTCACTGCAATTTTGCTGCCTTTTTTGTGTTTATGACATGTGACAGTTTAGTTCAAGTCAGAAGAAATGCAGAAAGCTCATTTCGTACATTTCTGCATTACTTTGACATGCATTTACAGTGGATAATCTGTTATTCTGACGTCATTGGTGACGTCATACAGTGGAGAATCTGTTATTCTTTCCCGTTTAAACGCAAACGTACGCAAACGCAAAGCACTAAAACGTAGAAAAGAACAACTTTTGGACAATTCTGATAATTCTTGTTTATCTTGGTGGCAAACAGTTTGGAGCCTGAACAGACGCCGGGTTACCGGGCGTCTGATCTGGCTCCAAACTGTTTGCACTGCGAATAATAGTTTTAGCGTAAACGCGTTTATTGGGAAAGAATAACAGATTCTCCACTGTAGCACTCGCATGCTCTTCATTATCTGGTATTTCTTATTGGTGTTAGGCCCATGTGAGATGTTACTGTATAGTTTAAGCTCTCTCAGAAAATTAAAATAAAACTATTTCCCCATCGCAATATAGTACCTTATTACCTTTTGGTAAACAAAAACTTATCGTCATTTTAGACTTTTTGTTTTTCGTTTTATTAGGGGAATTGAAGTTGGCGAACCGTGTTAAATTGTCTCATCTTATCAAATCACGTTATAAAAAGAAATAAATAGGTTTGGCAAGCGAAAGTAGGACAAAAATACTAGAAAGACAGTCGAAAGGAAAATGTTGTCTCTTCGTTTTAAAACTGAAACGGCAAAAACGACAATCTACATGTACAGTGGAGAAGACGTTATTATTTCTCAATAAACGCGTTTACGCTAAAAATTATTATTTCCATTGCAAACAGTTTGGAACCGGCGTCTGGTCCGGCTCCAATCTGTTTGCCATTCAGATTAAAATAAATCGTTAATTTATTTTTAAAAAAGTTGTTTTTTCTACAATTTTTTGCAATGCGTTTGCGTTTCGTTTGCGTTTAAACTTGAAAGAATAACGTCTTCTCCACTGTAGGAGCTTAGAAGGACGAACTTTGAACGGCATGTCTGACTCAACATTGCCCATGGAACGAGTTATCAGAATATACTGGCAATAGTGGAAAGCCTTTCGGGCTTGCCTTCGCTTCTGAACTCTTGTCAAAGGAGGCCAACTAGGTAGTATCATCCGATGTTTAGCTACGACAACTCATACGGGTATTCTATTAGATTTGTTGTCCTACAAAGGCAACTTTGTTTACGTAGCAAAACATTTCTCAGTATATACACTGACTTCGTAGCAATACAAATCTATTATAATATTACCCATATGTCGTAGCAAAACATTTTGATGATAATACGCAGTTGGCCCCACGTGTTTTGTTTGTATCGAAATAAAACCAACCAGCTAGAATCCCTCCATGATTTGGCCTCAATTGGCTAGTATGCTCTACAAGGCCTGAAAACTGACAAGCCATCCTTCGGCATGCTTTTAAAAGAACTTTTGTATCGCGGTCATTCTAAACCTATATACATTTTAAAAATGATTCAGAAATCTGTTAAAGAAGATTTTGAGTTACTTTTGTTTTGCAATAAGCAGACCTTTTGATAAAGTGTTCTTTAGGGTTTAAATTTAATTGAACGCTAATTGTCTTTCAATAAAATTGGGAATATACCAACCCTTTGAAAATTCACTTATTATTTCTATCTAAGTGGCAAACAGTTTGGAGCCTGATCAGACGCCGGGTTACCCGGCGTCTGATCTGGCTTCAAACTGTTTGTATTTGACATAATTGTTTTAACAAACGCGTTTATTGGAAAAGAAATATCATCTCCACTTTTCTTCCGCTTGTCTTGAATGACAACTGAACACAATTGAATCTGTATAGTCTCAATATCTACAATAAAAATTCCACTCAGATACTATTTTTATTACCAGCATAATTATGATTTCATCCGTAAGTCAATTTAATATAATTTAATATCTATTGCAGATGACTTGAAAATTAGAAGCAGCATCGCCGCCATCGAGTTCACTACTTCCTGTGACGCATGCGCCTTGGAAACATTGTGTACGCCAATATGGAGCTTTACTTGAGTTTGATAGTTCTTATGCAAGGTAAGATACCCGTATGCCATAAATGTAGACACAGTCTTAAAGCACCATAATGATCCAAAATAGGGTTGTTTGGAAGGAATTGTTATCGAGGCTGAAAGTGGATAACATTTGGCTAACATTTGCAAACAGTTTGAATCAAGGCCTGGATCTCGTCATTACCTTGCTGTCAAAATGTCAACTAATATGTAACTATGGAGAATAAAAGCAGACGACTATTTTAGGCAGACGTTACTGCGACAGTTACAGCGTTACACATAAATGTATCGTTTGTGGGACAGCGGCAAACATGTTGTAAGGTAAGGTGGGAGTCGTTATTGGGAGGGTCATTGCAGGGAGGGATCATTGTAATATAACAGTATATTTAGTATCGCTTTGTTTCTATATTAGATTGCCGTTGTCCACATGTTTTTATTGTATTTGCCATTTAATGTCAAACCAGTGTTAAGCGACCACTTAATGACGACGCCCGTGCCTCGTTAACCCTTCACCTGATAGCCCATTTCTAGCATTGAAGATAGGTGACTACTTAAAGCAGGTTGAAAGTAAAGCAGAATGCGCCATAAGGCGCATTCTGCTTTACTTTCAGCCTGCTTTAAGCTATATCATGTGCTTGAATATAGAAAATATTCCCTATAATATATATTCATGATTGGAACTAATTTCTTCAGCGGAGGAATAAATAATATTCGCTAAAAGTCGCTTCTATGGGGGAAGGGTTAAAGAGGCGTGATCGCTCATTGCAGGATAAAGAGAACGCAGAAGGCTCCTATAGGAGCTTTATGCATTACTTTGTCATGCATTATGCTGCTACATGTACTAGTCATTATTAAGTTCTACAAATGAAAAGTAGGGCAAACGTTATTCTATCCGAATAAACGTTTTAACTATATTGTCCATTGCAATCAGTTTGGAGCCTGGTCAACTCAGCGTCTTAACAGGGTCTAAGCTGTGTTCCACACAGATAACAATGAATTGTCGAAAAAATCTTAAAATAAAAGGACATTTTGTGCATCTTATTGCAAAACCTTTGCGTTTCATCGTATTAATTTCAACTGGAAAAAGTAACGTTTTCTCCGCTGCTATCAGTGGAGAATACGTTATTCTTTCCCGTTTACACGCAAACGAAACGCAAACAGATTGCAATAACATGTAGAAAATTACCCTTGTTTTTAACATTTTAACGATTTATTTTAATCTGAGTGGCAAACAGTTTGGAGCCTGATCAGACGCCGGGTTACCCTGCGTCTGATCTGGCTCCAAACTGTTTGCAATGGAAATAATATTTTCAGCATAAACGCGTTTATTGGGAAAGAAAAACTTTCTCCACTGTAACCATCTTCTTACTAGTCGTTTGATACATGCCCGACTGTATCGTTATTGACAACATTGGATCTCAGAGTGTCAGGAGACTGACAGTATTGCAATAATGCGGCCGTGTACTGGCATAACAAACTGCTAAACCATACTGGAAAAGGCTGCCTAATTTGTTGCGAATTGCACCGTGCCAGGAAAACAATGAGCGACAAATAGACATCCAGTGTATAATTATTTTGAGCGAGGTTTATAGAGATATATATGTAGGTCTATATAAGTGACAAAGAAATTGACCCATTACTCCAAAAATCCGCCACTTTACGCCCTTTACTTATTTCTCCCATGGAAGAAAATAGTGCCATTTTTAGGCAGACGTTACTATAGCCATAGCAGATACAGAGTAGTATGTTAATCCCCTTTCCCCCATAGATGTGCATTTTATGGCATTTAATTCATTCCCCTACTGAAGAAAATAGTTCCATTTGATACAGTCATGAATATGTACCAATAGGAAAAATATATATATTCTCACTAGGGGTATATTTAAGGCGCATTCTGCTTTATTATACGTTCAACTTGCCTTCAGTTATCAAATGTGTTTAAAGGGACTCGCAACCGGATGGTGTACTTGTCAAAATAAAAACAAATACTCAAATAAAAGCAAATTTGTGGCATTATTTGGCTTCTGACATTAAAAAAATATGATCAGTCCAAAATAAGTCTCAAGAATCGTCACCGAATCTTAATTTTTTTAGATATTTTCCATTGTTTTTCTATAGCGTCAGCTGACGGTATAGTTGTTGTTGTTGCTTCTCTACACGGGCTCAGACATAAACCCGAGCCGAATAAAGTACTATCAATCGCTACCAGTGAACTACGTTAATTCGCTACCATATATAGAGAGAGCGCTGGTAGCCGAGGGGGTAAAGGTGTTTCCTCATTTTTCATGTTTGTCTCCGCATGGAGGGTCACGGGTTCGAATCCCACCAGAGCTTCTTCTTTCTTTTTTTTGGAATTGCATTTTTTAACAGAATTTATTATCCTAAACTAAATCTTACCCATTTATATAAGCATTTGACATATATTTACAAATTACTATTTTTAATGCTAAATCCGGTTGCGAGCCTCTTTAAAACTAGAAACAGGCTTTAAGGTAAAGTGTTCAGCGTTCAGACATACCGTACATGACCACTTGCTGCAGCATGGAAGTAAATCAGGAAGTTCTTAAGCAATTTTCTGTTACTAATTTGATATGATTTTAATGGGTTCATATTAAACGTTTGACTGCATTGAAACACTAAATGCGCGTCCCGCTTTACTTTTAGCCACTCTCTGCTAGAAAATATATAAATTATTGTTTATACGATAATATTTGGGAACAATAAGGTTTTACAGTGGAGAATCTGTTATTCTTTCCCGTTTAAACGCAAACGTACGCAAACGCAAAGCACTAAAACGTAGAAAAGAACAACTTTTGGACAATTCTGATATTTCATGTTTACCCGGCGTCTGATCTGGCTCCAAACTGTTTGCACTGCAAATAATAGTTTTAGCGTAAACGCGTTTATTGGGAAAGAATAACGTTTTCTCCACTGTAATGAGGTGATATAGTGTAACCTATGGCCATTGTAGAAACCTCTAATATTTATAGAAGGCCAAGTCTCTCGATTTATACCTCGAATCAAAACGTAAACCAAAATAGATACCATTGAATGCAATAAAAATGAATTGCATAGAAATTGAAACAGCCTAAAATAAAAGGTCGCTCCGCAAAATTAAATTAAATTTCTGCACGCGATAAACACTTTGTGAGACATTTAACCGTTGCAAAAAAGTCGTTACCAAAATGAGAAAGATCCAGCGTCCAATCTGAATCCGAAAATGTTGCAACTGTTAAGATATTTTCACTAGTTGTATCAAAAAGATAAATTCTGATATTTTTGCAGACGACAATTGTTACTGACGACAAATATTGCATAGGAAACCTGCCTGGCATTCTAAAGGGTTCACCCTTATCATGCTAAGCACACTTTGCCTAACATTTGCAAACAGTTTTGATCCAGATCAGACGCCGCGTATAGCGGCGTTTGATCTGGATCCAAACTGTTTGTCACTCGTATTCAATTTTTTATCTGTTATAAAACCATAAAACATATTTTTTAGATTTTAGCAGACGATATATTTTCAGCAGACGACAATTCAGCATGTTTAAGAGTTAAACGTCTCTGAACTTTGCTTCACCAATTGCACTTAACTTTTATCCTATGGATATAGCGTCTGTCTTGAAATTGTTGTCTGAGAACTTTGCAAGATTTTAGGATATGTGCATGTTTTGATTGAATAATTCTTAAGACCGGTTTTCAAACAATTAAGATCCAGATAAGAAACCGCTTGACGCGGCGTCTGATCTTGAATCAATTTATTTGCAAATACATGTACATTGTTCCCTCTCTACAACAACGTCCAAAGGGAGACACAGATTGTGTGTGTGTGTGTGTTTTGCTAGGAGCGAGCCGTTAAAGAGAGGGAAACTTAAGACTTGGCTTACATATGCAAACAGCTTGAATCCAGATCAGACGCCGCGTGACGCGGCGTCTGATCTGGATTCAAGCTGTTTGTCACTCGCCATTATCTTTATTCTTTCAAAATAACCACTTATAATTATGTAACTTTGAGAAAAAACAGCAGACGAGATTTTTAAGCAGACGATATTGCAGCAGTAAAAGCGTTAGACATAATTGCTCTGTTTAGGGAAATGTGGCAAGGGTCGTTGAAAGGAGAGCGTCGTTGTTGGGAGGGTCGTTGTAGGGAGGGAAAACTGTACACGTTTACTTGCGATTGGAATCTGGAATCAAATTAGTTGAATCGCGATCGGCAAGAACAGGGTTAACTCAGAATAAAAACGTAACCTTGAACTTAATCCTTTGAACCCTTGTCCCGCATATATGCGTCCTTTTCAAACAGTGTACATGTGAATAGTACACTTGTCCTATGCAAACAGTAAAGACCCAGATCAGAAGGCTCCGAAAGGAGCCCTCTGATCAGGGTCTTCACTGTTTGTCATAATGCCAAACATTGACAAAACAACCCTTAAAAGTCAGAAATGGACTAGACTTAAATGGAAACTGGAATTGTCCATTTAAACTTTTAGGGAGGAAAGATTTAAATAATATCACCTCTATTGCCTCTAGGCGAACTTAAACAGATGACACAAAACTATAGCACTTACAGAACTAAATTTCCGCCTAATACCATATTAACCATTTCACTGCCATGACGTCATCAAATTCAAACAATTGTCGTCTGCTTCTATTTCTAACAAGCAATATTTAGGACTAAAGCAATATTTAAACGAGAGTCAAACTGTTTGGATCCCGATCAGACGCCGCGTGACTCGGCGTCTGATCAGGATCCAAACTGTTTGCAAATAACTACTGTACTCGGGGTGAGACAGTGAAGGGGTTAAAGATCGCTGTTTCTTTAGTACTGCGACGATCATACAGTGGAGAATGTGTTATTCTTTCCCAATAAACGCGTTTACGCTAAAACTATTATCTGCAGTGCAAACAGTTTGGAGCCAGATCAGACGCCGGGTAACCCGGCGTCTGATCAGGCTCGAAACTGTTTGCCACCAAGTTAAACATGAAATATCAGAATTGTCCAAAAGTTGTTCTTTTCTACGTTTTAGTGCTTTGCGTTTGCGTACGTTTGCGTTTAAACGGGAAAGAATAACAGATTCTCCACTGTATTTCCCAAAGTATTGTCAAGTTAACCCTACATGTATTACTGCCTAACCTTTTCATGATCAAATATTTCGTGGGGTTTTTACCCCTTTACCGTCAGCTTCAATATTGTTGTCTGCAACATCGTTTCAAAGTTAGATATAAGGCAGCATGACCGACGAGTGTCAAACAGTTTTGATCCTGATCAGACGCCGCGTTACGCGACGTCTGATCAGGATCCAAACTATTTGCAAACGCGCCATTTGTCGTTATTGAAAGTGAAAGGATTAATGATTACTGTTTCTTAACTAGTCGTGTTTCTCAAAATTTGTCAAGTTAACCTTTTCGATCCCCTAATGTACCATTCGCTAGAGCTGTTTCTCGCCCTGTATATAGCCTGTCTGCTACAGTGGAGAATCTGTTATTCTTTCCCGTTTAAACGCAAACGTACGCAAACGCAAAGCACTAAAACGTAGAAAAGAACAACTTTTGAACAATTCTGATAATTCTTGTTTATCTTGGTGGCAAACAGTTTGGAGCCTGATCAGACGCCGGGTTACCTGGCGTCTGATCTGGCTCTAAACTGTTTGCATTGCAAATAATAGTTTTAGCGTAAACGCGTTTATTGGGAAAGAATAACAGATTCTCCACTGTATAGTTTTTCAAAATTGGAAGCCTTGCTGTATTTTTCTTCCATTTGTCTAGTATCTGTTTTAACCCTTTACCCAATAGCTCGTTGCTAGTTGTGAAGAAAGGTGACCACTTAAAGCAGGTTGAAAGTTAAGCAGAATGCGCCTTAAGGCGTATTCAAATTCTTATTTAAACCTTACTTAGAATCAATACTTTAGGCAACATTGTAAGGCAAACGGTGTACATAATGTCGATGAACGGGTTAAAAGCATGCGATAAAAGGGCTAATAAGGGAGGATTTACAGTAGAGAAAACGTTATTCTTTCCCGTTTAAACGCAAACGAAACGCAAACGCATTGCCATGAATAAGCGTACAATTCCTACTATTTGTTTTAATATGAGTGGAAAACAGTGTGATCTGGCTCCAAAAATTGCAATGGAAATAATAGTTTTAGAGTAAACGCGGTTATTGGGTGAGAATAACGTCTTCTCCACTGTAGCTGCAATATCTGAGGTAGACACACTTATAGAATCAAAATATACATGTAATATAAGGGAATACTTTTGTTCCGGAAAAATCAGACGGTGTACAATAAGTATTCAAAAGTGACCTTGCTCCAAAGTTATAAACAAAAGCTCAAATCTGATCAATCAAATGCTTGTGAACGATCTCAGACTCAGGTCAAACTCTTTATGAACTTGGATTTTGTACCTTTATCTACACGATACCAGTAACTAACACTGCCAAATTTAATCTGATAATGAATGTGTGTAGAATTTATTGTGTGTTATATACAGTGGAGAATCTGTTATTCTTTCCCGTTTAAACGCAAACGTACGCAAACGCAAAGCACTGAAACGTAGAAAAGAACAACTTTTAGACAATTCTGATAATTCTTGTTTATCTTGGTGGCAAACAGTTTGGAGCCTGATCAGACGCCGGGTTACCCGGCGTCTGATCTGGCTCCAAACTGTTTGCAGTGAAAATAATAGTTTTAGCGTAAACGCGTTTATTGGGAAAGAATAACAGATTCTCCACTGTACCAGTAACTAACACTGCCAAATTTAATCTGATAATGAATGTGTGTAGAATTTATTGTGTGTTATATACAGTGGAGAATCTGTTATTCTTTCCCGTTTAAACGCAAACGTACGCAAACGCAAAGCACTGAAACGTAGAAAAGAACAACTTTTAGACAATTCTGATAATTCTTGTTTATCTTGGTGGCAAACAGTTTGGAGCCTGATCAGACGCCGGGTTACCCGGCGTCTGATCTGGCTCCAAACTGTTTGCAGTGAAAATAATAGTTTTAGCGTAAACGCGTTTATTGGGAAAGAATAACAGATTCTCCACTGTACCAGTAACTAACACTGCCAAATTTAATCTGATAATGAATGTGTGTAGAATTTATTGTGTGTTATATACATGTATCCCCAAGAAAGAGAAAACATAAGAATAAAGCAGCCGTCGCTTTGAGTAGATGGTATAAAATCAGTTTTCAAATGGTTTTAAAAGTGAACGCTTTGGAACCCTGCAAATAAAAATTGAAGTGAAACTGGAATGTGCGTTAAAAACCCTTATCCTGCTGATCGCGAATTTACTGGGGGGTTTTGCAAACAGATAGGATCCAGATCAGACGCCGCGGACGCAAACTGTTTGAAACTCGTCTTAAGACTTCCTTAATTAAAAAATATATGAATATAATTTTTTTTTTTTTTTGCAAACGACAATTTCAAAGCAGACGGATTTGCAGCTGAATAAGGGTTAAGGCTTCAGCGTCATATTAGACTGAAGTACTTTAGCTCATTAAATGCTCTGAAATCGACTGCTTATAAATTGTCGTCTGATTCTATTTCTCAAATTTCTGGTTTCAATTTCATTTATTTGAACTTAAGAAAAATCCACATGTGTGTTTAACACTTTGTTAATTACTGATATTGCTAATTATTCAATATGTATAAATATTCATTCAACACGGCTACCATAAGTTGCTCATAAAAATCCTAAGATTTTCAAGCGCGATTTTTGGAGTTTTACCTTTAACCGTTGCCCTGCCAGGGCTCCATTTAAAACAATAACATAATAAATGCAAACTGCTATGATCCAGATCAGACGCTGCGTAACGCGGCGTTTGATCAGGATCTAAACTGTTTGACACCCATATCAATGCTTCCTAAGTAAAAAACGCATAAAATTCCAAATTTTGATAGATTTAGAAAGAACAGACATCCAAAGATTTTGGAAAAATCGGTGAAATTAAGAAAAATCCGAAGTGTTTGGAATTTTAATCCGGAAAATGGCAACCCTAGTTCAGTCAAGTTTCGCCTCGTGAAAATTTGATACGAATGTCAAAGTGTTCGGATCCAGAACAGACATTTGATCAGGATTTTAGTTATTTGCAATGTCGACTTTAGTCGCTTATAGACTAGTGCTACAGTGGAGAAAACGTTATTCTTTCCCGTTTAAACGCAAACGTACGCAAACGCAAAGCACTAAAACGTAGAAAAGAACAACTTTTGGACAATTCTGATATTTCATGTTTATCTTGGTGGCAAACAGTTTGGAGCCTGATCAGACGCCGGGTTACCCGGCGTCTGATCTGGCTCCAAACTGTTTGCACTGCAAATAATAGTTTTAGCGTAAACGCGTTTATTGGGAAAGAATAACAGATTCTCCACTGTAGAATGATTAACGCGCATCTCATTTAACTATTCTACTGATGATTTTCTAAAATGAATGGTTTACGGGGTATATCTGACATACGAATAATTTGCAAATGCATTTCGCATTTAAATTTAGACTTATCAAGCATAATATACGTTATGGTTATATATGCCCCGATTTACATTCAAAATGTAACCCGAATATCAATAAATAAACACAATGATTTCAATATTTTCATCCAATATTTTAACCTTTAGTATGCTTTACAACTGTTGTACAGTGGATAATCTGTTATTCTTTCCCAATAAACGCGTTTACGCTAAAACTATTATTTGCAGTGCAAACAGTTTAGAGCCAGATCAGACGCCGGGTAACCCGGCGTCTGATCAGGCTCCAAACTGTTTGCCACCAAGATAAACAAGAATTATCAGAATTGTCCAAAAGTTGTTCTTTTCTACGTTTTAGTGCTTTGCGTTTGCGTACGTTTGCGTTTAAACGGGAAAGACTAACAGATTCTCCACTGTGTGCAACATACTCGTCTACATCAATTACAAAAATTTATTTACAGTGCTCCCTCTCTACAACGACCCTTCCAACAACGACTCCTTCCTTACAAGGACCCTTGCCGCAGTTCCTTAAACACGACAATTATGTTTAATGCTTTTACTGATTCAATATTGTCTGCTTAAAATTGTCGTCTGCTGTTTATCTCAAAGTTACATAGTGGACATTTTGCCAGAAAAACTTAATAAGTAGTGACAAACAGCTTGTTTGCACATTTTCTTCCCTATAACGACTCAAATTTCCCTCCCTAAAACGACTCCCTCCGAAAACACACATGTTTTTTGGTCCCCCATTGTGTGTCGTTGTAGAGAGGGAGCGCTGTAAATCCATTTTAACAACGAAACTATCACCAGTATTTCAAATTGTTAAGATCCATATAGAATGCATTGTAGCATCACATCTTGGCCAAATTATTACGTATATTGTTTGCAACAGTTACATGGAGAAGATATTTTTATTTACACAGTTTGGAGCCAGACCAGACGCCGGGTAACCCGGCGTCTGATCAGGCTCCAAACTGTTTGCCACCAAGATAAACATGATATATCAGAATTGTCCAAAAGTTGTTCTTTTCTACGTTTTAGCGCTGTGCGTTTGCGTACGTTTGCGTTTAAACGGGAAAGAATAACAGTTTCTCCACTGTAAATTGACTACTTATATTAAACTAATAGAAATATAAATGGTTTTGCCAACACTTCTATAATATTAAGATTTTAGTGCAATCTAGATATTTGAGGGAAATAATTAATTTAAAGTTTGTAAATCTGTAACATTTATTATCGAATACCCTTTCACAATGTTATCTTAAGCTTTGATAGTTCTAAAGGCGACCCTCAACTTCATTTTCAAACAGTTTGGATCCGGGTCGTAACTCGGCATCTGATCGGGATCCAGTTTTCTAATGTGCTGATGTTTTAGATGAATGTACATTCAACTTTGTGTTAATCTTAAATAAGCTATAAGTGTTGGGGTTTTCTCTAAAGAAGCAAAGATCATCATTCAAATGATTAATCTTTTGTAAAGAAAATCACACAGGAAATCTAAGAAACATCTTAGTTTTTGTTTGCAAATACTTTCAGCAACGTGCCATATTCACAGGATATGCAGATGACATGCAATAAGAAATGAGTTAAACATTTTGAATACAGCGGTTAATATCTGTTAATATTGCATGTGTAGGATACATTGTAGTTTAATAATTGTTAATATTTCAGCCTGTCGTAAAGAGCTATATATATCCTGTATATTTCTATTACTCTCGGCTAGTATAAATCACCAGAGATAATCAGTAAATGGCTGATAGGAAAATGCAGTTTAATGGGTGAATTTTAATACCTTCCCGTTGAAACAAAACCAGCATAGTTTTATAAATATGGTAAATTACAATTCTGATCAGACTCCAAACTTTTTTTTAAATGATGTCAGTTCTTCGCGTACGTTGACAATTGTTTGGAGCTAATTATGTGTAATGCATGCTAGCCTTGTTTTTACTATTTTTCCAATGAAGAAGACTGGTTTATTGTGTTACATGTATTTAATGAGGACAGCTTAAAACGGGATGTAAGTAAAGCAAAATTATCATACACTGACTTTCTGCTTTATTTTCATTTTGTTTTGATGAGTCACCTGCCTTAACTTAAAATGAAAACCAAAACAAAGCATTTCAATCAGTGATGCGGGTTTATGAAATTCATATGTATGTGTTATACAACCTTTAACTGAGAAAGAAACCCGAGTCAATGCTTATAAAGCGTTTCAGCGGAGTCTGAAATCGTTTTCAAGCCTAGGCTAAAATCTGACCAATCAAATGCTTGGGAACGCACTCAGACTGAATCTAAACGCTTTATGAGCGCCGGACCCGATCTTAAAAAGTTTGGCTGCTAAACGCACAGCAAATCATAGTATCATGCTTCATATATATGCAATAATCCTTTTAAACCCCTTTCACCGCTTTTGGCAGTCTCAGCTCACTGCAAATAGTTTTGACCTTGATAAAATATTGATACGAGTGTCAAACACGCTGAATCCTAACCAGACAGCGCCGTTTAAGGCGCTGTCTGGTTAGGATTCAGCGTGTTTGACACTCGTATCAATATTTCTACAGTCATAACTTCATAAATTTGCAAAATGTTTTCAGGCGACAAATTTAGAAGACGACATTTTGTCTGCGGAGAGTTTAATCAGACAGTAAACGCTGGATGCGAAAGAGTTGATATACGGTTTGTTGTGTATCTGCTGTTTAAGATCGTTTAAGACAGATTTGTCAGACAAATTACATTTTCAGGAACTTTTATGTAGACAAATACAGAGACACTGTAATTTGTATTTTTCAGCGTACCTTGCAATGGCAGATGAGAACGAGTACCGACTGATCCGTGACCTGTTCGTCAACTATGACAAGAGAGTTCGTCCGTCCGTACACCACACCAAAACCGTTAACGTCACGTATGGGGTGGCGCTGGCACAGATTATTGACGTCGTAAGTGGCATTTAACCCCTATCCTGCTGTGATTATTATGATTATAATTATTTTCATTGTCATTATTATCATTATTATTACTATCATAATTATTTTCATTATCATTATTATTACTATCATAATTATTTTTATTATCATTATTATTACTATCATAATTATTTTTATTATCATTATTATTACTATCATAATTATTATTATTATTTTTATTATCATTATTATTACTATCATTATTATTATTATTATTATTATTATTACTATCATAATTATTATTTTTATCATTATTATTACTATCATAATTGTTTATTATCACCATTATTATTACTATCATAATTATTGTTATTATTATCATTATTATAACTATCATAATTGTTATTATTATCATTATTATTACTATCATAGTTAGTATTATTATTATAAAAAAATATATATATTATTATTGTTATCAATATTAAAGAAACATAAAGACGAGTGTCAAAAAGTTTCGATCCAGTTCAGACGCCGCCTTACATGTACAATCAGTCTGAACTGAATCAAAACGGTTTACAAAAACCAATGAAGTCGCGATCAGGCAAATGGTTAAGTTAAGCCATTGATATTTAGGAATTGTTACATATGTGTTGTTTTTCTACGACTTTAAAAGCCATGTGATTGATGATTTGAGTGATAAATAAATTGAAAAGCGTTCAAACAAAAAAACACAGCAACATTGGACGATTTCACATTGACACCAATATTAAGAAGCGTATTTTAGACGAATGACAATGCTTGTTTAGTGTCCACTATGCAACGTACTAAAAGCTGTCGATCAGCAAGTTATACGAGTATAGACAACTTGTATAGACATACAAATATAAAAACAGATACACAGATACAAACAGACAGACATACGTGAAGGCAGCAAGACAGACAAAAAGAAATACAGACAGGCATGGGGTTACACAGACAGATTCTTTAGACAAAAAAGGTCAAATCTTAATTAGGGAACACCTGGAGTCGGAAATCTTGACAGAAAAATGTTTTGTCTCATTTTCTGTACAATTCAAAATGTTGAAATTCCTTGGAGAACGTTGAAGTCACACCAGATTTGCGAATCTTTAACTCGGTATGAACCAATTTGTGATATCTATTGCAAACATTCTGGATCCAGATGAGACGCCGAGTTACTCGGCGTCTCATCTGGATCCAGAATGTTTGGCATTCTGATGGTTTTAACGAAATGAAATGACAGATAAATCAACGTTGGCGGTGTTGCATACAACAATTCGTTTTCAGACGAACAAACCTAGCATCCTTCAGGTCTCCTCGCGAAAGAATCACGCGATTTTCTTCAACCAAATCTTCTGCTAAAAATATAACTACAGTAAAACCTATTTATCACGATCACTAAAAAGAATGCAAATGGATTGTATGAAAGACAGGTGGCAGTTTCTTAAAGCCGGGTGAAAGTATAACAAAACAATTCCTAAAGAAAAGTCTGTTTTACTTTCATCTTACTTTGAGCAGCCATATGCCTTAAAACACGAAATTAGTTACGTATTTTAGTAGTCGTAATGGAGAGGTATAACTGTAATGTAAAATTTCCACTTTTCTTAGAATCAATGCTCCTGCATTTACGTTCTGTAATGGTTTTTAGTTGAAAATTCGTTTTTTACCTCAAACCATGATTTCCTTTTTCGGAGCTTACTTTACAATTCTTGTCAGGGCTGCCATAAGCTGATCATGAAAAATCTTAAGATTTCAAAACTTTCGATCATTGTTTTTATTCAGCAAATATACAACTCACATAGAAACAAACAACAGAAAAAATGGATTGAAACAAAAGACATTAAAGTCTTATAGGATGTCTCTCCCTTTTTTAAGCGCGATTACTCAAAGTCTGTTGAAAGTAAAGCATAATGCTTTAAACTACCATCTTCAAGGTCCGTAGAAATGGCAGCCCTGTCTTGTGCAAACCCCTACTGATCGTAGTTTGTAAAACGGCTCGTTGTTCGGCTTCTGATAGGGATTCAAAAAAATCTTAACTCTTCACATAAATATTTGTAAGTAGGTGTGTTGCGTTAACCCATTTGCCCATAGCCTGTTTATAGTTTTGAAAATAGGTGACTACTTAAAGCAGGTTGAAAGTAAAGCAGAATGCGCCATATGGCGCATTCTGCTTTACTTTCAGTCTGCTTTAAGCTTTTACCAGCTAGAATATGGAAAGTATTAAATATGACACATATTCATTACGGTTTATATTGGAACTATTTTCTTCAGCGGATGAATAAAATGCATGTGCTAAAAGTCGCTTCTATAAGGGAAAGGTTTAACACTTTCTAGAAACATTCATTTTCAAAATAGTGTTGCATTCAGTATGCGATTCCCTCAACTGTTCCATCAACATTCATGTGACGCCAGCATTTCCAAAGAGGGACAACAATAACCCTCATATATAATGTGTTGTTGTTGTTGGGTTGTTATTGTCTTTTTTTAGGCATAACCTCCTTGTTTTTGTTTTCTATTTTAACAGGACGAGCGGAACCAGATCATTACGACGAACTGTTGGCTGAACCAGGGGTGGCTTGATCCGAAACTGAAATGGGAGCCTAAAAAGTTTGGAAATATTACTAAGATCAGAGTGCCCTACAGGGATGTATGGCGACCAGACATAGTTTTGTATAACAAGTATGTGTGCTGCGGTTCAATTTTCGATCAAACAAGTTTGCAAATGTAAGAGCTGATGCCTGTTGCAAGCCGTTTTGAGATCAATGTATTTTTATCAGACTCCAATCGGTTGGACAAAAAGTACCAATTAATCATTGCATTAGTTCATTTAATTGGTAAATTCAATATGTAGAGATTTTTTCCTTTGACACAACCAGAATATTTATTTACCTGACAGTTTCGGACATGACTATGCCGAAGATGACTAGTAGCCACAGCTCTGAGGAAGGATATATTCGTGTCCGAAACTGTCAGGTAAATAAATATCTTGGTTGTGTCAAGAAAAAATCTCTACACAACGTACTAGATAGTCGTCAAAATTTTCTGGCAAAATTCATTTTCAAAATAGTGTTGTATTCAGTATGCGTTTTCCTCCATTGTACCATCAACATTCATGTGACGCCAGCATTTTCTAAGATGGAACAACCATGACTAACGGTTCGTTAACCCATTTATGTCTGGATATTTGCAATGAACCATCCATGTGTGGTTGCTGGAAGATTTCAGATGGTACAGTATATCCTGCCTTATCCGACACCATTTGGTACAGTGGAGAATCTGTTATTCTTTCCCGTTTAAACGCAAACGTACGCAAACGCAAAGCACTAAAACGTAGAAAAAACCAACTTTTGGACAATTCTGATATTTCATGTTTATCATGGTGGCAAACAGTTTAGAGCCTGATCAGACGCCGGGTTACCCGGCGTCTGATCTGGCTCCAAACTGTTTGCACTGGAAATAATAGTTTTAGCGTAAACGCGTTTATTGGGAAAGAATAACAGATTCTCCACTGTACCAACTGATGATGTCGGATAAACCAGTGTGCCGGTTAAAGCAGGTTTAAGATATACAGTCGAACTTATGATACAATGTATTTCATACTCGCTTACATGTAAGTGGAACATACCGGTATTTGCTACGTTTTTAAAATACCGGTATGTTCCACTAGAGCGATATTGAGATAAAGAAATTCATCATAAGAAATACGAGTTAGCTTGACTTAAACGAGTCGAGATAGCTAAGTTAATGTATGCCATTCGACATTTGAGTCCGTAAATCATTGTCAGATAAAATAAAGTTTCTGGAATAACCAGGTGTCCGATAAGCCAGGTAATATTGTAATCTAAAGACACTGTTTGTCCATACTACATAGCATTTCATATGGATTTTGGTGCCTCATAAGGGTCTACTGTGATTGCTAAAGTATACTTTTGTGGACAATAGACATTATGGGTTAACTTTAGTACGACCAGAGGCTTTGTTTGTAAGGTATGACGTCTATTTCGATTGTCTGAATAAACTTATCTTCTATTACTTTCAGGACATAATTATATCATCAGAATGTCAAACAATTTAAATCTAGAGGAACCCCCAGTGAATCGGCATCTCCTTTCCTCTAAAACTATTTGCATTTCTTTCTAGGGATTTATTTTGGTGTCTGTTGGCAGTGACCTTGGCGTTCTGCAAACTATTTTCGGCGGCCAACTGTCATTGCGTATGAACGCTGTTGGTGTGAAACAATAAGGCTGTATCTAATGCAATACGTTTAGTTTGTTCTTTAACCACATTAAACAGTGCCAAGACGTCTTCTGCTCAAACAATCGTCTTCTGTTTTTATTATTCAAATACAGATTTGAGGCAATATGGCTGCAGAAACATCAATACGAGTGCCAAACAGTTTGGATCTTGATCAGACGCCACGATATGTGGCGTCTGATCATGATCCAACCTGTTAACAAATGATTATAATATTCAGGATCCAGACTGTTTGTAAATAAACCATTGTACTCGATGTAAGGCAATAAATTGAAAAGTCACACTACAATATGATATATAGTCGTACGTGGCATAAAACATATACATATAATACTAGATCTAGTATATAATTTCATAATTTAGTATCATTTTAACATTTATGTTTGTGTTTTCTTCTTCCAGCGCTGACGTTTCTTCAACAGTGACGTCAGTAAGTACCAACGTCATGATAGACAACAGTGGTAACGTCACGTGGTTGACGATGTCTATTTTTAGAAGCTCGTGCTCAATTGACGTTCAATATTTTCCCTACGATGTTCAAAATTGCACCATGGATTTTTCCTCGTGGTCTTGGGGTGCGGACAAATTGAACATGGTCATAACAGATGACGAGGGCGATACGTCAAACTACGTGGATAGTTCTGAATGGGAGTTATTACAATATAAACCCCAAAGGGTGGTTATAACCTTCTCATGTTGCCCGGAACCGTGGGCATTTGTGAAATATAGCATAGTGATACGGCGGAGACCTCTGTTCTATGTGTTTAACATGGTAATGCCGTGTGTGTTAATTACCCTTGTGGCACTGCTCGGATTTTACATGCCGCCTGAATCTGGTGAGAAAGTATCCATGGGAATTACAACGCTGTTGTCGATTACTGTGTTTTTAATGATTGTGGCGGAGAGTATGCCTCCGACATCAGAAGTGGTTCCTTTGATTGGTGAGTACAAAGTGTGTTGCCTAAATAAACAATATTTTGTTCAATATTCCAGATAGGGAATTAAATTAATAATTATATATAAACTGCTCTTTTCTAATATTTCGACCTCTAAGGGCCCTTTTCAAAGAAAATCACGTGATTTTCTTTGAAAAGGCCCTTAGAGGTCGAAATATTAGAAAAGAGCAGTTTATAAATAAATAAAACAAACAAATGCAATACAGTAAAATCTCTGTATTACGACCACGTAAAGAAAGGCTTATTGATTGTACAAAATACAAGTTGAAAGCCTAAAACAAAGTGACCTTAAAATAGAAAGCTTCTAAAATGAACTTTCTGTTTTACTGTCACCTTGCTTTAAGCAGTCACCTGTCATAAACACCTTATAATTAATACAATTTTGAGGTCGTGATAGAGAGGTTTGGTTCCTGAAACTGCTAATCGATAATTCCGACTTCTAATAATATTTCGTTCATTTTTCATTATTTTTAAAAGGTTGTTAATAACAATATATATCAAACTAACAACAAGCTAGATCTAGATCTGAGTCTACCCTGATTGTATAGGACAAGTGTATTCTTCAAAAGTACACTGTCTGTATGGTATTTATATATAAGTTAACCTTCGGAACACTTTAGGCGAGTGTTCTTACAAACAGTTTGGGTTCAGATGAGACGCCGAGTAACTCGGTGTCTCTTCTGGACCCAGACTAATTGCAAGTTTTCAGATAAGCTCCAGATCAGAGTTCTCAAAATGAATATTTCCAACATGTTCTCCTGTGAATGTCTAATGAGAAAGTAACAACGCAGTGTTGGGTGAAAACGTGAGGAAATTAGTATTTGAAGGAACCTATATATTAGGAGCTATGGTACAGTGGAGAATCTGTTATTCTTTCCCAATAAACGCGTTTACGCTAAAACTATTATTTGCAGTGCAAACTGTTTGGAGTCAGATCAGACGCCGGGTAACCCGGCGTCTGATCAGGCTCCAAACTGTTTGGAGCCAAGATAAACATGAATTATCAGAATTGTTCAAAAGTTGCACTTTTCTACGATTTAGTGTTTTGCGTTTGCGTTTCGTTTCGTTTAAACGGGAAAGAATAACGTATTCTCCACTGTATTTGAAGCAACCTATATATTAGGAGCTATGGTATAACAATTTGGGTACCGAAAATATTACGGCATCCCGTACTCTAACTGATCTTCTGTGATTCTATTTCAAGTCATTCCCACCTACAATGTAATAAAACAGAGACATATGTTGAGCTTGGTGAGATATTAACGCCCCAGGCTCTGACAATTTTTATTCTGCTTATTTGATTTTCTACTACCATGGGGTGAATTTAATCTTTTCCAAAAGGCGAGTTTGTGCAAAAACAATTAGTTTCTTTGAAAACGGTTTGGAACCAGATCAGACGCCGGGTAACCCCGGCGTCTGATCAGTCTCCAAACTGTTTGATGTTGGGTTTTTGTGTTTATTTTTCAGATAAAGATGAATCGTTAATATTTTATGTTGTCCTTTTCTACATAATGCTGTATAACATAATACAGTTTTGCCATTACTTTTGTTTAAACGTAACAGCATTGTGGTTTCTCCATTTTATTCGATATTCCATTAATAGTTTCAGTTTTCAGTTTTATTGAAACTATATCAATAGTAAAGTCCCTCTTTAACAATATATTATAACAACACATGTCTCAATGTTAAATGTTCATTTGGTTGTTTTCTGCTTTACTTGTATCGTCGTTTAATCATTTATTAGAGACAAACATCCCTAAATAATCTAAAATGAACTAGACTGCATTGGAAACTGGAATAGCTCATTACAAGTTTTAGGATTGAATGAGTTAAACACCTCAAATACCCCCTTCCCCCTTCTAGTTATAGTAAATATCAAGTTTTTATTTACTTACAATGTTCTATCTAACTGGCCTTTCTTTTCTCAGCAAATTTGAATAAGTGAAAGCTCATTTTAAATCTGGGAAATATATCTTTCCTCAAGCACACAGTTGGTGACAAATTTCGTGATTTATACTCCGTCCAACAATGACGTGTCGGGATATTAGAGAAGCTTATTTCACTCCGATATCTCCCACAGTCACTCGAGTATATGATCTTTTCGAGAGAACATGTAAAAGAGGGTGATAATTTACACAGTCAAATTCGGAGGCAATATTTGAAGACCCAGTCTCAGTGTTATAAAGAGTTTGAGTGTGATTCTGAGATTGTCCTCAAGCATTCGATTGGTCAGAGTTGAGCTTTTGCTCAAATCTGAACACATCAAATGCATGAGAACGATCTCAGACGTACCACCTATTTTCTTTATAACCACAGATGCCGGTTATTTAAAGCCATCGCCCAAAACGAACACACCTGTATTTTAACCCTTTACCCAATAACCCGTATATAACATTAAATACAGGTGATCACTTAAAGCAGATTGAAAGTAAAGCAGAATGTGCCTTAAGGCACATTCTGCTTTACTTTCAGCCTGCTTTAAACAACCATTTGCTAGGCTATATAAATTATTTGTTATGGGAATTGTTCATGAGGGTTAACTGGAACTATTTTCTTCAGCGGAAGAATAAATTAGATACGCTAAAAGTCGCTTATATGGGGTAAAGGGTTAACGTTAGCCCATTTATACATGTACATGTATATTGCAATGAACTTTCCCTATAATAAATCTTGCTGGCAGTTTTCGTTATAGGTAAATAATGGTGTATTAAATTTAAACTGCTTTAAACAGAAATTTGCTTTTATTTAATGGCCGTCCTACACATTTTATGTTGTATATCAAGTTTAGTAGAGAACATGTTATTATTTCCCAAAATATGATATTGTCTTTAAACTATTGTTCCCAATGCTAACACCATAAAGCCAGATAAGGCACCGGGTCACCCGGCATCTGATCAGCATCCAAACAATGTGTAACTAAGGCTACAATAAACAGCATTTAATACAAACATATTTTCATTATTTCATTACATTATGTTTAGTTGTGTTTAAATGGAAAGAATGGCGTCTTCTACGCTGTCTGAAAGTTACTGAATGGCATCGGGCTTTGACCAGTGTCTACTAGTACAAAACAAAGAAATAGTTACTGTACCATTTTTCAAACATAATTACATAGAATTTCCTTAACTGTAAAGCTATAGTCTTGAAGTCTGCATGTTTTCTTCAAATTTAGATTTATGCATTTTACCACGGAGTAAATATACATGTGTATTTACTCCGTGATTTTACCAAGGGCACATCTAAGTGAGAGTGACCTACAGTTTCTTATCCTTATCAGACATGCTTTGTGTGACATTTGCTCTAATTCAAACTGTTTTAAATGCCCAGTGTAGTCGAGACTAGCAGTGTTGTGGTTAAATTTGTTTTAAATTTTATAGCCAAATATTCTAAAGTTCTAAACTTTTATATCTGTTTAACGATCGTTTCCTGGCCAGTGGCAATTAACTCTTTGCATGCTGGGTAATGTTCTCGTCTGCTACAATTGTCGTCTGCTATTGTTCTAAATATAGAACTTTCTATGGACATTTCTTTTCAAACCAGGTCAGAGTGTCAAACAGTTTGGGTCGTGATGAGACGCCGCGTATCGCGGCGTCTCATCACGATCCAAACTGTTTGCAAATGTTTTCGTTGGTTCATCCCGAAATAACTAATAGTTAAAGAATGAAAAGTCTTGAAGAAAAAGATATAATGTCGGTGTGTAAGACAAAGTTAAGCTAAAAAGGGAAAATGTCGGTGTTTAATCTATTAGACAGGTGGCAGCTTGAACAGAACTCAAGATAATTGGAGTGTTTGAAATACTGATATATTTATCTCCGAACAAACCGTATGATGTACCTTTTCATTAAAATCGCCCCAAAGAGACAATTCTAACTTGTAGTCCAGCAAAGACACCATTCTAATTTATATTCCAGCAAATAGACCTTTTTAAGTTGTAGTCCAGCAAAGAGACCTTTCTAATTTGTAGTCCAGCAAAGAGACCCTTCTAATTTGTAGTCCAGCAAAGGGAACATTTTAATTTGTAGTCCAGCAAAGAGATCATTCTAAGTTGCAGTGAAGCAAAGAGACCATTCTAATCTGTAGTCAAGCAAAGAGACCATTCTAAATTGTAGTCTTGCAAATAGACCATTCTAATTTGTAGTCCAGCAAAGAGACCCTTCTAATTTGTAGTCCAGCAAAGGGAACATTTTAATTTGTAGTCCAGCAAAGAGATCATTCTAAGTTGCAGTGAAGCAAAGAGACCATTCTAATCTGTAGTCAAGCAAAGAGACCATTCTAACCTGTAGTCTTGCAAATAGACCATTCTAATTTGTAGTCCAGCAAAGAGACCATTCTAATTTGTAGTCCAGCAAAGAGACCATTCTAAGTTGCAGTACAGTAAAGAGACCATACTAATATGTAGTCCAGCAAAGAGATAATTCTAATTTGTAGTCGAGCAAAGGGACCATTCTAAGTTGTGGTCCAGCAAAGAGACCATTCTCATCTGTAGTCCAGCCAAGATACCATTCTTATTTGTAGTTCAGCTAAGAGACCATTCTAGTTTGTAGTCCAATAAAGAGACCATGCTAATGTGTAGCCCAGCAAAGAGACCACTCTCATTTGTAGTCCAGCCATATTGTCGCGATATTACAAAAGTTCAATGTTCCATGCTCAAAAATTAAAATGTGTCTGAGCTCATAACATTTCAGTAAACATTTTATATATTATATTTGAGTATTTGTATACATGTATATAATTCTACTGTTAAATATATCCAAATATGTTTACTAAAATCAGATGAATTCGTGATAAGTGAGCTTCACTTAAATGATGCATTATAAAATATAGAGCTTGATTTTGAGTACAGAGTTCGTTTTAAGTTTTATAACCTGTTGGCATATTTTTGTTCAGATAAGAGCAAAACCAACGACCTTGGAACTAATCACTTTTATTTGGAGCACTGTTAAAGCAATTGAGACAAAAGTATAGCAGAACACTTCACAGTGCCTGAAGCTATTATATCTATTTCACTCACTACTGATAATTCTTTTGTGACAATTTAATAATGGTGGAATATCAATGCTTATAGATGTTAAAATCCCAGTGATTGGCCCTCGTACAGTGCTTCCTCCCTCCAACGATCCCCTCCTTACACCGACCCTTGCGTCTGTTTCCCAAACAAGACACTCATCTTCAACCTTTTTATGGCTGTAATATCGTCTGCTTAAAATTGTCGTCTGATGTTGTTTCTCAAAATAACATAAGAGTGGACTTTTTGACAGACGAAATATAAAATAATTAGTACAGTGGAGAATCTGTTATTCTTTCCCAATAAACGCGTTTACGCTAAAACTATTATTTGCAGTGCAAACAGTTTGGAGCCAGATCAGACGCCGGGTAACCCGGCGTCTGATCAGGCTCCAAACTGTTTGTCACCAAGATAAACAAGAATTATCAGAATTGTCCATAAGTTGTTCTTTTCTACGTTTTTTGTGTTTTGCGTTTGTGTACGTTTGCGTTTAAACGGGAAAGAATAACAGATTCTCCACTGTAATAAACAGCTTCAGTTCAGATTAGACGCCGCGTAACACGGCGTCTGATTTGGATTTAAGCTGTTTATAAATGTAAGCCAACTCCCTTCGAACAACACACGCAATCTTTGTTTCCCATTTGGTGCTGTTGTAGAGAGGGAGCACGGTACTGAATTATTTTGTGTATCAATAATAGTGGAATAGCAATGCTTATAGATGTTAAAATCCCAGGAGCTTGCCCTCGTATTGGTTATTTTATGTGTCTTCAATCAAATCAATTTAAATGTAATATTTTGAAACAAACTTAACAACCATCTTCAAGCAGACGTTCAATGGATAAACCTTATCAACCCTTGCTACATGTACGAGTTCCCTCGTCATTTGCAAACAGTGTACCTGTGAAAAGTTTACTTATATTATGCAAACAGTATAGGCCCTGGGCCCGTTTTACTAAACTACTTACGCAAAATTTTTGCGTAAGTCAAAATCGTTTTACTCTTATTTTTCGATCATAAACGTTTGCAAACAGCAAATAGCCAGATCAGAGGACGCGCTACAAGCGCGTCCTCTGATCTGGCTATTTGCTGTTTGTAGCAAGTGATAATAAAAAATATAAATTTAAATTTAAAATTTTGACTTACGCAAAAAATTTGCGTAAGTAGTTTAGTAAAACGGGCCCCTGGTCCGGGGGTTTCATAAGGAGCCCTCTGATCTGGGTTTACACTATTTTGTATTTTCCATTTATATTGTAAACAACACCCCTAAATGATGACAAAAATGGACTAAATTGAATTTGAGATTGGAATTTCTCTTTTAATGTTTCATTGTTAACCCTTTAACCCATAGCCTATTTCTAGTAGTTAAGATATTTGACCTATTAAAGCAGGCTGAAAGTAAAGCAGAATGTGCCCTAGGGCACATTCTGCTTTACGTTTAGCCTACTTTAAGTTACTATCTGCTAGTATATAGAAAATATTTCGTATAATACATATTCATGACAGTATAAAATGGAACTATTTTCTTTGGCGAATGAATAAAATGATTTCGTATGTTTTTACCTCTTCACCGCAATATTGTCCTCTCTTTCAATATTGTTGTCGTCAAAATCATTTCAAGGTTAGAATTAAGGCAATATAATTGACGTTATTTCAAAACAAGTGGCAAACAGTTTTGATCCTGATCAGACGTCGCGTAACGCGGCGTCTGATCAGGATCAAAACTGCTTTCCAAATGCGATTATGACGTCATTGATGGTGATTACGCTAAAGGTTGTTTTATTCCTGACATCATGTATTTTCTGTTTTCAGGCCTGTATTACGGTATAACTATCGCCATCGTCTCCTCCGCAACGGCCATGACAGTGCTGACGTTAAATGTTCACCACAAAGGGTCACGTGGTATAGAGATTCCTCCATTGGTGAAGAAGATATTCTTTGGAGTATTTGCACGAATACTTTTTATAAAATTAGACTTACCGGATCCCCCGGAACCAGGTCTTGTAAGTGCCCAAACCGTTAGAAATATTATATTCTTCTGTGATACATGTGTAGAAATGTGTACTTTTTGCAGGTTTCTAGAAAAGTTATTTAATACTAAAAACAAAATAAGGTAAAAATGGAAATGCACGCCTAGAAGAGATCAGGCCTTTATTTTATCATGCATTACTCACCTGCATTAATGCGCATGTAATTTTATATCATTTAACACAATCAATACACCTTTTATATACATGTATTTCTTTTACAACAAAACAATGTTCTGATTGATATCATAGTCAATTATTCCCCACTAAAAATATATTCCTGTCTCTATATCCTAGCAGACAATAGCTCAAAACAGGTTGAACTGGTAGCAAAATACGGCTTAAGGCGCATTCTGCTTTGGTATCAATCAGCTTTGAGTGAGCATTTGTCTTCAAAACTAGTGGCGTGATATAGGGTAACGGGTTAAGCAGCCAGAGAAAACGAGGTAAACTGTAATTTTATCATTATGGGTGTGCTCACTCTTCAGCACGACTAAGTGTTGCAGTCAGCACTCGACACATTACTATGAAAACAAAACAAAACATTAAATATGCAAATAGTTTTGCTACATCAATCTAAGCCTTAAAAAGTGTAATTTGTGCTTGATCGAAAATGCTTACAGAATTACAGAAATCTTTTCTTACAAATTATATTTGATTGATAAAACCACCGTCCATACAAAGATAAAACATATCAATGTTTATTATGTGTTTGGTGGTTTCAATCCTTTGAAACCTCTGTAGTCAGAGTAGAGTTTCCAAGACTTCGACTCAGTCGTCATCCGCTCAAGAAAACAACACTCACTGTCTGATATTATCAAAAAGACAATAACCATCAATAAATCAAAAACCAGTTCATTTTGAGAAACGGGTTAAACAGAACAACAACACCAAATGGGAGACAGCGATTTTTTGTGTGTTGTTCGGAGGGAGACAGGAAGGGAAATTGGCTAGCAATTGCTTACAGCTTGAATCAAGTTCAAACGCCGCTTAACGCGGCATTTGAACTTGATTAAAGATGTTTCCTCTCATCATTATGTTTTTTCTGTCAAAATAACCAATATGTGACTTAAAGAAAAACAGCAGACGGCAAGTTTAAGCAGACAGTATTGCAGCGGTGAAAAGTTTTGGCATAACGGTCTTGTTTTGGGAACAGCTGCGAGCGTTGTTGTACAGTGGAGAATGTGTTATTCTTTCCATATAAACGCGTTTACGCTAAAACTATTATTTGCAGTGCAAACAGTTTGGAGCCAGATCAGACGCCGGGTAACCCGGCGTCTGATCAGGCTCCAAACTGTTTGCCACCAAGATAAACAAGAATTATCATAATTGTCCAAAAGTTGTTCTTTTCTACGTGTTAGTGCTTTGCGTTTGCGTACGTTTGCGTTTAAACGGGAAAGAATAACAGATTCTCTACTGTAAGAAGGGACTCGTTGTTCAGATGGTCGTTGTTGGGAGGGGGCACTGTACCGACAACTGATCTCGATCCAAACTCTTTGCAAATGTTAGTGGAGCTAAGCGTGATAAAGGTCAAATAAAGACACTGTGATGAACGATAGTACAGTGGAGAATCTGTTATTCTTTCCCGTTTAAACGCAAACGTACGCAAACGCAAAGCACTAAAACGTAGAAAAGAACAACCTTTGGACAATTCTGATAATTCTTGTTAATCTTGGTGGCAAACAGTTTGGAGCCTGATCAGACGCCGGGTTACCCGGCGTCTGATCTGGCTCCAAACTGTTAGCACTGCAAATAATAGTTTTAGCGTAAACGCGTTTATAGGGAAAGAATAACAGAGTCTCCACTGTATGTATATATCCCATGCTTACCAAAACACGTTTTCAGGCAAATCTATCATATTTTACCATTTTACGGCTATAAGTGCACGAAATATTTGCACATCCGTTGTCGATATTATAAACAAACTACCGACTGCAATGTGCACGCTCAGCAGAAAAAAAAGACTTGAAAGATGCGGAAGCGCGGCTATCAAATGCATGGAAATAATTACCAGAAATGATTTAAACTGTTAGCTTTGATATAACCATACTTTGCCTGTCAATCACAGTGCACGGGGGCGTCTAACAAAGTTTTATTTCTATACGTATTTGATAGATCTTACTTAAACACGATAACTTGGCGTCTGTCAGACTTTAAATTTAAAAAAATCTAAAAAATTAAGAACTTTAAGTTACAATTGTAAGTCAGTCTGACTCTAAGTTGTTTGTAATATAATTTAGTTTAAACATATTGTATTTCAATAATTTACATGTATTTTACAAACATACAACAAGGTCTAGAATTAAATGGATTTTATAATTGTTTATGCTCAAACGCGTTTATTAGGAAATAATAGCGTACTCCCTGTGTGAGTTATTTGGCTGCTACATTAGTATACAGTGGAGAATCTGTTATTCTTTCCCGTTTAAACGCAAACGTACGCAAAGCACTAAAACGTAGAAAAGAACAACTTTTGGACTATTCTGATAATTCTTGTTTATCTTGGTGGCAAACAGTTTGGAGCCTGATCAGACGCCGGGTTACCCTGCGTCTGATCTGGCTCCAAACTGTTTGCACTGCAAATAATAGTTTTAGCGTAAACGCGTTTATTGGGAAAGAATAACGTTTTCTCCACTGTATTTGGCTGCTACATTATTATATCTTTGATAGCATATGTACAGTAAACCCACTCTAAACCGGAACCTCTAAATACCAGAATTCCCTCTAAACCCGACAACATCGTTGGTCCCGTTTCAAACACTTCTTTATTTAAACCCATTACACAATAAATATGCCTTTTACGCCTTTGATTAAATTCCTTCAATAAAGAAAATATATTCATGAATATGTATCATCAGAAATAGTTTCTATATTCTAGCAGATGAAAGCTTAAAACAGGCGCATTCTGCTTTACTTTCAATCTGCTTTAAGTGGTCAGCTATCTTCCATACTAAAAACAAACTATGGGTTAAAACCTTTCTAAACCGGAAACCCCTCTAAACCGGAAATGTATGTTGTCCCCACACATGTCCGGTTAAGAGGGGTTTCCCTGTATTGCAATATGCCAGTTACAGTGGAGAATGTGTTATTCTTTCCCAATAAACGCGTTTACGCTAAAACTATTATTTGCAGTGCAAACAGTTTGGAGCCAGATCAGACGCCGGGTAACCCGGCGTCTGATCTGGCTCCAAACTGTTTGCCACCAAGATAAACAAGAATTATCAGAATTGTCCAAAAGTTGTTCTTTTCTACGTTTTAGCGCTTTGCGTTTGCGTACGTTTGCGTTTAAACGGGAAAGAATAACAGATTCTCCACTGTATATAGATTAAAACTCCGATATATCAGTGCAATCATCATTCAATTAAAGTGTTTGGCTACCATTGCTTTGGTGTCATTTACTTTAAACAATTTGCATCTCCTTTGCTTTTCAATTTTGTATGTAAATTGGTTAAATTAATATCGTAATCAGCACGGCTCCAGTTAAGGGGAGAATTTAAAAAACTTAAATATTTATGCTTGCTGAAACGCTATGCTGTTACTATTCAATAGAATCGTCTCGAAGAGACGATTCTAATTGGTAGTCACACCATAGGGTTTAGTTCAAACAGAAAAAGGAACTGCTGGAAAATTTGGGTTTACTCCGTCTTATCTTGAGCCCTGAGTCAGGATCTAAACTATTTTACAATGACCAGAATAACGCAGTGAAAGTTTTAAACAGCAAACATTGCAGACATGTAGTACCTTGCGCACTTGTTGCCTATAAACTCTTTCACTTCCAAATGTTTCATTGTCGTCTGCTACAATTCTATTGTCTGCAATATCGTTTCAAAGTTAAAAAAATAAGACAGTATGACTGAAGAAAATTTCAAAACGAGTGTCAAACATTTGGGATCTTGATCAGACGCCGCGTTACATATGTAATCGGCGTCTGGTCAGGTTTCAAACTTTTTGCAAATGCGCTTTTAAGCGTCATTGTGAGTGAAAGAGTTAAGTTTTAAAATGACAAATATTTATAACTGCAGCTTGCACATTGTTTATATCTATAAAAGGAGAGGTGTTAAACTTGCAAAATTTCAAAGGAGTCCCATGCGTTTAGGGAATTGCATAGCCATGCTAGATTTCATTATTTTAAAGAGATGGTGGACCTAATGTGTTTGCTACAAAATATATGGCCGTCGCAACAATATGTTGTGTGGGTGTTGTTAGGGGTATTTTTGGAACCTTGTTGATACAATCTGATTACAGAAAAATATGTGTTAAACAGTAAATGAAAATAATATAGAGAAGGAACCTTATGATATAAAAAAAATCTCGGCTTAATCCATTGCATTTGTCCTGCATTAAGCAGTTACATGTATTTTGAGATTTCGGTGCTTCTTTTCGATTGGCTGCTTAAAACAGGTTTCCCTGTAATTTATTGTCAACCCTGCATTTTACTGGTAATACAAAAAGGTATGGATGTTAGATTGGTTGTTAAATTTACGGGAAAATGACACATTATGGAAGGAGCTTCTCGGCAATGGTTTTGTCCTACATTTAGCATGACCTGTCTTTGCAGTTCTTTCCAAAAACTCAAGATGTTACTGACTTTGAATTACACGCGGCCTTTTCTATTGTTGTTGCTAATATCACCCGGATTCTCGATAACTTCAGCTTGCCTGGAATAAGCAAGGCCAATTCGAATTTGCAAATAGTCTTGATCTAGATGAAACGTCATATAACATGATATCTCATTTGGATCTAAAGTGTTGCATAATATGATGGTATGATTTTAATGAAATGGCAGATGAAACTAATTCTTATGATTTCTGAGGACAACAATTTCAAATTTAACTTATTTATGCTTGGATATGCCGGTGTGCTTATGTAAGATTTCATTTTATATTTTAATCTCGTTTAAAATCGAGTTAAGTGAGTTCGTTTTATCGATACTTCGCTGTAATCTCTTTTTATCATTTCAGTCTCGAGTTCCACAGCAAGAATATTACCGCTACGACACACCGATCTACGAAACAGAACTTCCAACACAAAATGGCATCTCGCCTCGTTTTACAAACCGCATGCGCACTGGCGGCGCCACGCCCACTACCGCGGATAACTGTGAACAGCAATTTATGAGAGTACTCAAGAAAGTGTACCAGACTATAGAACGAAACGAGATCAGACTACAAGATCAGGATCGGAAAGATTTGTTGAAGCTTGAGTGGCAACAGTTGGCGTTAGTTGTGGACAGACTATTGCTGTTAGTGTTTCTAATAGTAACTATTACCGTGACACTTGTGGTTTTGTTTCCTAGGAGTTATTCGACAGTATGATTGGTGGATTATTTTATGTTTCAAGCATACATTTCAGCATATAGCATTAGGTGGTGAGATGAAGTCATAGATGTGCTGGGTGACCATTCTTCGATAATACAGTAGAACCTCTCCAAACCGGAACCTCTAAATACCGGAGTTTCAACTATTAGGTGTTTAAGACATGTAAATGCTTAAAGCAAGGTGAAAATAAAACAGAAAGTTCCTTAAGAAGCTTTCTGTTATACTTTCACCTTGCTTTAAGCCTTAATCTGTCTTTTATGCAATAGGTTGGAAATCTTTTCATTGGTGGTAATAGAGGATGTTGTCTGTTCAATTGAACCTCGATAATACGAACTCGCCTAAGTCAAACCTTTCGATATATCAGACTTAAAGTTGAGAACCCCTGATGAGATTGGGTCGGAAACTCTACGAACAGCTATCTGCCATTCGTGTCAACTGTCGACCTGTTCCGAACCATATTAACATAGTTCGGAATGAGCCGACAGTTGATGAGAATGGTCAATATCTGCACGTAGAGTAGCGATTTTGGTGTGATCTCATTAGGGGTCCTCAACCTTAACCACGTTTTAACTCTTTCCTCCCTGAAACTTTAAATGGACAATTCCAGTTTCCATTTGAGTCTAGTCCATTTCTGACTTTTAAGGGTTGTTTTTGTCTATAATTGGCATTATGACAAACAGTGAAGACCCAGATCAGAGGGCTCCGAAAGGAGCCCTCTGATCTGGGTCTTCACTGTTTGCACAGGACAAGTATACTATTCACATGTACACTGTTTGAAAAGGACGCCTATAGGCGTGACTAGGGTTCAAAGGGTTTTAAACAAGGATATGTTTTACTTTATAGCGAGCGCGACTTTTCGATTTTTTTAAATAAAGACTCGCGAAAAAGTTCATCTTAGTGAGTTTGAGCTATCGACGTTAGACTGTAAATGTTTGCAATACAGGTGAATGCTTGGTTCACAAGAAACAAAGGTGTTTTAAAGAAATATGAATGAATAAAAAAGAACAAAAGCAAAACAGAAACCTCCTATAATTTCTGCTTTACTTTTGTTCTGCATTAAACTGCAGTTGAGAAGACGTTCTTCTTTCCCAATTATTTCCAACGTGCTGAAATAATGTTTCCATTGTAAACAGTTTGGAGCCAGATCAGACGACTATAGTTATGTGACAATGGGTCTTAAACTTGATTTTAAAAATTTGAATCAAACGACAAAGTATACTGGCAAAAGAGCGAATTCGTGAACTAGGAGATTCAAGGCAATGGCTAGAGTCCATTGTTAATAGCAGACAATATGTTCTACAGTGGAGAATCTGTTATTCTTTCCAGTTTAAACGCAAACGTACGCAAACGCAAAACACAAAAAAACGTAGAAAAGAACAACTTATGGACAATTCTGATAATTCTTGTTTATCTTGGTGACAAACAGTTTGGAGCCTGATCAGACGCCGGGTTACCCGGCTTCTGATCTGGCTCCAAACTGTTTGCACTGCAAATAATAGTTTTAGCGTAAACGCGTTTATTGGGAAAGAATAACAGATTCTCCACTCTATCATGGGTGAAGACGTTTTTCTTATCTTGTAAACCTGTCTAATACAACAAAATCTAGTGTAACAGAATGAGATGTTTTGCACTGTGCTGGCCGATAAGTTTTATTCTGAGTGGCAAAACTAGTCGAGCCTGATTGTGTTTCCCGGCGTCTGACTTGGCTCCAAATCATTTGCAATGGACAACATATTTTTTTAGAATAAACACGTGAATTGGGAAATAGTAACGTCTTCTCATTTGTACGTCCATGTTACAGTGGAGAATCTGTTATTCTTTCCCGTTTAAACGCAAACGTACGCAAACGCAAAGCACTAAAACGTAGAAAAGAACAACTTTTAGACAATTCTGATAATTCTTGTTAATATTGGTGGCAAACTGTTTGGAGCCTGATCAGACGCCGGGTTACCCGGCGTCTGATCTGGCTCCAAACTGTTTGCACTGCAAATAATAGTTTTAGCGTAAACGCGTTTATTGGGAAAGAATGACAGATTCTCCACTGTACATGTCGGGGTTGACATTTCTCCGGATTTTTCAGAAATATTCGGAATTCTATCCAAACAGATACTAGCTAAAAGCGGACTGAAAGGCGCATTCGGCTTTACTTTCAATCTACTTTAAGCTATCGCGCTTGAAAAATAAACGATTTTGAAATGTTAGGATTTTTCATGATCACCTAATGGAAGCCCTGACATGTTAAGACAAAAAGAGAACTCCATCATGAGTGCGATTGACATGTTTATCAGTTTGGACCAGAATCACTAACATGCATGTAGCGAATGATCACGATCCAAACTGTTTTGCAAGTTTGTGTCAAGTGACGATTACAGAGGAAAAACGTTACAATTCCCCGTTTACACGCAAACGAAACACAAACTCATTGCAATAAAACATAGAAAATGACAATTTTTTGACAAGTTTGGCTACTTGTTTTAATCTGATTCACAAAAGGTTTGAAGCCTGATCAGACGACTGGTAACCCGGCGTTTGATCTGGCTTCAAACTGTTTGCAATAGAAATAATAGTTTAAACGTAAACGCGTTTATAAATGTGAAAGGAAAGAATAACGTCTTCTCCACTTTAGCAACAGATAGGTACAGTGGAGAATCTGTTATTCTTTCCCGTTTAAACGCAAACGTACGCAAACGCAAAGCACTAAAACGTAGAAAAGAACAACGTTTGGACAATTCTGACAATTCTTGTTTATCTTGGTAGCAAACAGTTAGGAGCCTGATCAGACGCCGGGTAACCCGGCGTCTGATCTGGCTTCAAACTGTTTGCACTGCAAATAATAGTTTTAGCGTAAACGCGTTTATTGGGAAATAATAACAGATTCTCCACTGTAACAATTGAAATATATTTCTAGAAGCATTCACATTGAGGGATGGGGGTACAGTATTCAAATGATTCACTTAATTCAGTTTAACTCTTTCAACACCATGTACCTATTTAAAATATGTATACTTATTGCATTGGAAACAGTGTAGAACTAGATCAGAGGGCTCCTAAAGGAGCCCTCTGATCAGGGTTTGCACTGTTTTCTAATTTATACCAGTATTTCTTAAACTACCCATAATTCTACAAGCATTTGACACATTTTGAAAATATATATTTTTGTTCTATCTACCATCTCTATATATGGTAGATAGTAAAAAAGAAATCTCAAAATGTGTCAAGTACCCGTGCATAATTCTAAGTAGACTGGTTCTTTTTTCCACAAGGGAACATAATAACCAAAAACGTTACTCAGTGTTAAAAAAGTTGAAGGTCATAATATGTTTGGCTCTTACAATGCTGCGGTTTTCAAATGTCCCCTTCCAGTTTCTGATAAATAACTGTTTCACATTGACGCTAATGTTTTTTTTACAAAAGTATATGAAAACAGTAGATACCCTGATTACAAATGTAGAAGGTTCCCTCAGATATGGATTCCATGTATGTGCTATGGCCCAGTGCAATAGGGGTAAAAGCTCTAATACCTCAATGTCCTTATCTAAACTGCAGACTTGCATTGACATTTGGCTTCTAGTTTCTGGAATGTATTTATTATTTCAATCTTTACCATGTTAAGGTTTTCAAAGTTGTTTGTACATTTCTCACAATTCTAACGATTATGTCACACTGCTAAACACCTATAAACGCATAGACGACTGTCATAAACTTTAAATCTGGTAAAAGACAGCGTTAGCTGGCATCTGATGTGGATCAAAACTGTTCTTGTAAAGGTTGGTAAGATTTGCTCTTAACAAGTTAAGTGTTATGGCTAAAGCTGACACCAGACGGAGGGATTAGAGAGAATGCATAATATTCAAGCATGTGCTGATGGAATTGGAGTCGGGCGGTCAAAAAGAGTTTCATCCGGACATATAGTAAAGTAGACATTATTCTTTTCCATTTGAAACGCAAATATTGAGATACATGTATGTTGTATTTTAGAAATGTTTGACGATTCGTTGTAATCTGAGTGGGAAACAGTTTGGAGCCTGGTCATACGCCGGATACATGTAACTGTTGTGTGCAGGCACGTTTTTATATAAATAATTATGTTGTTTCCCAATTTGACCCAAACAATACTGTTGCATTTGCAGAATAAGAATCGAATCATTCACGGATTGGATGCTCTCATTTCAATATATTTACTCGCTATTTACTATGAACAGCGGATGAAGCGTTATTTTATCCAAGAAACGTACATGTGTGCTACCGTATTTAAGTTCAAACAGTTTGGATGCAGATTAGACGCCGGGTATTACGCTGACTTATAAGACTGACTTCAGAATGTGTGCCTCTCAGATAGAAATAATTCTCAGAGTTTTCAAAAAGCTGCCAGTTTCATAAATTTAAACGGGAAAGTGAAACGGGAATTCATAGATCAAATGTGTTCTACACTGTTTGCGGGTGATGTTTTAGCTGAGAGAGTTTATTTCATTCATGACGTCATTGTTAAATATATTCACGTGTCAAACACACATATTTTTGTTAAAGTATGATTGGAAAAGCTTTTAATTAATTGTCAATAACCGATCTATGCCTGGATATGTGTTAATAAAAGTGAATAGAGTGTTTAATGGTATGGTTCCTTAATCGCTTGCACGGTGTAGACGCATTTGTGATACCTTTGGAAACATTTTGGGTCCAGATGAGACGCCGAGTAACTCGGCGTCTCGTCTGGACCCAAAATGTTTGACACTCATATAAGATGTTCTGAAAAGATAAATCAACAATGAGAATTGTTGTAGACGACAAACTTAGCAGATTGGTTGGTGATGCATGTAGGCTTACTGTTCAATAATACTGAAAGGTATACTCAGAACATAGGGCCATCTTACGAAATGTCGTAGGACAAAAACGGTCATAAGTCAAAACTTTTAATTTGTCCATTCAATTCTGTCTTGTGACATTTCTCTGGAATCGTCTTTTAAAGACTATTCTAATGATACATGTATATCACATGACAGGATTAGACGGTTGGAGAAATAAGTTATAATTGAACATTTTAGAATACATACATGTACAGTGGAGAGTCTGTTATTCTTTCCCAATAAACGCGTTTACGCTAAAACTATTATTTGCAGTGCAAACAGTTTTGAGCCAATTCAGACGCCGGGTAACCCGGCGTCTGATCAGGCTCCAAACTGTTTGCCACCAAGATTAACAAGAATTATCAGAATTGTCTAAAAGTTGTTCTTTTCTACGTTTTAGTGCTTTGCGTTTGCGTACGTTTGCGTTTAAACGGGAAAGAATGACAGATTCTCCACTGTACATGTACGTCTGTGGAATGGGTGAATAAGTAATAATTGAGAATTTAAGAATACGTCTTACGACGTTTCGTAAGACGGGTCTCATCTCTTCTATAAAGACCAAATGACAGTTTGAATGGACTTTACTTGAATCTTTTAGACGTTGATCCTTGAAGGTATTCTGATATTTGGATGGGAACATTTTCTTGTATTGTATAATTTATGTATATTGGTATCAAACCTACCGTATTTGTTTAATGTTATTGTAAATATTGATACCTTATCATATGCACATATCATCTAAGAGGTATACCCTTTTCAAAACAAAATAGTTTCTAAAATAAGACGCGTCACCAGAAAATGGGATATTTAGAAAGGCACACAATGACGAACCAGATCAGTTGCCTCGTTCAAAACGCTGTAGATATTTTGAATTTTGCTCTGTTTGACGGTTTAGGATAAAGGCCTTCCATGTAAGCACTGATCATAAACAGCTGCATGCATGGGAAAACACAATTCTTTCCCAATAACACTTTTATGCTAAAAACATTATTTCCATTGCAAACAGTTTGGAGCCAGATCAGACGCCGGGTAACCCGGCGTCTGACCAGGCTCCAAACTGCTTGCCTCTCAGATTCAAACAAATCGTTAGAAAATTCAAACGGTTGGTTTTTTTCACATTTTATTGGAATGCTTTTGCGTTTAACTGGAATGATTTGCATCTCGTATTATGACGTTTATGATAATTATGAACCTTTATTGTGTGTAAAGTCCAAAGATCCCGATTTTCTCGTGACCCGGCTCTTGTGTAGTTTTCCATCTTAACCTGTTGCCAGTGTTTAAAGCGACTCGCAACCAGATGGTTCATTTGCAAAAATAAAAGAAAATACTCAAATATAACCAAAAGTGTAGCATTATCGTGCATCTGGGATTGGGAAAATATGACCAGTCTAAAAACACCCTCTAGAAATGTATTCAAAACTTAGTTTTTAGATATTTTCTATCGGTTTATCCATAGCGTCGTAAGACGCCATATAAATTGATCACGGGCTAAGACATACCTCCGAGCCGAATTATGTAGTTGTGTGTACTCTCCATCGCTTCACACTGAAATACGTTAAATCGATCCCAGATATATGAATAGTTCCGTGGTCCGTTGGGTTAAGTGGTTTCCTCAGTTTGACTTATGTCCGCCTATGCCGGGTCCCCGGTTCGATTCCTACCAGAGCTCAATATCTTTTTATATTGTAAAACTTTTTTAAACAGAATTTCATATCCTAAACTAATTCTTACCCGTTTATATAAGCGTTTGTCACATATTTACAAATTACTATTTTTAATGCTATATCTGGTTGCGAGTCTCTTTAAGACAGGTGACGTGTTTAACTCAGACTGAAATCAAGTCAAGCATATTCAGTCTAAATTATTTCAGCCTAGTTTAAGCAGCTACATGTACCTGTGAGTGTATAATATTATAATATTCCTATGGTTCTGTTAATTACAGTGGAGAATCTGTTATTCTTTCCCAATAAACGCGTTTACGCTAAAACTATTATTTTCAGTGCAAACAGTTTGGAGCCAGATCAAAGGCCGGGTTACCCGGTGTCTGATCAGGCTCCAAACTGTTTGCCACCAAGACAAACATGATTTATCAGAATTGTCCAAAAGTTGTACTATTCTACGTTTTAGTGTTTTGCGTTTGCGTACGTTTGCGTTTAAACGGGAAAGAATAACAGATTCTCCACTGTAATTAATAGTAGAAGATACAGTGGAGAAGACGTTATTCTTTCCCCAACAAACGGGTTTACGCTAAAACGTTATGTCAACTGCAAACATTTTGGAGCCAGTTCAGACACCGGGTTATCCGGCGTCTTATCAGGTTCAAAATTAATCGTGAGATTTTTACCCCTACACCGTTATATTGTCGTCTGCTTCAATAGTGTTGTCTGCAATATCGTTTCAAAGTTGGAATAAAGGTAGTATGGCTTAAGAAATATAGATTAGAGTGTCAAACAGTTTGGATCCTGAACAGACGCCGCGTTACGCAGCGTCTGATCAGGATTAAAAAATGTTTGCAAATTCTACTTTATGCGACTTCGGTGCCGAAAGGGTTAAACGGGAAATAACAATTTCGTCTACACTGTAAGCGTACATGTACAGTGGAGAATGTGTTATTCTTTCCCGTTTAAACGCAAACGTACGCAAACGCAAAGCACTAAAACGTAGAAAAGAACAACTTTTGGACAATTCTGATAATTCTTGTTTATCTTGGTGGCAAACAATTTGGAGCCTGATCAGACGCCGTGTTACCCGGCGTCTGATCTGGCTCCAAACTGTTTGCACTGCAAATAATAGTTTTAGCGTAAACGCGTTTATTGGGAAAGAATAACAGATTCTCCACTGTACATGTACTGGAGTGTGAAAAAAAGACGTTTTTGTAAAAGGGAAAATGCTAATTTTGCTATATTACATTTGTTTTTAATTGTCAAGCTTGCTTCACAGAATACTTCAAACATTCAGCAATATCTTTAGCATGTACTACACTTTATAACACGTTCTCTCCTACCATTTTACGACGGGTGATTGCTTAACCGTTTCACTCTCAATGACGCCATAAAGCGCGTTTACAAGCAGTTTGGATCCTGATCAGACGCCGCGTAGCAAGGCGTCTGATCAGGATCCAAACTATTTGACACTTGTTTCGAAATTTCGTTGGTCATATTGCCTTAAATCTAACTTTGAAACAATATTGTAGACCACAATATTAAAGCAGACGACACTATGGCGGTGAAGTGGTAAAACACTCTCGACAAATTTGAGGTTGAAACTAAACCAGAAAACTGCTGGAGGGAACTTTTGCTTTGATTTCTGCCTGCTTTAACTTATCGGACCCTAGCGGTGAGTGTCCTTTACCAACAGTGTGCCTGTGAAGTTTGTACTTGTCCTGTGCTACTGTGTATCAGTGTATACCCCGATCAGAAGGGTCCAGCAGGAGCATTCTAACCAGGTTCTGTACAATTTGTTCCTTTGCAATATATTGTAAAAACATCCTTAAATAGTAAAAACGTAGAATAGACTAGATCGGAAACTTAGTGAAGGAGTTTAAAGGACAAGGTAAAGACGTGGCATTTCTATTAAGGGTAATTTTGGGTTACCCGGCGTCTGATCTGACTTCAAACTGTTTGCAAAGGAAACAATGGTTTGAGGGTAGACGCGTTTATTGGGAAAGAATAACGTATTCTCCACTATACTATGTGGAAACACCGTGTGCAGAATTAACATGGAAAGCATATACATTATCTTATAAAACCTATACATTAACTTATAAAACATATACATTGTCTCAGCTAGGTTAATAAAGTTGGCGCGATGTGTCAAAATGTAACGAAGATTTTTTCGAGTGATACATTTATTATATTTATTAGAACGCCTGGCACGACAGTTTGAATCCAGATGATACACCGAGTGACTCGGCGTATCATCGGGGTCAAAACTGTTTGACACTGGTGTTGGTGTTTCTTTGATTGAATTGCTACAATTCTAACTTTGATAGATAAAAAGCAGACGACAGTTTGGAGCAGAGGATATTGCAGCAGTGAAAATGTTTAACCCTTTCGTTGCCAATGCCGCCAACATTGACCTATGCAAACAGCTTGGATCCTGATCAGACGCCGCGTAACGCGGCGTCTGATCAGGATCCAAACTGTTTGACACTCATATAAAAGTTTCTTAAGTCAAAAACGCATATACTTCTAAATCTAATAATGAAAAACAGACGACAAATTTATATAATCAGACAACAAAATGGCGGCGACTCAGTTAGACTGGTTACATGTATTACGTCAGTGTGTTAATAAACTGTTTAACATTAGTATAACAGTCTCTTTTCTAATGCTTATAGCGCCAGAACGGACGCCACGGTGTTTTAGTCTTTTTATGCTAAATTTTTCATATAGACTTAACGACCAGATTATGTTTATTTAATGCATGTTTTTAGATTATATGTCAGAATGATAAAAGTAAAACCAAAACACGACAGACCCCTAGCCAGTGGGCCCCTTCAATGTCTACAATATTTGCAAAATAGCCATATACTTGAAATAAAGTATAACCTGCCTTTTCCGACATCCTTCGGCACCAACTGGTGATTTCGGATAAGCAGTGTTCCCGTTAAAGCGACTCGCAACCAGATGGTGCATTAAAAATAGTAATTTGTAAATATGTGTCAAACGCTTATATAAATGGTAAAGAATTAGTTTAGGATAAGAAATTCTGTTTAAAAAAAATGTATTTCAATAAAAAAAAAAATATTGGTCTCTGGTGGGATTCGAACCCGGGCCCGGCATTGGCGGACAGAAGGCAAAATAGGGGAAACCGCTTAGACCAATGGACCACGGAACTATCCGTTTATCTCGGATCGATTTAACGTATTTTAATGTGTAGCGATCGGAAGTGCATACAACTTCGTAATTCGGCTCGTGTTTATGTCTGACCCCGTGTAGAGAAGCAACAACAACAACTATACCGTTAGCTAACGCTATGGAAAAACGATGGAAAATATCTAAAAAACTAAGATTCGGTGACGATTCTTGAGACGTTTTTTGGACTGATCATATTTTTTTAATGTCAAAAGCCAAATAATGCCACAAATTTGCTTTTATTTGAGTATTTTATTTTATTTTGACAAGAACACCATCCGGTTGCGAGTCCCTTTAATTAAGGCAGACTTTAGTTATACATGTATATTGTCGTCTGTTTTTTCTCATTGAGTTGAGGCATTTTGGGCTGTCGAAAGTTCTAGAAACGTCGATATGAGAGCCAAACAGTTTTTGGATCCTGATCAGACGCCGAGTTATTCGACCTTTGATCTGAATCCAAACTGGCACAGCTTGACAGTTACACGGTTAATTAGATATAAATACATGTAAGCAGAACGACAAAAATATCGAGGCAAGAAATTTATGGACGTGGCTTTTAATCCACATTTGTGTGTTTTGTCGTTTCTTTCTAGATCAGCTATTCTTATACAGAATACAGTTAAATCTCTCTATTACGACCACAAAAAAGAAAAGAATCGCGGCGTCTGATGAGGATCCAAACTGTTTGACACTCATTTCAATATTTCTTAAATCAAAATACCTAAAAATTTAATTTGAGAAATAAAATCAGACGATCATTAGTTAAATTGATGACGTCATGGCAGTGAAGGGGTTAATATAAAAATGCGACGTCTTCTCTGTGCCTACACTGTTTTCTGCGTGAGAGTGGTTGTTTGTTTTATGGCGTATCGTATTTATGTTCGTGTGTTGTATAAACGAATGTACATACGCAATAATTATATTTTCCTAATATCTTTGATATTTTGATGTTTGGTATGTTTGTACAAAATGTATATGTATATGTTTATAATTGTTCTTGTGTTTCATATTTTCTTATCAAACTTTGATCACATTTGTTGCATCGTTGTAAATACTCATTATTCGTAGAACGGTGGATGGAAAGACTACTTAAATAATAAATCATTTTGTATAAATATGGCTCTGTTTTGTACATTCAGTAAACCAAACAGGCTCCAAACTGTTTGCTACTCAGATTAAAACTAGTTTATAGAACTGTCAAAAAGTTGTCACTTTCTACATTTATTGCAATGCGTTTGCGTTTCGTTTGCATTTAACGGAAAAGAATAACGTCTTTTCCCCTGTAACTCCTTTGTCCCTTGAGGTATTGTACAGTGAAAAAGACGATCATTTTTCCCAATAAGCGCATTTACGCTAAAACTTATATGTCCATTGCAAACAGTTTACCACTGATTCAAATAAATAGTCAAAATTGTTAAAAGGTTGTTCTTTTTCTACATTTAATTGTGTTGCCTTTGCATTTCGTTTTGAGTTGAAACGGGTAAGAATAACGGTTTCACTTTATATGGACAATACCTTATTGGACCCCTAATGGCCTTGACCTCAGGCTCTGCTTTTAAATTTCGAAATGTGCCGCCGGTGTAACGCAGTAGAATGACCCACCCCTGCTAAAATGACCCATGGGTCATGTCACTACGTAGAACGATGACCCGGGTCATTTTACTACGTAGAAAAATGACCCCAGACCGCAGAAAAAGGACCCATCGACTCGTAGTAGAATGACCCCCTCACGATCTGGGGTCATTTCTCTACGTAGTATAAAGACCATGGTCGTTTTGCACGGGTGGTCTTTCTACAGCGTTACACCGGCAAACTTTGTTGTTTTTCTGACAACTCTCTTTACAAGATACCATGTGTATGAAACTGGACAGCTCTGATACAAATGAATGAATAAGTCGTTCAATGTGAATAACGATACTTACTTAAGCAAACAAGTGATGTAATAAAACTTGCGCTTTGCACCTTTGAGTTGTTCGTCTCCCTACAACGGCCCTCCCAACAACGATTCCCTCACCATACTTGCCACTATTACAACAAGGCATATGTATATCGCTGTACAGCGTATGCTTAAAAATGTCTGCTTTTTTGTTATCAAAGTTACGTATTGGGAATTTTGAAAGAAGAACTTAAAGACGAGTGAAAAACAGTTTGAACCCGAATCAGACGCCGTGTTACGCGGTGTCTGATCTGGGTTCAAACTGTTTGAAAATGTACTATATTGGTATTCATTTCCCTCCCTATAACAACTCCTTCCGAAAAATACATACATTGTTTGTCTCCCAATGGGTGTTGTAGAGAGGGAGCGCTGTATTTAAGAAAAAAAGAAAAGAAAAAAAAACACACTAAATTTGTCATAATGTGAATGGCGTTAAAACTTGGATTCAAACTGTTTGCAAATGTAATCCAAATCATGCACAGCATTCTAATGATATTAATTTCCTTCCATATAACACTCCCCTCTGAACAACACCCATCTTTTTGTCGCATTACTGTGTTGTTGTAGAGAGGGAGTACTGTAGTGGCAAACAGTTTAGAGCGAGGTCTACATGTAACGCCGAGCCGGTAAATCTGGCTCAAAACATCTTTCATTTGATAAAAAATTATATATTTTAAAACAAGAGCGATTGGTGGGTAAACATAAAGTTTCCAAGTGTAATCTGCCGAGTTTAATCTGAACTCAAGCCGTTTGCAAATGTAAGCCAAGTCTAAATGTTCGCTCCCTATAATAACTCCCTCCAATAGGCTACAAACAACACAAGCGCTCTTTATTTTTCACCATGGTACAGTGGAGAATGTGTTATTCTTTCCCAATAAACGCGTTTACGCTAAAACTATTATTTGCAGTGAAAACAGTTTGGAGTCAGATCAGACGCCGGGTAACCCGGCGTCTGATCAGGCTCCAAACTGTTCGCAACCAAGATAAACATGAAATATCAGAATTGTCCAAAAGTTGTTCTTTTCTACGTTTTAGTGCTTTGCGTTTGCGTACGTTTGCGTTTAAACGGGAAAGAATAACAGATTATCCACTGTACATAACACCAACGCCCCCATCAATTAATACTGCTTTATTTTGAAAATATATTTGATTAACAGCAAGACAGAAGAGACACAAAAAGGAACACAAACATTTGTCATAATACTTAGAATAACTGCAGACACTAAACTGCTATCACAAGATCATGTTATACAGTAAACCCTCTCTAATACGACCACTAAATTGTATTAAATATTTGATGTTTAAGACATTCAACACTAGCGACGAGTATATTCGTCATTTACAAACAGTGTACCTGTAAAGATTACACTTTTCCCATGCAAACAGTGTAGTCCTGATCAGAGGGCTCCTTAAGGAGCCCTCTGATCAGGGTCTACACAGTTTGTCAATTTGAAATATATTGTAAAAATCAACCCTAAATAGTAAAAAATGGACTAGCCTTATATTTTAATAGGAATTGTCCATTAAAAGTTTCAGAGGTGAATGAGTTACAGGTGACTGCTAAAAAGCAAGATCACAGTAAATTAAAAAGCTCATTTAGGAGCTTTTTGTTTTACTGTAAGCTTGCTTTAAGCTATCACCTGTAATTTATACAATATAAACTAGCCATTATTTAAGTGGTCGTTATAGAGAGGGTTTACTGTACTTAAAGCCATGTAAATAAACAAATGCCATATTTAACATTATTGCAGAATATGTTTTAACTTAACGAAAACAAACAAACTCGTCGTATAAGACCATTTCGTTAAAATTGCGGACATTGATGGTATCTTAATGTCAATACATGTATGTATCAAAAGTAATGCAGAAAGTCCCTTTAAGAGCTTTCTGTATATAACTGCCATGCATATGTACATGTAACCATTTATGTATAACACCTTAACACAATTTAATAGTCATGACATTAAAAACGTTACATTTTTCTTCTCTCAAACAAGTCAGATGTGTGTTTAATTTCTCATATAATTTACCACATACTAAGGCCAACGTCCCCATAAGATATAAATTATAGCACTTATAAAATACAAGTATTGATTATGCATGTAGAGTAAATGTACTTATAGAAAAAAATTATATCAGAAATATAGGACAGAGTGCTTATTGGCAGGGTTTACATGTAAGGCAGGTTGATGAAAGTAAAGCAGTGCGCTCTGTTTAGAAAAGTATGCGTTATATCTATATGTTATGCAATAAATACCCTTAGAGTGGGGAAGACGTTATTCTTTCCAATAAAACGCGTTAACGCTAAAGCTATGTTTTTAATTGCAAACAGTTTGGAGCCAGATCAGACGCCGGGTAACCCGGCGTCTGATCGGGCTATAAACTGTTTACCGCTCATATTGAAATGGTAAGTCGGAATTGTTAAAAATGTTGTCCGGTTCTGCATTTTATTGCAATGCGTTTAAACGGGACAGAACAATGTCTTCTCCACTGTAACATACCCTGCGTGACCTTCAGTTTTGATCCAGAACAGACAGCGCGTGATAAAATGTCAAATCAAAACTGAAACATGTTATATTTATTTGTTTATTTATTTGTTTATTTGTTTTGACTTTACGTCGCTTTCAAAAGTAGTTCAGTCATATCGCGACGTCCAGCTAATTACACGTGGAGGACGACCCCAGAAGTCCTTTATTCACTGTTTCAGGCACAAATCGGCAACTGGGTAGAACCACCGACCTTCCGCAAGCCAGCTGGAAGGCTTCCCCACATGAAAAATCCGAACGACCCTACTGGGATTCGAACTCACAGCGGTGAGGAGCTTAGTGATGTTAGTCACAATTACTATAATGCTAAGCCACGGAGGCCCCCCTAAACATGTTATATTGTTTAATATTTCATTTGAAAGGGTATATAAACTAAATATTACTTTTGTGATATGTTTGAAGAAATAAACATTATAAAAGGTAAAAGGTTAAGGCTTCAGATGTGTTGTCTACAAATACTGCTCAAGTATGATTGCATGTAGACCTAAAGTAAAAACCCTCTATTATGACCACTAAATTAAGTTGATTATTACATATACTTGTTTTGGGTAAGTGATTGCGCTTAAAGCAATGTGAAAGTAAAACAGAAAGCTCCTTTAGGAGCTTTCAGTTTTACTTTCATATTGCTTCAAACTGTCACCTGTATTTTATACCATCAATTAGCCATATTTTACTGCTCATAATAGAGGGGTTTACTGTACCTGTGTTAAACAACATGATATCATATAATATGACAATATATAACATAAAATTATTTACTTATAGAAGGCCTTTCGCACATGTACTTAAATTTTATCCAGTCTTCTTCGTTGTAAAACATCATAGCCTCTCTTGGAATGCCAGGACTATCCATGTCTCTGAACCATCTGTTTTGAGAGGGAACAAAGTGACCTGCACCGTTCCAGTTCCGGTTTAGCGCGTGCTTTTTGAACGGAAGTAAGGTAGGTACTGGTACACCGGTGTAATCACGAGGATACCCCGACATGGTTATGCCTGAAAAAGTGTGTAAAATATACAAAAAACTTTTTTTTTTTAAATTTTAGTTATTGACATTTATCGCTAACACATAATCCTTGTCGATACCAGCAGCTTAGTGATAGCAAACAGTTTGGATATACAATATAACCTGCTTTATCGGACATCCTTCGGTACCAACTGATGATGTCGGATAACGCAGAGTGTCGGTTAACGTAGGTTTTAGTTATACAGCTGAACTTTGATAGTCCATACTCGCTTAGATGGACTACACGTATTTCAAAGTTCAAACGTGGCACAGGTTTGAACTTTGAAATATTAATTGGTATGTTCCACAAAATCGAGCTTGAGAAATAGAACTTTATCGAAAGAAATACGGGTTAGCTCGACTTAAAGTACGATACAGCGACGTTCGTGTATTCAATTCGATATTTATGGGTCCCAAAATCATTGTCAGATAAAGAATGTTTCTGGAATAACACAAAAATTGAAAATTTCATTACATATGAGATAAGCGTATATGACAATTCAATATTTACAACATGAAGGTACAGTACTCCCTCTCTTTAGCAACACCCGTGTAGGAAGAACATTTGTTATGATTTTACGTCGCTTTTAACAGTATTTCAGTCATACCGCGACGTCCAGCTTATTACAGGTGGAGAAATACCCCCAGAAGCTCGTTATGCACTGTTTCAGGCACAAGTCGGCAACTGGGTAGAACCACCGACCTTCCGCATGCCAGCTGGAAGGCTTCCCCACATGAAAAATCCGAACGACCCTACTGGGATTCGAACTCACAGCGGTGAGGAGCTTAGTGGTGTAAGTCACACCACTAGGCCACGGAGGCCCCTGTTTGGGCACTATTGAATTTAAAATATCACAACACATCATTTGACCAAAAGTTGCTGACCGCAATCATTTTTACAAGTTCAAGGCATGCGACATTATGGCAGGCGATGAATCTGATTACAGTAAAACCTCTCTAATGCGAGTACTTAATTACATAAATATTTAAGGCAGGTGGACGTTTAAAGCAAGATGAATGGAGCTTTACTGTATATCGACATCTTGTCAAGAATATAAGTGTCATCTTCAGAATTATGGCATTTTTAATTAACTGTTATTAACCTTTCACTCTCAATGACGTCGTCAAGTGTATTAATTTGCAAACAGGTTTGATCCTGATCAGACGCCGCGTTCAGGATCAAATCTGTTTGCCACTTGTTTTGAAAATAACCTCAGTTATACTGTCTTAACCCTTATCCTGCGGTGATGTCGTCTGCTTCGAAATTGTCGTCTGCAAAGTTTGTTCAATTTAGATGTATGCATTGTTTAAGTAAAGAAATCTAAAGAAGAGTGTCAAACAGTTTGGATCCAGATCAGACGCCGCGTTACGCGGCGTCTGATCTTGATCTAAACTGTTTGCAAAACTCAATAAAGTCGCGACCAGCAGGCAAAGGGTTAAATCTAACTTTGAAACGATATTGCAGACTACAATATTGAAGCAGAAGAAAATGAAACGGTGAAGGAGTTTAAACCGCACGATAAATTTGATCATGAAATGATTAAATATAATTAAATAAGCACAACATACTGGTCATTAATGGATTGCCTAGTCGCATTTGCAAAACATTGCTATAATGGAGAATCATTATATTTTACCAATAAATGCGTTTCTGCTTATGTATGAAATCCATTTGCAAACAAACTACACAACGATAATTGGAGTATTTGAAAAACTTAATTCTGAATTAAACCTTATGATTTCACTACTCATTTGGATCGTCGTTTCGAGACGATCCTAATGAGTTGTCACACCATAGGATTTTGGGCTCAAATGGGAGAGAAAATGCTGGATTTGTTCAATTTACTCTCTCTGAACCTAAACAGTTCTAAGCCTAAGAAGACGACATATTCTATAATTGTATAAAGCATTAAAAAACGTTCTTGAAAATAATTGTCATTTAAATGAGTCAAATTAATGAATCTCTTTACTTCAGGTATAAATTATTCTAAACGGATTTTAAAGGGGGTATTCATTAAGAATTAGCTTGATTAAACAATTATTTTATTTGGAAATAATTTTATTTGAAATCGTTACAAAGAAACCAGCAATTAAAATTCGCGATTATTTAAGTCAAGCATGTTAACCAATTAGTTTCTTAAGAGCCACGAAACTTTCATGAAAACGTGTAGCAGAAAAAGAACACACGCAATGCAGAATATATTCCATTTACAGTGGAGAATCTGTTATTCTTTCCCAATAAACGCGTTTACGCTAAAACTATTATTTGCAGTGCAAACAGTTTGGAGCCAGATCAGACGCCGGGTAACCCGGCGTCTGATCAGGCTCCAAACTGTTTGCCACCAAGATAAACATGAAATATCAGAATTGTCCAAAAGTTGTTCTTTTCTACGTTTTAGCGCTTTGCGTTTGCGTACGTTTGCGTTTAAACGGGAAAGAATAACAGATTCTCCACTGTATACAGTGCTCCCTCTCTACAGCGACACCTAATGGGAGACACAAATTGTATGCGTTGTTCGGAGGGAACATTAAGACGAGGCTTACATTTGCAAACAGCTTGAATCCAGATCAGACATGGCGTAAGGCGGCGTCTGATCTTGATTCAAACTGTTTATCACTCGTCACTGCATGTATTCTATCAATTACATGTAACTTAAAAGAAAAAAACAGCAGACGACAATTATAAGCAGACGATATCACAGCAGTTAAAGCGTTAGACATAGTAGTCATGGTTACGGCGAGGGTCGTTGTAAAGGGGGAGTCGTTGTTGGGGGTCGTTGTAGAGAGGTAACATTGTATTTCGTCTATAAAAAGCGTGGCTGTAAATTAATCATTGCCTCAGGCGGTTTTTCATTTTTTTAATCGGTGTTCCGCTTAAAACATGATTGAGAAGAAAAACAAAGATTGAAAAACCCCATATCGTAGCTAATTGATTGCACATAACTATTAAATTCAGTAACAAAGTAATGAAGTTACATGTATAATAAAACAACGTGTTTGTATTACTCTCCCTCTGTTTTTAGCTGTCATCTTCTTCACTGTTAAATTTCACAGATTTTGTGTTACAATTCTACACCACTTAAACCCTTTCTCTACCAAATTTTCCGTGATTTTTTTACCCATTCACCGTTTCATTGTCGTCTGCTTCAGTTTTGTTGTCTGCAATGTCGTTTCAAAGTTAAAATATGAGGCAGTATGACTAAAGAAATTTCAAAACGAGTGTCAAACAGTTTGGATCTTGATCAGACGCCGCATTACGCGGCGTCTGATCAGGATCCAAACTGTTTGAAAACGCGCGTTTAACTGTCGTTAAGAGCATAAGGGTTAACCCCTTCACTGCCTTACCCCGCGTACACTAGTAATTTGAAAACAGTTTGGATCCTGATCAGACGCCGCGTAACGCGGCGTCTGATCAAGATACAAACTGTTTTACACTCATTTTACTATTTCATAAGTCAAAATAACTAAATATTCAATTTTAGAAATAAAAGCAGAAGACAGAAGTTTTAAATTCGATGACGTCATGGCAGTGAAGGGGTTACGCAATGTAACACGACTTTTACCATGCTTAAACAGCGGGATGGGGATCTTAATTAAACTTTCATATGAGAACATTGTAGCGCCTCTAAATCAACTGTTAAGCCATATTGGATTTCGTTTTAATTTTTTTCACGAATTCTGCGGGCAAATTTGTTTTAATTGTAACTGCAGCGACGGTGCAATTAATTTGTCATGGTTACGAGGGGTAAATTACGATATTCTTTACAAACAGAAAAAGTTTGTACTGCAAAGAACGAAAGTCGAATATCGATATATCGAAATCGCTAGAGTCGAACATATCCGTATTTCAAAGTTAAAACGTGGGTAGCCACCTTTTAACTTTGAACTGCAGTGACGTAGGGTTAAATTTGTCATGGCTACGAAGGGGTAAATCACGACATTCTTTACAAATAGAAAAAAGTTTGTTCGGAAAGTACAGAAAATAAGTCGGGATCGCTAGAGTCGAACATATCCGTATTTCAAAGTAAAAATACTCATTTTCTTAAAACTTATTTCAGCTACATGTATTGCCATAATGAATATATTGTATTATGATCACATGCTGTTAAACTCTGTTGTAAACTGTGACTAATAAAACATCGCTAACCCATTCTCCCTTTCAATACTGACTTGAGTTAAAAAGTTTGGATATGCAGCATAACCTGCCTTATTCGACACCATTTGGTACCAACTGATTATGTCGGATAAAGCAGGGTGTCGGTTAAAGCAGGTTTTAGATATATAACCTTTGATATCCCATACTCGCTTAAGTAGAACATACCCGTATTTCAAAGTTAAAACATTGCATTGCGTTTGCTAAGCCACGTTTTAACTTTGAAATATGGATATATTCGATTAATTCGAGTTTGAAATACTATATGATTCAACTGAGCCAATACAGTCCATGTTCTGTGCAAACAGTGCAGACCAATATCAGAGGCCCCCTTAAGGAGTCCTCTGACTATAGTGTCTGCAATGTTTGTCAGTTCGCAATAAATTGTGAAAAATAATCCTCAGTATGGTCGAAAATGGAGTAGTCTTGATGGAAAATGGTACAGTGGAGAATACGTTATTATTTCTCGTTTAACTCTTTACCTGGTAGCCTATTTCTAGTACTTAAGATAGGTGACTACTTAAAGCAGGTTGAAAGTAAAGCAGAATGCGCCTTAGGGCGCATTCTGCTTTACTTTCAGCCTGCTTTAAGCTATCATGTACTATAATATAGAAAATATTCCCTAAAATACATATTCATTACTGATTAAATTGGAACTATTTTCTTCAGCGGATGAATAAATCATAGCCGCTAAAAGGCGCTTCTATTGGGGAAAGGGTTAAACGCATACGAAACGCAAACGTATTGGACTAAAACGTAGAAAATGACAACTTTGGGCAATTCTAACCACAACAGTTTGGAGCTTGATCAGGCGCCAGGTTACTCGGTGTCTGATCTGGCTCCAAACTGTTTGAAATGGAAATAATAGTTTTACCGTATTTACTTCTACTTCTTTTTATTACTCCCGAACAATCAAAAATGATTATGAATAGGAGGCGCTGTCAGGGTATGGCAATGATATTAGTCTATTAGGTGCAAAATGAAAAGATCATTGATAAAAAAAAATAAGGAGAAAGACAGATCAGGTTATTTAAAAATAAAATCAGTTCTGACATCCAGTTGTTAACCGCCCCCAGTACACCCTTAAAGGCATGTAGGCTGGGGCTTGACTTAAGGTGGTATGGTAGGCCATTCCAATTGCCTAATGGTTCTGAGGAAGGGGGAGTTAGTGTCTTGCCCACTGTAATGTTCATTTGAAACTTATTGGTGAACATGTGGTCGTCATACCTGATGGTGCGTTTGGTTTGTCGTCCCGAACCTTCCAAGCCACCCAGTCGTCTTCAGACTCAAACAAAATGGCGTCTCTCTTGGTTTCCCGCGGAAGCGATCGGAACTGGTCTTGTGTTATCCAGCGGTGTTCGCTCGGCACATAGTAGCCGGGACCATAAAACACATGGCTCTTGCCAGTTCCATCCGGGTAATTGTTGAGTGGAACCATATTTCTTGGTCCCCGGTCTGCGAGATTTGAGCCGAGGCTCGAACTGTATTCTAGTTCTTTGTTCATGGCACCGCTTGTTTCTGAAAATAAAAATGGGTTAGTTTTACTACAAAGATGTACCCGTATCTTCCAAAGAACTGATATCGCGTTCCCTCTCTACAACAACCTCCAATGGAAGTCAGAATTATGTCAGTTGTTCGGAGTGAAATTGTTATAGGGAGTGAAATTGACTTATATTTGCAATCAGCTTGATTCAAGACCAGACGCCGCGTTACGCGGCGTCTGGTCTAGAAACAGGCTGTTTGTCACTCGAAGTTATGTTTTTTTTTCTAACAAAGTCTGTACCTTTGAGAAAAAACTATAGATGACAAAATTGCAGCCGTGTAAAGATTGGGCATTATTTTGTTGTTTTGGGGAGAGCAGAAAGCATTGTTGTAAGGAGGGAATCGTTGTTCGGAGGGCCGTTATAGTGAGGGGCATTGTACCAAACACAAACAGTTTATAAGCTGCACAGACACCTGGTGCATGTTACATTGTACACAGCGTCTGATCAGGTTCCATGTTGTTTTTGACAACCCTGTTTTAACATTAGATCCTTACACGTTAACATTGTTTCAAAACACCTGTCAGTTTCTTCATTCATCGCATCGCGTTTTGTTTCGTTAAAGTGGGAGGAATCCTCTTTTAGCAATTGTACATGTGCGAGTCACTCAGGGGGATGCTTATCAAACAATACAGACAATATTTTGTCTGTCTGTCTGTATTTCTCTCTCTCTCTCCATCTCTCTATCCTTCGTTCTCTCTCTCTCTCTCTCTCTCTCTCTCTCTCTCTGTCTATATGCCTCTCTGTTTATCACCCTACTTCTCTATCTGTCTCTCGCTACATGTATGTCTCTGTCTGTCTCTCTGTCTGTGCATGTCTCTCTCTCAATGTGTATCTCTGTCTCTCGCTTTGTCTATCACTCTTCCTCTCTCTGTTAATGTCTCTCTGTCTTTCTCTATCCATCTCTATCCGTCTCTATCTCTCTCTCTCTCTGTCCCCATCTGTCTATCACTGTCTCTCTATATGTCTCACTCTCTGTCTCTGTTTGTATGTCTTTCTCTCTCTTTGTGTGTCTCTCTCTCCCTCTCCTCTCTTTCTCTCTCTGTCTGTTTTTCTCTCTCTATTTCCCCCACCCTACTATATCTTCAAAGTTCTTGATCTTTCTTACTCTTCAAGCTATATATCTTACTAAACCCCCCCCCCCCCCCCTTACATATTAACCCTTTGCCTGCTGGTCGCGACTTTATTGATTTTTGCAAACAGTTTAGATCCAGATCAGACGCCGCATAACGCGGCGTCTGATCTTGATCCAAACTGTTTGACACTCGTCTTTAGGTTTCTTTCCTTAAAAAAGTTAAATATCTACATTTAACAAAAACTGCAGACGACAATTTTGAAGCAGACGATATCACCGCAGGATAAGGGTTAACCCATTCACTGCCATGACGTCATTAATTTTAAAAAAAATTACCTTCTTCTATATTTCATCAAATTTAAACTTTAAGTATATTTGAATTAACAATATTGAAATAAGCATCAACTAGTTTGGATCCTGGTCAGACGCCGCGTTACGCGGCGTCTGACCAGGATCTTAACTATTTGCAAATAACCATTATACATGTACTCGGTGTAAGGCAGTGAAGTGGTTAAACGGTCTACCTTATCGCTTGAATCAAGTTTAATGTTGTTGAAAAGAGCACTATACAGCACTGACACGGCTGATTATCGATCTGTATTGAATATCCGATCACATTGTGTACTAGTACAATATAACAAATCCAATAACGTCTAGACTAATCGTCACTTGAGCCATACCCTACACACGGTGAATGTCTACATGCGTTTTACTACAAATAATCATAAATTTTTAAAAGCTTGTGTAGCCGGGTAGAGACTATGGTGAAATGGTTGATTGGCTTTTCTGGGTGACCCGGTAGCTCAGTGGTTAGAGCGTTGGCATGGTAAGCCAGAGGTCCTGGGTTCGAGTCCCAGTTGGGTCACAACTTTTTCACCATGTTACATTTGGCGCCCAACGTAAATAACCCGTAGAATAATATGTAACTCGTGGAGTGTACAGAAATAATAATAAGAAACTCGTGGAGTGTTCTTTAATAGGAATTCGGGACGAATTCTTGTGTAGAGGGGGTGTGTGTAGCCGGGTAGAGAATATGGTGAAATGGTTGATTGGCTTTTCTGGGTGACTCGGTAGCTCAGTGGTTAGAGCGTTGGCATGGTAAGCCAGAGGTCCTGGGTTCGAGTCCCAGTTGGGTCACAACTTTTTCACCATGTTACACTTGAATCACTATCCCTTTCCCCAATGGAAGCACCTTTTAGCGCCTTTAATGTATTCCTCCACTTATGAAAAAAATTCCAATTTAAACAATCATGAACATGTATCATAATATTTTTTTCTGTATTCTATCAGATAGTATAGTTTACAACAGGATACAAGTAAAGCCTAATGCGCCTTATGGAGTAACCCGGCGTCTTATCTGGTCCCAAACTGTTTGGAAATGCTTTCACAAATTCGTGCAACATGAAGATGGTTGAACAGCCTGTTTTACATGTTACATTCAGATTACATGTATAGTGTTACCTGCTTTAAAAATGTCGTCGGCTTGAAATATTCATGTTTAGAATGGCACAAGTTTTTAAACAATATCATAGGTAGAGTTCATCGAATTGGTATCTACTGGATTGATATTTATCAACACTGTTTGCAATTGCTTCGATTATAAGTTTAACCTAGATACGAAATATGCAGGCGACAATATCTTATAAATACATTTAATACATATGTAGTGCTCCCTCTCTACAACGGCCCTCCCAACAACGATTCCCTCCTTACAACGACTCTTGTCGCTGTTCCCGAAACTTGACAATTATGTCTAACGCTTTTATTGCTGCAATATCGTCTGCTTAAAATTGTCGTCTGCTGTTTTTCTAAAAGTTACATATTTGACCATTTCAGAGTAAAACACTTAATTACGAGTGACAAACAGCTTGAATCCAGATCAGACGCCGCGTTACGCGGCGTCTGATTTGAATTCAAGCTGTTTGCAAATGTAAGCCAAATTCCTTCCCTGTAACGACTCCCTCCGAACAACGAACATATTTTGTGTCTCCCATTGGGTGTCGTTGTAGAGAGGGAGCGCTGTATTTCATGCATAAAATATGGTGACATTATGATTATCATTAAACTTTTCAAATAGCAGACACGTACATGTATTTTGAATGGTCTAGATATATACATGCCAAGTCAAACAAACATGATAACTAGCACAGTCAAATGCAACAGCAAATGTATATATGGCACTCTTAATACGTGTATGCATAGTGACAGCCTAGTGCATGACCGAAACAAGAAAACACGTCTGAATGGAGTTGTGTCCCATACTGTTGCCTTCCATTCATACTTCTACTAAAATATCGTAAATACAATTTAACAGTATAAGAAAACGATTGACGAATACCTGTGTGTGCCCTTTATATTCCTCTGTCCCTGTCTTATCCAAGAGAAGATCTACGAGGTAGATTTTACCTCTTCACCGTTATAACCATCTTAGCAACGGAAGTAAACAACTGTGTTAAAAGACGGTGTCCAGGTAAATTGATCCATGTAAACAACAGGTGAGTCGACTTACAATATATTATATCAGACAAAGTCTTGAGAAATGGGATTTATCAATTTTATATGAAATTAAAGTCAGTTTATGCACATTCTGTGTCATGTAGTAATTAATCCCTAAAGGTCTTCAACTTTCCATCCGTGATTATTCGCCTTATTCTTAATTCGCCACCACATCAAATCAGAGAAATACGACATTATTGATTAATGTTCCAAAACGTTTCTATACTCGGCCAGGAAAAGGTCAATACCAAGTTGACCAATGTTTGGAAAATAGACATGCAAACCTCTATGTTTCTGTAAAAACAGCGTAAATTGTGTAGCTGTCGTGACACAAATAGCCTTCACCCTTTCATTCCCAATGACGCCTAAAAGCGCGTTTGCAAACAGTTTGGATCCTGACCAGACGCCGCGTAACGCGGCGTCTGATCAGAATCCAAACTGTTTGACACTCGTATCGCTATGTTATCAGTCATACCGCCTTAAAAGTAACTTTGAAACGATATTGTCGAAAACAAAATTGAAGCAGACGACAATAAAACGGTGAAGGGGTAAAAGTCACACGAACTATTTGGCAGTTAACGGGTTAAAGCCCATAAACAGCCCATTAACAACAACAACTATCATAATCAATACTATACATGTATTTAGTCATATTGCAAGATCGGACATGGGTGAGTAGGGTTGTGTGTACATGTATGGTCCGTGACTTTACAGGTCTTTCATTGTTTTCTATTCCATTAAAACGATACTAGATGCAAAGATATTAAATGCAGAAAATAACAGCTGCTTTTGTAAAGTTTTTTTTAAAAGTTTTTACCATTCATTTCTATCGGAGTTGCAAATAGTTTGGAGCCTGATCAGACGTCGGGTTACGCCCTGGATTCTACATTATTTGGCTAACATATGCAAACAGTTTGGATCCAGAGTTGTAGCCGCGTAACTCGGCGTCTTTTCTGAATCCAAACTGTTTGTCACTCACATTCAACTTTTCAATCATATTAGCATGATAAGGGTTACGGCACCTTCAATAACCACAAATTCTCAAAGTTTTAATCAACTTATATATGGCTTATATAAGAGTCTGAAATATCTTTTTTGTAAAGGGCTTAACCTCCCTATCCTCCCTCCTACGAGGCCCTGGTCGGCTGGGAACCTAGGCGGTCCTCAGACCCCTCGCTGGTGAATCCACTTTATTTATGCCTTTCTACGCGTCAACCTTGAATAACTGTATGTGTGCATCCAGTTAGATCTACACTAATTTTTGTTTTCAATAAAATATTTAGAAACTGTTCAGAAAATTCAACCTGAGTTGGTTTGGACGAAAACATTTGCAAAAGACATTGGCAAATATAGCAGGCTAAATAGCCATTTATAACTTTTTAACAGTTTGGACTCTGTCAGACTCCGCGTAACGTAGCTGTATGACTTTCATGTTGAATTTTATTTAGCTTAGATATGCACAGAAAAATTTTGTTTGATAAATTACTAGTATTCAAGCAGGCAAAAACAAGAAAAACAGTGTACCATATACTCCATAGGTGAATGGGTTAAAACAGAACTTAAAGATTTAGAAGTACGGTTTTTTATTTGTCTCTATAAATCAATCTTGCAGTGACGTCATTAATAAAGCTATTTGGGACGTCATCTACGTCACAAAATTGACGTGACGTTAGAAACAACGTCGTTGTGTAGTCAATGGTGTTTTGACGCAGTGTTATTAGATCACTTTCTATCGGTAAACGTAGGTCTACTTACAAACACTTTTCTAATAATTTGGGACTTAGTGTTTCGGAAACACAAGGAAAAGGACAAGTAGCGACGTAAAGGTATATTTGAACATTGTTTTTGATAAAAATGATAATGAATATGTAATGTCAAGTAGGCATATTTGCTCATATTCTTCTCCGTTCAAGACATAAATTGTCTTACCCCATGTAAAATGGTTATTTGCAAATAAACAGTTTGGCTCCAAACTGTTTGACACTCATTTCAATATTGCTTTAATTAAGATACCTAAAATTTAAATTTGAAAAATAAAAGCAGGGGACAACTTTTTTCAGCTGAAGTCGTCATCGCATTGAAGGACAATATCATATAGTGTAATACAAATAGATAATGGACAGGTTTGACTCAAGAAATATCAATACGTATGTAAAATCAGTTATACCCTGATCAGACGCCGACCTATTCGGTGTCTAGTTGGGATTAATTGTTTTTGCAAATACCAATCAAATCGCGTTTATTTGTATACAAGTTGGTACGCGTATAGTTTATTGTTGAAAATACAGTGGAGAAGACGTTATTTTCCCCCACTAAACGAGTTTCAACTCAACCCTGTAGTACAGTGGAGAATCTGTTATTCTTTCCCGTTTAAACGCAAACGTACGCAAACGCAAAGCACTAAAACGTAGAAAAGAACAACTTTTGGACAATTCTGATAATTCTTGTTTATCTTGGTGGCAAACAGTTTGGAGCCTGATCAGACGCCGGGTTACCCGGCGTCTGATCTGGCTCTAAACTGTTTGCACTGCAAATAATAGTTTTAGCGTAAACGCGTGTATTGGGAAAGAATAACGTTTTCTCCACTGTATGTACATTGCAAACAGTTTAGCAAAAACAATGATATATTTAAATAGCTTTTCGTTTTCTACATTTTATTATCTATGTAGTTTACGTTTAGTTCCGAATAGCCTCGTCTCCTCTGCAAATACGTAACAACGTACGATTCTGAAAATATGATATTTAATTATTACGACGTATCGTCCGTTACTCGGTGTCTGTTCCTAGCTGAGTCAGCTCCTTTTACTGAAAACAGAAAACAGACAGAAAAAAAACCTTTTATTTCCTTGCCCGGTTACACTTGGTAACAACAGGGCTTATATATAGCCCAGTATTTACATTTCGTGGGTACATGTATGAACATATATCAGAGTCATACACAATGTTATTTGAAGATGATCAACAATTAGTGTCTACATACTGAGTCAGCTCCTTTTATTTACGATCGGGTGGAGATTTTTGGCATATTCTCATCCCACACATATTTGGCATGATATTTTATTTTTGCTGACTTATTGAATAAAAGATGGTAGTTTGAGTTGTGGAATTTTACTTGTCGTCCTCAGAATGGCTGCTCCACTGCCTAAGCCCCACTACTCCACCCCTTCAATAACGAGTGGTGATTTTTGGGCATATTCTCACATATTCAATGCACACACACTTGATGTGATATTGTAGTTTTGTTGATTTGTTGAAAAACAAGTTGTTTGGAGAAGACTAATAGGAAATATTGTTTAAACTAAAAAAGATGTATTAATATATAAATGCTCTTTTCTAATATTTCGACCTCTAGGGGCCTTTTTCAAAGAAAAAGGCCCTTAGGGGTCGAAATATTAGGAAAAGCTGTTTATATATTAATACTAATTTAATTCCCTATCTGGAACATTGTAATAAATACAGTAGAGCCTCTCTATTACGACCACTAAAAATAAAGCTAAATGTCTGTATAAAAACAGGTGACAGCTGAAAGCAATGTGAAAGTGAAACAGAAAGCTCCTGTAGGAGCTTTCTGTTTCACTTTCACATTGCTTTAAGCAGTCACCTGTCTTAAACGACTTATATTTGAACCAAGTTAGTTGTCGTAATAGAGAGGTTCTACTGTTTTGTAAAAAAGATGAAGTTTGAATTATGGAGTTTTACTTTTCTTCCTCAGAATGGCTGCACCACTGCCTAAACCCCACTACTCGACCCCTTCAAATAACTACCTGTCAGGGGACGGGAAATCACACGTGTACGAGGGACCCGGATATTACGTGCCGTCCGAGAGGGGTAACTGGATCAAATATCACGATTACAGGTAGAGTATATAAATACATTGTAGTTTGAAACATCAATTGGAGAATTCCAGTGTCCATTTGGGTCGAGTCCAATGTTAACTACTTAGGTTTGATTTTTACATTTTATCATTTACAAATGGCAAACAGTATAGGTTCCTTTAGGTACCCCTGATCTAGGTCTACATTGTTTACATATGACAAGGGTACTCGTTACTAGTATACTACGTGTAAATGACGCATATTATATACACGTCACAATATGTATATGTATATGCATTGATTAATGATTTAAGTCTTTTACTGCTAGTCGCCACTTTACTTATTCGTGCTAGCATTCATGAATCAAGATCAGACGCCGAGTAACACGTAGAGTCTGATTGGGTTCTAATCCGTGTATCGTTCGTAGCCCGACACATGCATCTTGAAGCATTACTTGCCTAGGAATTAATGACCAAATATTACTTACATGTGTATACAACACACATTAATAGCTGCATGGGTGTTTTTAAGTAGCATGCTATTAAAAAATCAAGCCGCCTTTGAATACTTTTTTCTTTTTCAGTTCTAATGTCAGATAAGTCTTTGAATATAACATAATGACGCCTTTTTCAGTTCTAAACACGAATGGCAGTTTTAAAAAGCAGCGACTTAGTTTTTTGTCGCAATAACAGCTTAAAGAAATTTGTAGGTTTTTTTAACTTTGATTTTTATGCTGTGTATGATTAAATGCCCTAGAAAATGTCAGTGGCGGATCAGCCCTTTTAACCAAAGTCATGCATACAGTGGAGAATCTGTTATTCTTTCCCAATAAACGCGTCTACGTTAAACAGTGTGTATCACCATGGTCTTTGGCTGAAATTGTTTAGGGTAGGTATTAAGGGTAAAATGTTACGGATCATTAAAGAAATGTATTCAATAGTTAAAATGTGTATTAAGCATTGTGATGATTATTCATCCTTCTACGAATGTGCGATTGGTTTAAAGCAAGGGGAGGTAATATCACCGATAATGTTTGCTCTTTATCTTAATGACCTTGAGCTGTTTCTTTCAGACAGAATAAGTAGCGGACTGACTCTTGATCAAATAAACCTTATTTTGCTTTTATTTGCGGATGATATGGTGATATTGGGGTCTGATCCAAGCGAATTGCAGAATAGTTTAGATAATTTGGAAAGGTATTGTGACAGATGGGGGTTAGAGGTCAATGTGAAGAAAACAAAGATAATGGTTTTCAGAAATAGGGGCAGAGTACCGATGGAATATGTTTGGAAATATAAAGGTCAAACAATAGAAATTGTAGATGATTTTACTTATTTAGGCGTTGTTTTTATTTATACTGGCACATTTAACAGTTATATAAGTACATTAACAGGTAAGGGATTAAAAGCCCTTAATACATTGGTTGTAAACGTTAAAAAGTATTGCTTTAAACCAAAGACTTTTTGTCAGCTTTTCGATGCCTTCTTAGGATCCATCTTGAATTACTCATGTGAAGTGTGGGGCTGCACAAAAAGTAAACAATTGGAGAATCTGCATTTAAAATTTTGTAAGAGATTATTAGGTGTTAGAGCTTCTACACGTAACATGTGTATTTACGGTGAGTTAGGTAGGTTTCCATTGTATATCAATAGGTATAGCAGAGTAATTAAGTACTGGTGCAAACTTGTTCTAAGTGAAAATATTATTCTTCAAACATTGTTGAGTGAAATGGGTGATGATCTTAACAAGGGTAAAACCAACTGGTTAAGTGATGTTAAAAAACTTTTAGATGATTATGGTTTTTCCTATGTTTGGCTGAATCAATATACGGTGGATTTAAATAAGTTTCATGTTGTTTTTAAAGCCAGAGTAGTGGACGTATTTAAACAGTCTTGGTGTGCTTCTATCCAAGAGTCTAACGTTTTATATACATACAAATTTTTCAAAGAAACTTTTGAACACGAACATTATCTTACTGTTTTACCAAAGAAGTACATGTTTATTTTAGCTAAGTTGAGATTATCATCCCATAATTTAAGAATTGAATCCGGGCGTTACGGTGCAGGTAGAACTGAAAGAGAGGAAAGGTATTGTGTGTTTTGTTACAAGCATGACATAGAAGACGAGTTTCATTTTGTTTTAGTATGTACTCTGTATACTGACTTAAGAAAAAAATATCTAAAACGTTATTTTTACCAAAACCCAAGTGCTTATAAGTATGTAGAGTTGATGAAATCAAATAGTTCCAAAACCTTACTAAATCTATCAAGGTATATCTATGAATCTTTTGATATGAGGAAAGCTGCACTGAACTACCTTGATTGATTTGTATACGAGTCAGTGTTTTATTATCTAATCATTTACCAAAAATGATCATTTAATATCTTTTTTTTTTTCATGAAAATAGCAGTTCAACCTCAAATTCTAAATTTTCGAAAATAAATCTACTATCATTTGAAAAACTTTTTTTTTTTTTATTATTATTATTATTATTATATGCATGTTTGTTTGGCCCATTTGGCCATCTGTAAATATGTTAACGTGTATGTTAATATGTTAAGAGAAACGAGGAATTTGTTAATTCAAGTTACTGATTGAATAAAGAATTATTATTATTATTATTATTATTATGTTAAAACTATTATTTGCAGTGCAAACAGTTTGGAGCCAGATCAGGCTCACCAAGATAAACAAGAATTATCAGAATTGTCCAAAAGTTGTTCTTTTCTACGTTTTAGTGCTAAATGCGTTTGCGTACGTTTGCGTTTAAACGGGAAAGAATAACAGATTCCCCACTGTATATGCTTTCTTTCCAAACCGCTCAACCGTGAAGAGTACACATGTCTTACAGTGGAGACCTAGATAAAAGGGATCTTCAAAGAGCCCTCTGGTCAGGGTCTGTACTGTCAATGTCTGTACTACAGTGGAGAATCTGTTATTCTGACCTCATTGGTGACGTCATACAGTGGAGAATCTGTTATTCTTTCCCGTTTAAACGCAAACGTACGCAAACGCAAAGTACTAAAACGTAGAAAAGAACAACTTTTGGACAATTCTGATATTTCATGTTTATCTTGGTGGCAAACAGTTTGGAGCCTGATCAGACGCCGGGTTACCCGGCGTCTGATCTGGCTCCAAACTGTTTGTAAAAGAAAAAATATTTTTAGCGTAAACGCTTTTATCGGGAAAGAATAACAGATTATCCACTGTATTTGTCTAACTACAAAACATTTACAAAACAAGTTTAAATATTCAAAAATGGATTAGACCGAATGAAAACTTTGTATTGTCCATTCAAGTTTCAGAAGTTGAAGGACTAAACTTAAACTGAGCGTAGTTTCACCCAATAGAAGTTCCTTTTAACAATGCACATGTAAGTGTGTGTTTTGTCGCCAATGGATCACAGATTTATGGTTTCCGCTATGTTTTGGACAATTCGCATGTACTGTATGCGCTCTACGTGCATTTCACAAAAGTCAACGTTGTTTTCATTTCATTCCATTTACTGGTGATAGGCAATGTACTGTGCAACATTTCAAGCAGACCCGAAGTTTTTATGTCCCCGCACGACTTAGTCGGGGACATATTGTTTTTGGTCTGTCTGTCTGTTTGTCTGTATACAACTTTAACCTTGGCCATAACTTTTGAACTACATAGGATAGAGACTTTATATTTTATATTTATATTTGGCCGAAACATGTAGGAAATTAAATAAACTAATGTTCATTTTATGGAGTTTTTCTCTATTACACATTTATTACTCACCTCAAGAAGCTCTTGAGCTCAGTAAAATTTGGGTCATGTCTGACAAAGTTCAAGGTCATTTAGAGGTCATTTAAGGATAAATGGGATGGAAAGGGAGATAACTCATCCTATATTTTTTCAAGTGAATAGGAAGGGAGATAACTTATCCTAATTGGCCAAATGATCATTTCTAAATTTAGAAATTAGTCCTCAATATGACTCTTGACAAACCTTGTTATGACGACGACGTCATCATGACGTGATCATGAAATCAATATGACGTCATGATGCTATGGTGATGATGCATTTGAATAAGCTAGAAAAAGCTTGTTTCTTTGTACATTTTCATCACAACAACAGCAAGGGGTACAGTCATAACCTGCTGTATGATTTTACTTGAAAGCCAAATGAATACATTGCAGTGACAAAACATCTCGGGGGCATTTGTCACTTTCTGTGACACCATTCTTGGTTGTTTTTTTATGTGATATAAAGGATTGAGGTAGATCTATGCACAGACTCAGTTTCTTTTGCGTATCTATATGAGTAATGGTTAACCCGTGTTTACAACCCTTTATCCCGTAATTTACTGCTAGTTCTTTTAAAGTTGATGGCGGCATTTCATAGAAAGGGTTAAAAAAACCCTGTAGTTTCCTCAATTATAATGCTTCCAATCAAAAACACCCAACCCACCAGAGATTCACCAATCTCACCTGCACCCTTGATCCGCGCCTGATACTGATAAAAGTGATTAAGTAACCAGCTTGGGATTTACATACCAAACTTGGTTTTTCTCAGTCGGAAGACTGCAGTGCTAAATGGATCAGATGCTTCACCTTTTTGCAGCTTGTGTCATCAGATATTCTCACTCTCGTCCCTCGCCCATACGGATCAGTGTCAGAGAAATCCCCGGATGCAGTCTTAGAGCGCTAAATTATCGTCTGCATCAAATCTGTCATGTGTCAAATCTCGGAGAGCGAGATTTGCTAGAGTTTGTATAAAAACGCTAATAGCAATGCATAAGGTATCAACAAGAATATCTTTAAAACAGATATCCAGCGGATTGGGTAGTTGAAGTAATGTTGTGGATGAATGTGTAAAATTGAAAGAAAAAGAGGTTTTCAAAAGCTAACCCTTATACAGCCCTATAGTAGGTCAACTGAACTCATCCAATGTAAAAAGTCTGTGATTGCGTCTCTTAATTTTTCACACAATTCATATTCAGTAAAAATGTATAAGTACATAGACCAGTCTGGCCCCTGTCTTCAGACAGTTCCGTTTTCAACATGTGCTCTTAAACCTAAATTTCTGATCAAATATCATTGGTTGAAAAGTTTGGTTTAAATATCTATATTATACAGCTCCGCTGACAAAAGTTTTTTTTAAACAGACAAACCTGTATAGAACTCTTTCCTTTTCTAGCATATATCTGAGTATATCAAGTGCGGATAACTCCTGACCTAATGGTTCTATTTCCCCCAAAAATAAATTTAAAGACCATCGCCGCAGTTTGTTCGAATTTTCAAAACATTCAGATATTTTTTTAATTTTGCACGTTTTTGCTAGTATATACCCTGTCATGCAGAAATATGATATAAAAATAGTGGGTCCCCGAACTGGATCTTTTCTTAATAGCTTGTTTTTTGTATACACCTAATTATCCGGAGACACTTGCTTTTGATCATAATGTATCAGAAAACCCATCTTCAGCTTTGTAATTTACCTAAAATGTTGGGTTATTCATGTGTTTTCATAAAGAAAAAAAATAGCAGCAAGAAGCTACAGAAACATGGAAACAACCTATTATTCGGCAATAAAGAGAACACATCAAATAGTTAATTTTCAAAGTTTTTTCTCCTACAGTTCTTACATTCAGATTTTGACAATATTTTTCACAAATATTAATGAAACATTAATTTACTGAAATCACTAATTAAAATTATTGGTACCCCAACTATTTTTTCTTAAAAATACAAACATGTGTATAAAGAGTAATGCATGTCAATCCAATAAAATATAGGGCTATTTACAAATGATATGATAACCACTTTTAAATGTTAGAATGTTTCCAAATCCATACTGTTCTATCGTCAACAATTTAATACTATTCAAGCATTATTAGTATATATCACTAATCGTGGACGCCAAATGCTGGTATGACCGCACATTTTAGCTTATGGAGGTACAAAAAAAATACAAATTTCAAATATAAACTATACAATAGAGAATTGGTCAAAGGGAGACAACTCATCTTTTTTTGCATGATTTGACTCCCTTTGACCGTAAAAACTGACACTGGTGCGATAGTCCTTAACCGAAGAGCTTATAGTTGCATACAATTGCTGCAAGTTGAATCCAAGTTAAATTATATATTCTAAACTCTAGCTGCAATGATTTAACACGGTTAATTGTGTTGTTTTAACACATAAAGAACGGGTTACTCTTAAGCCATTGCTTCGATTTCACCCATGCTCAATAGTAGATTTTTTAATATTTAAATGTATTTTAAATGGGAAAGAAAAACATATTAGCTACTGAATAAAGATTATCTGAAAATTACAGTAGAGATCAGAGACCATGAATGTACATTATTTCTCCAGACACAATCAATCATATAAGTACATGCAACCTGATTGGGTTAAGCCCTCTCTATTGCCGTTATATATAAAGATTTGTCGCCCGCTCATTTCTCAATTAGATACTTTCGACGTATTGATTGGAGAAACAAAGATATAAGATTCAAAAACAGTTTGAATTCTGATCAGACGCCGAGTAATCGGCGTCTGATCAGGATCCAAACTGTTTTGAAATTCAAAAGATAAGTTCGGCTTGGTAGTGAAAAGGATTAAAGTCACTGACTGCAAATTGCGTAATGTTACAAGATACTCTTGAAAACAAATGTGTGTGAAATCTAATTTGCTTTCTCATTATGAAGGTCGTTGCCCCGGGAGACAAGACGGGATGCCATTGACTTCCAGTCTGAGGACGCGTTCGTGGAGTTTATGAGGCAGAGAGACACCCCCTCAGGTAACTAGGGCCATAACCCCATGAAAGCTCACTAATAAAAGCTTAAAACCCCTATCCTGCTGTTTTATCGTCTGCTTTGAAATTGCCGTCTGCAAATTTTTCTTATGTTTAGATTTGTACATTTTTAAGTAAATGTAACCTAAAGACGAGTGTCAAACAGTTTGGGTCCAGATCAGACGCCGCGTTTCGCGGCATCTGAACTGGATCAAAACTGTTTGCAAAAATCGTGATCAGCAGGCAAAGTGTTAAAAATGACGTCTGCCAAATTTACAAAACCCTTTATTCTCCTTCTTTATGGGTAAACTATCTGATCTAAAATCAGATCATCATAAGACGCCGAATAATTCGGAAACTTATCTGGATCTTTAAACTGTTTGCAAAATTCGCTGAAAGATTGGTTCCCGGAGTTTAAGTCTGGCGTGGCAATAAAAGCGGGAACCTGATGAGATATTGAATAAAGACAAACGAAATTACTGAGTACATTGTAAATACATGTAGTAGTAAAAACAAATGGGTCTGATACAAGTTCAGTTTTATTTTATTTCATATTTGGTTGTAGGGCAATTAGTTTTTTTTAACTCATTCACCCCTAGAACTTGAAATGGACGGTTCCCGTTTCTAATAAAGTTTAGCCAATTATTGACTTTTGAGATTTGTTTTTACAACTTATTGCAAAATGACAAACAGTGCAGACTCTCCCGGTCAGAGAGCTTCTGAAGGAGCCCTCTGAGTATCAGGGTCTTCACTGTATGCACAGGACAGGACAAGTGTACTCTTTACATGTACGCTAATTGTAAATGACGAGTATACTCGTTGTTAGGGCTAAATATGTCAACCCTTATACCGGTACGTGCGACTAAAACGCACTGCATATAGTTTAGATCAAGACCAGATATCGAGACACTCGTCGCAAGGCCAACTTATCAACATTGGTTCAACATCGGTGTCGATGTTTCCGATGCCAAATTGCCTTTAGAAAAATTACAGCATACGACGATTGTGAAGACAGACGATTTCACACAAACAAGTGTCAAAGCAGTAAAATTTAATCAAACTATTAACCCTTAGCCTGCCACGCACGACTATAGCTCCATATGCAAACAGCTTGGATTCGGATGAGACGCCGAGTAACTCGGCGTCTCATCCGGATCCAAGCTGTTTGACACTCGGATGTAACATTTTCAGCATTTTTGAGCAACTTTGAAGCACTTTGAAACTTGAAGCAGACGAGAAATATAGCAGACGACAATTTATTTGGCGGGCTAAGGGTTAAACCTTCACTGTGATGTCGTCGTGAATTTTAACTCTTTCATGATCAAATTATTCGGGAGAGTTTTACCCATTTTCCGCTTTATTGTCGTCTGCTTCAGTATTGTTGTCTGCAAGACACGTTTGAAAGTTAGATTTAAGGTTGTATGACTTAATAAATATCGATAAGAGTGTCACACCGCCGCGTTAGAAAAAAAATGGTAGGAGAAATTAAAAAAAAGCCCAAGAGTTCGAAAACTTACGGGGAAATGGCAGCCCTGTATACAAATGTATGTATAATTTTATGATTTATTTTTGTATGAATAAAAATATTTTGAATTTTATCGCCTACTACAGTTTGGATGTAAAATAATAAAACTATAGGTATATTTTTAATGTTATTAACTACTAAGAAATCCACACGATTCTCTGCTTAACAGAGAGGAATAATTGGGTTAAATTGTGCAATTGCGTGTTACAGTGGAGAATCTGTTATTCTTTCCCAATAAACGCGTTTACGCTAAAACTATTATTTGCAGTGCAAACAGTGCAAACAGTTTGGATCCCGGCGTCTGATCAGGCTCCAAACTGTTTGCCACCAAGATAAACAAGAATTATCAGAATTGTCCAAAAGTTGTTCTTTTCTACGTTTTAGTGCTTTGCGTTTGCGTACGTTTGCGTTTAAACCGGAAAGAATAACAGATTCTCTACTGTACAGTGGGAGAAGGCGTTATTCTTTCCCAATAAACGCGTTTATAAGTGTTGTGCCACCAATTATTATTTCAGCAAAATAGCTTCTCTATTTTCTACTTTATTATGCTATTCCACTGTTTTGTACATGTATACCTAGAAAATGGACAATTATAATGTTGTAATTATAACTTTTAGCCTTTTGCACATGTTATATAGCTACTATGCAAATAAATAATGTTTAAACTATAAATGTTACAATCCTAAAGTCCATTGCAAACAGTTTGGAGTCAGATCAGACGCCGGGTTATCCGGCGTCTGATCAGGCTCCAAACTGTCTGCAACTCAGGCAAATATAAATAGTACATGTATATATTTCCAAAAGGTTATCATCATTTTCTACATTTTACTGCAATATGTATGCGCGTAGTTTCGTTTAAACGGGAAAGAATCATTTATTTTCTACCGTGTAGTATAGGCTGTAAAAAATGATAAAGTTCTAGTTACATTATAATGTTATTATCTACTGTGAAATCCACACAATGTGCTGCTTTAAAGTAAGAAATAATTGGGTTAAAATGTGCTTCAGCATTTGCGTGTTATATGAAAAATTACAAACGACAAAGATATCAGAGGCTTGTTTCATAGAAATGACTATACATGTAGCTGTGGGATTGTAAACCCTTCTGTACCACAGGGTTTCGGCGCGTAGGCTACATGTACATGTATGACACTACCCCCACCCCACCCCCACCCCGCTGCTACCCCCACAAAACTTACAAAATGAGTCAAAATGCACCCATATGTTCAACAAACATCATTAACAAATGTTTCAAGAAGTTTAAAAAATATTGACTTTTTTATGTATCAAGTATGGTTTTTAACAAACAAAAAAAGTTCATGAAACGTCTGGAAATGTTCTTTTATGATGTTTGTTGAATAGCTTACGGGCCGAATGCCTATGGTCTGTACCATTACTCCACAAAATTGCTCGTTACAGGCAAGCGGCTACTTCCATGCTTCTGAGCAGGTTCTAAACTGCTTGACATTCATATCAATGTTTCCTTAGTTAGAAACGCATGTGACCAAATTTATAAATGCATGTGCATGCAAACGAAACGTTTCAGCAGACGGTGAACGGGTTATTACATTATAATGGCATTAACTCTTTCAACACCATGTACCTGTTTAAAATACAGTCAAACTTCCATATCTCGAACTCGCTTAAGTCGGACATAATCTTATTTCAATTGCCACGTTTTAACTTTGAAATAAAGAAATATTCGACTTAAGCGAAGTAGAAATAATGAAATTCAACTGTAGAAAAACAGGAAAACTCGAGTTAGAGGAGTTCGAGATATCAAAGTTCGACTGTATATTTGGTGTCATTACATTTTCAAACGGTGTAGACTCATATCAGAGGGCTCCAATAGGAGCCCTCTGATTTAATTCTACACTGATTGCTATTTTATACCATTATTTATTTCACTTCCAAGAATTACAATTCGACTGGTTCATGTTTTGGTAACTAAAATGATCCACAAGAAAACCTAATAACCCACCAAAGTTACTCAGTGTTGAAATACAAATGTAGTTAAAAGACTAAATAGTTACTATCTTCTATTTCCACCCAGGTTACTACCACAAGAACATAGGACTGAAGCAGTCAGGTACCCCTGCCCTGAGACTAGGCGGTTATACCAGAAACCTACCCACCATGCCCCCTAGGGACATCTTCCAGAACCCGTGGCCAAAGTGCGACGCCTGGGTGCCAATACAGAGAGAAGGCAGGGGAGAGTACTATGGTTATTACCACGAGGCCATCGACGGGGAACGAGAGAGGAGGAAAAAAGAGTACCCGACCAGTTGGAAAGTGGAACCAAGGGATGTGCCAAAACTGTAGCCATGGCAACTAATTTAGATAAATCAAAATTGACACTTAAGCAACATGATCATGTATGTACATGTTTGTGAAAAATGTTTCAATCAATTATTTAGTTATTGTTTGATTGCCTGCGCCATGTTAATTCTTTGCACGCGAGCTATATAATTATGAACTTGTTGTAAACATACTCTTGACAGTATTAAAAAGAATGTGCAATTCTTAATTAGTCATTGTCTTTATCTACAGTGGAGAATCTGTTATTCTTTCCCAATAAACGCGTTTACGCTAAAACTATTATTTGCAGTGCAAACAGTTTGGAGCCAGATCAGACGCCGGGTAACCCGGCGTCTGATCAGGTTCCATACTGTTTGTCACCAAGATAAACAAGAATTATCAGAATTGTCCAAAAGTTGTTCTTTTCTACGTTTTAGTGCTTTGCGTTTGCGTACGTTTGCGTTTAAACGGGAAAGAATAACAGATTCTCCACTGTAAGCAAAACTAAACGCACAGTGGAGAAGGCGTCAGTTATTTCCATTGCAAACAGTTTGGAGCCAGACACGACGCCGAGTGACCCGAATGCATCCTCCATTGCCTTGCGGCTCTGATTTAGTTCTCTATTAGCCTGGGTCAAAGATTCTGGAAAGAGTTTGAGCTGAGACTGGCTCAAATCTGACCAATCAAATGCTTGAGGACGACTTCAGACACAACCCAAAAGCTTAATAACCTTGACTCCTTGGGTCGATTGCACACAGTTTGTCATTCCGATGAAAATCATCATCATCATGTTTGAAAAAAAGTAATTAAAACTGTCATTTTTAATGGATTTCGTCCCGTTAAACTGGAAAAAAAAATATCGCCACTGATTTGTTTATGGTCGTCAGCTTTAATTTCGCCTTCTGCATTTGTTTTGAAATTCAGCGGTTTTGGCATTTTAGACTTAACTGGTGAAACGTTGATTTGAACACCTAATGCCGTTTTCCGATAAGAAATGAAACATTGCCATTTAATATACAGTGGTCATGAATATGCAACATAAGAAATGTATTTTGTATACTAGCATTGTCATTGTAACTTGGCTTAACCCTTTTACTCTCAATGACGTCATAAAGCGCACTTGCGAACAGTTTTGAGCCTGGTCAGACGCCGCGTTACGCGGCGTCTGGTCAGGATTAAAACTGTTAGTCACTTGTTTTGAAATTACGTCAGTCATATACATTGTTTACTGCATTAAATCTAACTTTGAAACTATATTGCATATAACACTATCGAAGCAGACGACACTATGGCGGTGAAGGGGGGGGGGGGGGGTAAAAACCTCACGATAAATTTGATCATGAAAGGGTTAAAGCACGCTGAGAGTGAAGCAGAATGAGAAACTATTTCTTTTGCGGATGATAAATTAATGCGCTAAAAGTGCGTACATGTACAGTGGAGAATGTGTTATTCTTTCCCAATAAACGCGTTTACGCTAAAACTATTATTTGCAGGGCAAACAGTTTGGAGCCAGATCAGACGCCGGGTAACCCGGCGTCTGATCAGGCTCTAAACTGTTTGCCACCAAGATAAACAAGAATTATCAGAATTGTCCAAAATTTGTTCTTTTCTACGTTTTAGCGCTTTGCGTTTGCGTACGTTTGCGTTTAAACGGGAAAGAATAACAGATTCTCCACTGTATCTATTGGACGACGGGTTAAGCATTCGGCATGCCAGTGTCGAACAGTTTGAATGCTTACCAGGCGCTGAGATTCCAGAATTCTGATCAGGGTCCAAACTGTTTGCTAAATGACAAAACACTCGGAGCTACATGTACAGTTAAACCTCTCTATTAAGACCATTCAATTGTATTAATCATTATTCGTTTAGGACATGCGACTGCCTAAAGAAAGGTGGCAGTAAAACAGAAAGCTCCTACGGGAGCTTTCTGTTTTACTGTCACCTTGTTTTAAGCTGTCACCTGTCTTTTATACACGCAATTAGCCTTTGTTTTAGTGGTCGCAATAGAGAGGTTTTATTGTATATGTAAGCAGCGAATCGCTCAAATCACTATTACATGTATATAAATTCTATATTTTCCAACCCTGCACAAGCCATAACCAAACCTTCAATAAAACTGCCAAGCCATTAAAGAGAGAAAAATCTGTGCATGAATTTTCATGATTCATTATCGGCTTTAATGGATTTCAAATGGCTTCTTAATGTCTCAATGGGTTTTGTAACACATTTTGTGTTGTTTTTCAGCCATATCTCATATTTCCCAGCATGTTGGACAAGGAGGCTAATATGGAATGACATTTAAAGTCTTTAATCATGGAGTTATATGAGGCATTGATATACACACAATTCCATTCTATCCATAGTGTACAGTGGAGAAGATGATACATGTACAGTGGAGAATCTGTTATTCTGACGTCATTCGTGACGTCATACAGTGGATAATCTGTTATTCTTTCCCGTTTAAACGTACGCAAACGCAAAGCACTAAAACGTAGAAAAGAACAACTTTTAGACAATTCTGATAATTCTTGTTAATCTTGGTGGCAAACAGTTTGGAGCCTGATCAGACGCCGGGTTACCCGGCGTCTGATCTGGCTCCAAACTGTTTGCACTGCAAATAATAGTTTTAGCGTAAACGCGTTTATTGGGGAAGAATAACAGATTCTCCACTGTACATGTATTCTATCTCTACAGCGGCCTTCTGAACAACAATTCCCTCCTTACAACAACGCTTACCGCTGTTCCCCAAACACATTCACTGAAATATCGTCTGCTCAAAATTGGCCTTTGTTGTTCTCAAAGTCACATAGATGTTTTGGAAATTACGACTAAAAAGGCTAAATGACGAGTTACTAACTCAGACGCCGCGTTAAGCGGCGTCTTATCTGGATTTAAGCTATTTGCAAATGTATGTTAATATCCCTCCCTATAACGACTCCCTCCGAACATCATACACAATGTCTGTCTCCCATCGGATGTTTGTGTAGAGAACAAGCACTATATTACAACTGTTTTGTGTCCGGATCAGACGCCTAGTATTTATATGTCTGATATGGAACCGAACGTTTTGCCACTTACATGTTACGATATATCTTTGCAAATATACAAGGGAACACACCAATGAATATTCGTAGAAGACATCGCATTTGTAGCAAACAACATGTTTTCAAAGTAATAAGAAAATAAAAATTAACCAGGAGTAAAATTGGAGCTGGCATCATTAACATAGTTTACTTCTGGTGAAATTTCTTTATTTCAAAGCAATTTTGCTTTCTGAGAATTTCTATGGAAACTAAATTCATTTTTATTGTGAGGAATAGCCATCAATTATGGAATTTTATTTCTGCACTTAATTAAATGTTTTCTTTGGCGTGTAGAAGCTTCTAAATGGGAATGCAGTACCTCGAACAGGAATGAAAATTACAATTTTACAGACAAGACATTTAAGCTGAAACATTTGTATGAATACGTGGCAATTTTCTCTAGACACATTTCCGAGTTTTCATGAAAAAAAAACAAATCTTGAAAATTAGTGAGACTCCCAAGATACAGAGGGAGAGGGGATACAATGGAACCCCTTCAAACCGGACCCTCTAAATATCGAAATTCTCTCTAAACCGGACAAAAAAGCTGGTCCCGTTTCCAACCATTCTTTAGTTTAAATTACACGATAAATACGCATTATATACATTCATGAATCTGTATCATATTTTCTGTATTCTAGTAGATGATTGCTTAAAGCAGGTTGAAAGTAAAGCAGAATGCGCCATAAGGCGCATTCTGCTAAACATACTTTCAACCTGCTTTAATTGATCAGCTACATGTATCTTTAAGCTTCCATACTAGAAACAACCTATGGGGTACAGTAATGGGTTAAAACCCCTCTAAACCGGAAATTTATGTTTCCCCACACATGTTTGGATTAGAGGGGTTTCGCTGTTTATTGTTCTTTAACCCGTTACTCATAAATATCCTGTTTCTTGTTTTATAGACAAGTGGCCACATTAAACAAGTTGAGAGTAAAACAGAATTCACATTTAGGCGTATTATTCTTTACTTTCAGTCTGCTTAAAATTACCATTACTTCTGTTAGAATATATAATAGTTCTTATGGAAAATATTCATGGCTGTATGAATTGGAACTACTTTCTTTACAGTGGAGAATCTGTTATTCTTTCCCGTTTAAACGCAAACGTACGAAAACGCAAAGCACTGACACGTTGAAAAGAACAACTTTTGGACAATTCTGATAATTCTTGTTTATCTTGGTGGCAAACAGTTTGGAGCCTGATCAGACGCCGGGTTACCCGGCGTCTGATCTGGCTCCAAACTGTTTGCACTGCAAATATTAATTTTAGCGTAAACGCGTTTATTGGGAAAGAATAACAGATTCTCCACTGTAATACAGTAATAAATCACAGGCATAAAAATGCGTGTTAACTCTTTCACTGACAATGGCACCATCAGGCGACTTTGCAAACAGTTTGAATCCTGATCAGACGCCGCGTCACGCGGCGTCTGATCAGGTTCCAAACTGTTCGACACTCGTAACTTTAAAAATATTGCAGACGACACTACCAATGCAGACGATATTTTGGCGGTAAGAGGGTTAAAGCAAAGGATAAAACTTGGCAGCAAATGATTTAAAGCAGATGGCTGCTTCATCAGGGCGACAGTATACCAATATTCATTATAATTTATTCCTGCAATGTCGTTCGTTTTGGCGTTATGTTTTTATAGTTTGTGGAATGGCGAACACAAGGCTGCCATTTCTCCTGATTTTTCTGAAATCTTCGGATTTTCATCCTAAAAGATGGTAACTTAAAGTAGGCTGAAAGGAAAGCAGAATGCGCTTTATTGCGCATTCTGCTTTACTTTAAACCTGCTTTAAGTAATCACGCTTGAAAAATGGAAATCTTGGGATTTTTTCAAGATCAAGTTATGGAATCCCTGGGAACAATATGCTTTATTGATCTTGACACTTGTGCTGCCGCAGAGAATTATAAAACGGGTTTTCTTACAATTAAAACATCAATTTCGCCATTATCAAATGTCAGATTATAGGAGAGTATTAGTGTCGTTTCGAAACATTGATAGTTTCATGACCCTAGCTATTGTGTCAATTGCTCTTTAACCCATTACTCCCATAAATGCAACTCTTTACACCTTCAATTTATTCCTCCACAGAAGAAAATAGTTCCACTTTTATACTGTCATGAATATGCACCACGGGAAATATTTTGTACATCATTGCAGATGGTAGCTGAGCCCATTACTCAATAGATATGCCTTGAACTAATTTTTCCGCTCAAAAAATAGTTCCACTTTATTTAAGGAATAATTCGAATATTTATTGTATTCATGGAGGTATGAAAAAAAAAACTGGTCACACTGTATGAAACCGCGAAGCGGTTTCATACAAAAGTGTGACCAGGTTTTTTTTTCCATACCTCCATGAATACAATAAATATTCCGAATTATTCCTTATAATTTAATATCACTACTGAATTTAAGAAAGTAGTTAAATAGAGAATGTGACGCGAATGTTCATTTTTAACGCTTTTAAAACGTAGGTTGTAGTCCCTCCGCCATATATATTTTCCGCCAAAACGCGTTGTTGTTTTGTAGTAACGTCGACGTCAATGACGTCATGCAGCGCTTGTGGAGAGCAGTTGGACTAAGAGAAAGTAGTCCTGACAAGGCGTGGCCTGAATTTTATTTTTTTCATGGAGTTATGAAACAAAAATTACAGCCAATCACAGCTAACCAAATGTAATGAAAACAAACAATATTAAATTATATAGCCATGATTATTCACCATAAGAAATAAATTCAATATCCTTGCAGACAGTAGCTTAAACCATTACTCAATAGATACGCCTTCGACTCATTCCTCAACTGAATGAATATACATTATTTGAAATATTTTCGATATCCTAGCAAATCGTAACTAAAGCACCTTCTGCTTTACTTTCAACCGCTTTAAGTACATTGTAGTCATCTATATCTTCAAATCTAGAAACAGGCTATGGTAAAAGATTAATGATCCAATCTGTTTGCAAAGTTAACACATATTGGCCATTAGCATAATAAAGATTAAAGGTCACGCTTTGTCGTTGTTGGGATGGCGGTTGTAAGGAAGGAGTACTGTACTGTCAGGGCTGCCATTTCTCCGGATTTTTCCTAAATCTTCAGATTTTTTTCTAGAACATGATAGCTTAAAGCAGGCTGAAAGTAAAGCAGAATGCGCCATAAGGCGCATTCTGCTTTACTTCCAGCCTGCTTTCAGTAGACACGTGTCAACAAAACTAGAAACAGGCTATTGGGTAAAGGTACGATTCGTAAATTCGCAATTGAAAAATGCAAATTTCGAAATCTTAGGATTTTTCATGACAACTTATGGCAGCCCTGTACTGTAGATCTAGATCAAAGCGATCCTATAGGATGTGAACTGCTTGTCAGTTTGCAACCCAACCCTGGTCAAAGATGAACTAAACTTAATTGGAAACTGGAATAGCTTACTGTGGAAAGGACGTTAATCTTTCCCAATAAATGCATTTCCGCTAAAACTATTATTTCTATTGCAAACAGTTTGGAGCCAGATCAGGCTCCAAACTGTTTGCATTCAGATTAAATGAACATTTACGGTTGTTTAAAACTTGTCATATTCAACACTTTATTGTAATGTGTTTGCGTTTCTTTTAAACGGGAAAGAATAACGTCTTCTTCACATTGGGTCTGAGTTTATAAACCTTAAAACGAACTTGGTGTTCTAAGAGACAGATCAACTGTAATGATGTGTCTATTAGGCGTCCTATGAGTGCCAAATAAAACAAATCTGCTGTTCAATTTATCAAATCATTTTTATTTAAGTAAAATTGACATTTATACAATTAAAAATTTCAACATTTCATGAAAATGCACTGGATACTGAAATTATAATGTAAAACCTTATGCTGTGACAACTCATTGACCCATTACTTAAATAGGGGAAAACATATATTTCCCATATTAGTTATACAGTTTCTTCACAGTGTACATGAGGATTTCTTCCCGGCTGAGGTAAATCATGTTGCCCGAGCCGTTAGGCGAGGGTTACATGATTTTACCAGCCGGGAAGAAATCCTCATGTACACTGTGAAGAAACTGTATAACGAATTTATTATACTGCAAAGTTTTCACTGTTCAAACGAAATATTTCGGAATTAGTCGTGAACAGCGCTCATAATAAACTATAACAAAATCGCGCCAAAGCAGATACCGTTGAGCGTAAATGACGTCATGTCGTCACGTCTGATGGTTGTTATCCATAAGAAAATGGGCATACTCGGCATATTTCGACGTCAAACTTTCCCAGAAATAATGCCACTGTTGAAAGATCCAAACACCGATTGGATCTTAGCCGAAATGGACTTAAAACGGAGGCTGCACGATTGAATGCACTCAATCCTGTCGAGAAATCGGCCATCTTATTTTCTGCAAAGCAAGACTCAGGGACCTGTCAGCCAATGAAAACAGCTGCATTTCCAAGTATCCTGTCAGCTCACAGGGTACTTCGTGTCAGGTCTACGGCTCGGTGACCAATGAAAAGTAAGGAATTTACTTTGCAGTATAATAATGGTATTTGTATCCTAGGGCTCCAGATAATGAGAGTATTTCAAACATTAAAACCTTTATTTCTGCATTAAACCCTATGGTGTCACTATTCATTAGAATCGTCTTGAAGAGACGATTCTAATGAGTAGTGACATCATAGGATTTAGTTTTGAAATAAGTGAGAAAATGTCGGTTTTGCTCAATTTACTCCCTTTTATCTGGAGCCCTGTCTATCATGGTGTGTATTGGGGTCCCTGTATATGGGGTAGACTAGTGCCTGCACTCTACATCAAGTTATTGATAAAACCTAATAGTCTACTTCTTACTCAAACACTAATCTCCTCAGTAAACAAGCAGTCAACAGCGTCCATCATGCTCTACTTGGGATAATTAGTGTAAGCCAATAAATATCCACAGCTCACTTAAGCCATTACCCCCATAGCCTGATTCTAGTTTTGAAAATAGATGACCACTTAAAGCAGGTTGAAAGTAAAACAGAATGTGCCCGAAGGCACATTCTGCTTTATTTTCAGCCTGCTTTAAGCTATTATCTGAAAGAATACGGAAAATAGTTCTTATCATACATAACCATAATTGTATAAATTGGAAGTGGAGAAATAAACTAGAACGGCTATCACTAAAGGTGATAAATACCCCCACTATGCAGCACTCTGTAGACGTTTTCAATGAGGTTTGACAATGGCAGGGTGCTGCCACCATCATAAAAACTTGGAAAATTTATGGCAAGTATCAAGTAAATCAGGTTGAAAGTGAAGGAGTTGAAACCCTTTCAACCCTACAGCCCTCTGTAGAGATTACTGATTACATATATGCAAACAGTGTAGACCCTGATCCTATAGGAGCCCTCTGATCAGGGTCTGCACTGTTTGATATTTTCATTTGTGTTTGTTGTCATATAAAAAATGCAAGAGTAGACTTGTTCAAAATGACTGTACTAGAAGAGTCCAAAAGGATAATAAATACCCAAAAGAGATATTTAGGGTTGAAAGGGTTAAATGAAAGTAAATCATATTTTGTCGTCGGAGAAAAAGTGGATGATACACCCAGCAAAATCGCGTCTTTCTGACCGTCGACCAATGGGAGCTTAGTACTAGGTGCCCGATCTAGTCTATTTAAGATATCTATGTTGCTAACAGACTGAAACCAGATCAGATGCTGAGACACTTACATGTAACATCTGATCAGGCTCCAAACTGTTTGCGACAAGTCGTGTCGGAGAAGAAGGTGTTTCTAGACTTTTTGCACGGTTGCCAGGACAACAAAACAATTTGCCCTACCTACTTTCTTTGAACAGATTTTGAAGCTCAACAGAGTGTATCCGACCAAGTTTCATTACACTGGGGCTATTGGTTTCAGAGAAGAACTCGTTTGCAATTGTTGACGGACAGACAAACAAACTATTTCCTTTTGTGGAGGAATTATCTGAATGTGTAAAAATGTGTATAACTGGAGTAAAGGGTGAATATTCTTAAGTTTAACCTGGTAAAACTTTCTCAGATACAATAGTACTCATGTTCTCAAAATTTAATATTTTATGCGTGCACAGAGCTCCAGATAAGGGGAGTAATTCAAAAACTAAAATCTTTATTTATGCATTAAACCCTATGGTGGCAACACCATAGGATTTGGTGCTGAAATTGGGAGATAAATTGTTGGATTTGTCCAGTTAACTCCTTCGTATCCGTGGTAACAGAGCTCAAAATAACAGCAGCCTGTCCACAGGGCTGCCATTTCTCGAGATTTTTCCCAAATCCTCGGATTTTTATCCTAGCAGATGGTAGCTTAAAGCAGGCGCATTCTGATTTACTTTCAACCTGCTTTAAGTAATTGCGCTTGAAAAATAGAAAATTTAGAAATCTTAGGATTTTTCAAGATCAACTTATGGCAGCCCTGTGTCCCTGTTTGGAGTTGGTCCTTCAATCAGCGAGTTTTCTTCACAGCCCTGTTTTAAAATCAGAGTGCACAAAATAACAACAGCCTGTCCCTGTTGCAGTTGGTCCTTCAATCAGGTGAGTTTTCTCCACTAGTTGGGAGAAACTTATCACCCAGCTGGCCAGCTATCTATATTTGTAATTGGTCCTTTACACAGACGTGTGTATTCTCAGGTATCATCCTTGGCCTGTCTATGTTTACAGTAGAGTACATCAAGGGCAGATAACTAGATCCTAAACAATACTGAAACTTTTCACCCAGCTGGCCAGCTATCTATATTAGTAGTTATTGGTCCCTCACACAGACGGGTGTATCATCAGGTATCATCCTCGGCTTGTCTGTGTTTATTGTGGTTCTTCCGAGTCTTCTTCTTGAGGTCGGGATTTTTCTCTTTCTGTAAGGTCTCTTCATTAAACACCATGTCTCTAAACGAGCACTGTTCATAGTGGTCCACACTGATTGAAGCATCGCCTAACTCCTCCTTTAATGTAGATAAGAATATGGCTTATCAAAATACTGATGAGAGTCAAACAAAAATCCTGCACTGCTATACTCTTAGAGTTAAACCTGTTTTAACCCATTACCCACATACATACACATTTTTATGCCTTTAATTTATTCTCTAACTGAGGAAAATAGTTCCACCTTATGGTCATGAATTATTGAATATGTAGCAAGAATATTCTAGCAGATTGTAGCTTAAGCCATTACCCCCAAGGAGTCTGACAACCAAATTTAGCATAGAAAAAAAATGTAAATGTATGTAAAATGCTCATATAAACACGTAAAGATTAGTTTAAGATAAGAAATTCAACCTGCTTGAAGCCTTCACCTATCTTCAATTCAAGAAACATGCTATGGGGTAATGGGTTAACCCAATACCCCATAGCCTGTTTCTCTTTGAAAATAGGTGACTACTAGAAGCAGGTGAAAGTAAAGCAGAATGTGCCTTAAGCACATTCTGCTTTACTTTCAGCCTGCTTCAAGCTAATATCTTCTAAAATATAAAAAATATTTTCTATCATACATATTTATGACTATAAATTGGAACTTTTTTCTTCAGTGGAGGAATAAATTAATGCTGTAAAAAGGCCTATTTATGGGGTAATGGGTTAAACAACCATTGGGTGAAGTTGTGCTGTGATCTTTAAAGATAGGTGACTGCATAATGCAGGGTAAACGAGGTGCGGAAACTTAAAGCCATATAGAAGCCTTCTGCACTATTTTTGCCCTGCATTAAGCTGTTACCTGTCATAAATAGTAATTACTGTAAATATGTAACATGGTATGGGGTAAAGAATTTGTAATACTCACCGAGAAGTCTTGTACCTTCTCCATGGTGATGAGGCGACGTGAGAGCTGAGAGTTTAAAGGTTGCTCACAGTATGAACCAACTTCAGACAGGGATGGGTGGGAATGTTGTCCTCTGTGTACCTAGAAAATAACAACAGCAAGCACATGTTACTGTGGCATGGATGGATGTGCTTCTTTGTCTGCATTTTTCTCACATAACTACCCTTGTTTTCTATAGTGAACAACGATGGCGAATATCCTTATCTCCAACAAGTGTAAAATCACTTTGATGACATCACTATAACGTCACTATTTATAACGGTGTTTTGACCGTCACCAGGGTTCCAATAAAATGCATATTGCTTAAAAAATAGCTTAAATCGTTGGTAATGTGAGAAAAAGAATCTGTCATGAGTCGATGTTTAAGACAAGTTGATCTCAAACTCATCTCTAGAATAGAAAAGTTATTAAGCTCGCCAAGGCTCACTTAATAATATTTCAATTCTAGACTCGTTTGAGATCAGCTTGTCTTAAACATCGACTCATGACAGATCCTATATGTGTCATATGGCAATATTGTAAAAAAAACATTAGATATTCAACGACAGCACAGCAAACAAAAACAGTACATAATATGCCCACTGCAGCCTTTTATAGCATATCTGAATAAATCATGGGCAGATATCTCTGTAATGACATTATCAAATAAACTTAAAAATTGATTTGGCTTCAGATCTTGGTGTCTATAACATTTAAGTGAAGTTCATTAATATCCTTCAAACAGTTTTCAAGAAAAACTCCAGAAAAGCCAAATGTTGATGGACGAACTGACAGGGCCACGCCGATATAAGACCACCTTTAGAGGTGGGGGTATAAAAATGAATTAGACTTAACTGGAATTTGGATTCTTCCATTTGAAGTTTCATGGGTGAGTGAATGAGTTAAAGGTAACTTACATATGTAAAACTTAATGTTATGAAAACTACAGTTAGTTCCCTTGGTCTAAAGTTTCCTAATACAATACAAAATTAAGACATTAACCCATTACCCCATAAATACACCTTTTTACGCGAAAAATTTGTTCCTCCACTGTAGAAAAAAAATCCATTTTATACAGTCATGAATATGTATCATAGGAATAATTATGATGCTGTGTCTGATCTGGAATCAAGCAGTTTATCACTCGTCATTATGTTTATTCTATCAAAATGTCCGCTTATATGTAACATTGAGAAAAAGCAGCAGACCACAATTTTAAGCAGACGATATTGCAGCAGTAAAAGTGATAGACATAGTTTTCCTGCTTAGGGAACTGCGGCAATGGTCATTGTTGGGAGGGCCGTTGTAGGAAGGGAACACTGTAGTTTCTAATGATATAACAAATCAGGTAGAGTTTCTTACTGGGAATCAGCATACAAGAGTCAGACGGAGTTACTTACTCTTAACACTGACTGGGAACCAGTAGACCAGTCTACCATGTTTGTGTAGGTATTTAGCAGAAAAGTTGAGCAGGTCTTTGAACATTTCTGACATGTGGTAGTCCTTCTTCCTGGTGATATGCCGCCCCTCCTCAATTCTACAAATATCAAAAACACACTTGACTAGTTAGCTCAGTCTTTAGGTGAAACCATAGACCTCCCCCCCCCCCCCCCCCCCCCCCCCCCCCCCCCCCCCGCCCCCCCCCCCCCCCCCCCCCCCCCCCCCCCCCCCCCCCCCGCCCCCCCCCCCCCCCCCCCCCCCCCCTCCAACCCCACATACAGAGCTCCAGATAAGGAGGGTATTTCCAAAACTAAAATCTTTATTTCTGAATTAAACCCTATGGTGTCACTGCTCATGCTCATTAGAATTGTCTCTTTGAGACAATTCTAATGAGTAGTAACACCATAGGATTTGCTGCTGACATGAGTGAGAAAAGGTTGGATTTGTTCAGTTTACTCCCTCTTATCTGGAGCTCTGTCATATCTGCCCAAAGCTATTGTACTTTAACCCTTTCTCTATTGAGGACAGATGGTTGCTTAAAGCAGACGGAAAGTAAGGAGCACTTTGCTTTACTTTCAGTTTGCTTTAAGCTTTTGTGATTTGCATCGCTCCCAGGGACATATCATTTGGGGTAAATGGTTTACTTTTTTAAATAAACTATTTCACAAAGAATTGCTTTACAATTCAGTCTTCTTTAAGTAACCACCTGTGTTAACCCTTTCCCTTATAGAAGCGACTTTTAGCACATTCATTTTATTCATCCGCTGAAGAAAATAGTTCCAAATTATACCGTAATGAATATGTGTCATATTTAATACTTTCCTTATTCTAGCAGTTAATAGCTTAAAGCAGGCTGAACGTAAAGCAGAATGCGCCTTAGGGCGCATTCTGCTTTACTTTCAACCTGCTTTAAGTAGTCACATATCTTCAATACTAGAAACAATGATATCAGATAAAGGGTTAAACACATTAGAACACCTATAAAAGAAGAGTTAATATAAAAGTATCTCAACTGAACACACAAAGTGTGATCAGACCCTATAACAAACTGGCATTTCTTGTCTAATAGAGTATAGCAAACAAACACCATAGAGACCAAACTAGAATACAAACACTTTCACTAACATTTCCTGATCTATATGGACATTTTCCTCCTTTGTTCCCACTTTCTTTGTCTTTTCTCTCACTCCATAGGGCGCTGAAATAAACCACAAAATGTTTGCCTAACAGCAAGTTCCAGTAACCCATAGTCTAAAACCCAAATTGCCCATATCCAAAAGAGTTTAAGGCATATTATTGCTTAACAATTTACCCCATAAATATACCTTTTTACATCCTTAATTTATTCCTCCACTGAAGAAAATAGTTCAAATTTAGTCATAAATATGTAGCACAAGAAATCTTTTCTATATTCTAACAGATGGTAGCTTAAAGCATTCTGCTTTACTTTCAATCTGCTTTAAGTGGTCATCTGTCTTCAAAACTAGAAACATGGTATTGGATAAAAGGTTAAGCAATCAATCAAAAGAGGGCACAACATTAACCCTTAGCCCGCCAAATAAATTGTCGTCTGCTATATTTCTCGTCTGCTTCAAGTTTCAAAGTGCTTCAAAGTTGCTCAAAATTGCTGAAAATGTTGTCCGAGTGTCAAACAGCTTGGATCCGGATGAGACGCCGAGTTACTCGGCGTCTCATCCGGATCCAAGCTGTTTGCATATGGAGCTATAGTCGTGACTGGCAGGCTAAGGGTTAATATATATTCCATAATGCAGGACAGTACAACGTTTTGTTTCACCTTTATCCTGCCTTAAGCAGTCAGCTAAAATTTGAGAGATACCTGTGTGTTTTAACACCAAGTTTGATAGTACTGATGCATGGAACACGGTTTGCTCGATACATGACTAACAAAAGCTGGATAGTATGGTACTCACGGTCTGTAATTATGGTATGGAACAGGG